>JBBPCY010000039.1:19396222-19423324 GCA_037974405.1 Brachyalestes nurse
TCTCTCTCTCTCTCTCTCTCTCTCTCTCTCTCTCACACACACACACACACACACACACACACACACACACACGCACACACATATATGCCAGCTGTTTCACTCTGCAAAACATTCCACTTTCTCACCTCACAGACAGAGACTGGACCTGACTCTATGCTATATGATGCTACACTTTGATGACTGAACTGTGCAGTAATTTAATTCTTTTCTAATGTTTGAAGTCAACCTGAAACATAAATCATAGCACATTTACATTCATACCAGGATATTATTGGTTAATATTATTTCTCCCACTTGATGCAATTAAAATTCAGAAGTCATTTTAAAAGCCTGCAAGAGACATTATGTTTTGGTTAAAATGATGTGAAAACCATAATTATGCCTTTTAAATGGTATGACTGATAACTTGTGACTGATATGACCAAATGACTACTGTTTTCCAGGTTGATAAGTGTCTAGTTTGTGTATCTGTCTGTTTGCCTTAACCCCTTTTAGCACCAGATTTAATGTTAATGAGAGAAAAGCAGGGCAAACCTGTTGACATTTTGTTAGTCCTTACACAAGAACATGCAGTTTTCACCACAAAAGCACTTCTTTTTTTAAACTAAAGGGACAGAATTGCCTTTTGGTTGCTGAACTCAAGTTCTGAAAAACAGAACTCAAGTTCTGAACCCAAACAGTCTATACCAGTTGATATCCCTGGTAATTAGTGTTACTCAACCAGTAGACAATGCAGTATCTTAGTATGTGGGCATGACTATTAATAATAATAGGGTCGGCTGATACCTATGTTAAGAAAAAAAGTCATTGCTGAGGAAGGTAAGCTTGGTAATTATGTTTTTAGTCTGCAATGACAAGTAAGATGAGTGAACTCCTTCGATGCAGGTGCTAACAGTACATGCATTTGTTTTGGTGTGCATGTGTATCTCATTAGAATTACATTTGTAAAAGTAAATCACATGTTAGAAATGTAGGAGAACTCTTTCCCCTCAATTTGTGTATGGTCCACGGTTATGTCAGCTTTGTATTGCCTTCTGAACTCACCTTATTCATTCTGTTGCCATGGCAACAGAGCAAAGACCTACACACACACACACACACACACACACACACACTGAATAGACTTACAAGTCTCTCCAGGATGGCTTCAGTCCAGGTAAAGAAACAAACACCCACAGCCCTAAATCTAGAACATGGGCTCTCCTGTGCCCCAGCAGTGCAGCACTGCGTTTTTAATCTGCAGCACAAGCAGCTCCATGGGCACACAGTCTGCACAGCTACCCTTCTCCAGTTAACTCTACACGTCTCTGATGGCGGTATGCAATGTCCAGCAAAGCATCTTTTAGAAAACAGAGGGAAACTGAAAGAGAGAGAGATGCAGTGCTGTTTAATTATGTTCATTTTGTCATCCATGTGATTATATACGTAAGCAAAAGGTTTTTTCTTCGATCCTTTTGATTATTTTGGTGAACAGAGTGCCCTGTTATCTGTTCTGCTTACTGTTAGTGGGAACCCAGGTAACCCATCCCCTTAGTCTGGGTTAATGCTCACTGTTACAGCTGCTACTACCCGGGCTACTGAACCAAAGCTAAGTAAGGCAGGTGAAAAAGGGCTCAGCTGAGTACAGTTGGTTGGGAAAGCCCCTCTTTAAGACCAACAATGGGGCTAGGAACATCCTTTGATGTTGTGTTGCTCTGCAGATGAGACAAAATGGAGATATTCACACCCTTACAATTGGATGAGGAAATGCAGTTTGGTTGATATCCCTCAGTGATCTAAGCTTATTTGAGTTTGGTTACAGTCATATACTGCATGGACAAAAGTATTGGGATGCCTGACCATTGGACCAGCAGGGACTTTAATGACATTGCATCCCCCTTTGCAGCTATAACAGCTTTCACTCTTCTTGGAAGGCTTTCCACAAGATTTTGGAGTTTCTGGGGGAATGTGTGCCCATTCGTTCTTTAGAGCATTTATGAGGTCAGTCACTGATGTTGGACGAGAAGGTCTGGCTCACAATCTCCGTTCCAGTTCATCCCGTAAGTGTTAAATGGGGTTGAGGTCAGGACTCTGTGTGGCCAGTCAAGTTCTTCCACACTGAAATCATCCGACCATGTCTTTATAGAGCTTGCTTTGTGCACTGGGGTGCAGACTGGAATAGAAAAGGTTCTTCCCCAAACTGTGTCCACAAATTTGGAAGCATGGCAATGTCCAAAACATCTTGGAATGCTGAAGCATTAAGATTGTCCTTCACTGGAAGTAAGGGGCCTAGTCCTAGTTTGTACCTAGTTTGTACCAGTACTTTTGTCCATATAGTGTAGATATGCATATTAAAGACCTGGATAGCAGACAGAGGGCCTACTATTCAGACCACTGCTCCTCTCCCCCAGGCCTACATGCAGAGTTAAAGGATGAGTACTCCTCATGTACTCCTACTGATGAAGGTTATTCTGAAGGCCACTGAGCATGGCCCTTGTGGCTCACCTACAGTCGCTTCATCTTCCCCTGCTGTCATAGCAGCAGCCCAGGATGGAAGAGCCGGCCCTGAAATTTTAATGCATGACAATTAAGCCTTCACAATCGCTTAAGTGGGTTGGTGCACTGGCAATGGAGACGGAGGAGCTGTGGGACGAGGATGGGAGGAGAGAGCGGTGGAGGAAGACTGGAGTGAGAGGGAAGTGGAGGTGATGGAGAAATAAAGGAGGGATTGAGAAGAAAGAAGTTGTAGAAAGGAGAATATGTAACTAAATTATGTTGAAAATTCAAGGGACATTAAAATGCTAGGCAAAGCTGCGATGATTACTGCAAAAAGCAGAGGAACTGAGCATCATTTATGAATAACACTGTGGAATATTTGATTCAGTATAAATGTTTCTATGCATGCATTTTTAACATTTTGTTTCTGGAAAGGAAACAACATTGAGGTAATATAAAGCACTGTGGCACAACTCTAGCCCTTGAGACCCTCTTGCTTTGCACATTTTTGCACTTCTCTACTTTAACAAGCCCACTTTGACCCAGTAAGGAGTTGTCAATGAACAGATTAGTTGGATCAGGTGTCTTGGGAGCAGAAAAAACACCTCCAGCATCAGGGTTGGAAAACACTGATATAAGGGACACTTCTTCACTCTGCACCAAACAACTTTTGGTTCACTACAGCACCTCTGAAAGTAAGTTTCAATTGATGTTTTTTAGACCAGCTTTCATATATGATGTGTGTGTATGGAGAGCCTTTTTATTATTTTAAAGAACTTCTACATAAAAGAAATAATTTGTGCCAATTGAAGATTTATCCTGAATCATACATCCTGGCCAATTATTTAGTAATGTGAGGATACTGCTGATATTTGCTTGGTATTGCATGAGCATAGTTTAAGTGTGAAATGTATTTAATTTAGTTCATTTATTTAATTTAGAACTACAAAGGGTTTGTGCCAATGCTTTTTTTCACTTCTTCTAACTGTAATAGAACATGTTAATCATTTTAATAGGTCTATTAAGCCCACTTCTATATTCATAGTCTTCCCCTGTGATTTAATGTATAATTTTACAAGTATTTTACAGTGATTGAAATGATGAGCTTTCAGTTGAGAAAAAACATTCTTGGGTCACTTCAAGCCTAAAATAAAAGAAGCAACTTTAAACAAAAGTCAAAAGAAGAAATGATTAATGAGCACAAAGCAACCCTCATGAAAAAGACAATTATTTTGATTTTTGAGTATTGTAGTCACCTGCTCATCCAACATTTTGCTGAAATCACAGGTATTAGTAGGGAGCATTTAGTCAGGAGCCCCCTTAGCTGCAAAAACAGACTTTACTAGATGCACTAGATGCTGCAGTATTGTTGTGAGGATTGCATTCATCCACAAAAGCATGAGCGCTGGAACCATTATAGCAGGCCCCCACTTTTCAAAAGCATTTATTTCGGTCCCCACCACTTTTCCCCTCCTGGACAACAGCTGAGACATAGAGCTCTGCGCACACCCCACCCCCCAACAACAGCCAAGACGTCAAACTCTTCACCTCCCACATTAAAAATGCTTCTGGTGTCCATGAACAAAAGCATTAGTGAAGTCAGGTACTGTTGGATGATTATGTAATGATCACAAATGCCACACCATCAGATGACACCATTTCTCCAGAAAACACAACTGAACTGCTCCACAAGCCAGTGCTGGGAGTCTTTATACCTCTCTAGTTGATATTGACATTTGTCCATGATGACCTAGAACTCATGTCCGACTGCATCATAACCTGTCCTGTAAGCAGTGCTTTTCTGCAACGATTATATAAGCAGTGTGTTCAACTGAACACCTGTGTCAGCAATGAGTGCACCTTAGAGCAGCTGAACTTAATCAACAAGGAAAATTAACAAATGGAGGTCTAAAAAATTTGAATACATGGTGAAAAAATGCTAGTACAAATTACTGAATGGAATGAATATAGATATCAGTCCATTCATGGGCGTCACCGCCATTCAGTCTGATGGGGATGTGTCCCCTTCACATTTTATAATTATTCATTTGAAAGATTCAAGATTCAAGATTCAACAGCGGTTTCCAAATACCCCCAACCACACAAACCCCACCCCCCACGCCAAACCCACCCCATGCCCAAAACCCCGCCCCCACGCGTAGACCGATGCGTCCCCCTCACATTAAAAATGCTTTTGACGCCCCTGAGTCCATTAAAAAAAAACATAAATAAGTGATTTTGATACATCAACTCCCTCCCTTGCACTATTAGGTTTCTACTGTGGTTTGCTAGAAAATACACTATATGGACAAAAGTACTGGGACACCTGGCCATTACACCAGCAGGGACTTTAAGTATATCCCAATACATTTATCCATATAATGTATATACCAGAGATCTTCAGTTCTGGCCCTGCACCTTGGAGAGTTGAATGCCAGCCCAGTTACTACCAACAGGAGCCAACACACCAACTAAACCTGGTAATTAACTGAAAAGTTTCATCAGGGGTGTTAAAACAGGGGACCTTCAAACTGTATTGTTTTCTTTACCAATTAAACAATCAGCACAGTGATTCAAGATGTGTCAGATACTGACACTGTGTATCTTGAGTTTTCAGAAGGAAAGAAGGTATTCTTTAAGAAATTTTGGATTAAGTGTATGTTAAAGGCCAAATGCGCTAATACTACAGTGTGTACATATTTGACTTGGGGATGACAGACAGGGCTGAACTTCCCAGCATTATCCAGCCAAGGGTAAACCCGGTCAATAGAGTCAACTGACTCATGTTAATGTATAATGCAAGAGGAGTATATGGGTCTCTGCAGAATGGAGGGGCAAAGGAACGGAAGGGAGGAACAAGGACGGATCGATAATGAATACTGGTAGTGAGGCTTGGCTGTGAAATACATCATTCCTACAGAGAGAGAGAGAGAGAGATAAGATGAGAAATACCTTGTGGTTAGATTTCATGTGTTTATATTCCTGCTTTTTAAGCCCAAAACTTTGTGTTTACGCCTCAGAACAGCATAAGCTGCAACCACTAGAGTGGTAACAAACCAACAAAGTGACTGACCTGAATCCCAATGTTCAGCACACTCAAGACAGTAAGAAAGAGGTCAGTATTTATTCAGTACATCATACTGCACATCAGTACATCAGTCATACACATTTTTTGTAGAAAACAATATAAATGGTCCAACTTACTTCTTTCAACATACATTAAAGTCATTGTTTTTTCTTTCTCCTATAAAGTTACTATTTAGTTTTGTTGCAATAGCTACTTCTTAGTCAAAGTTATTCACTAAATCAGTAACTGTAGAAAGAGATCAGGACATACTTTATAAAGTATTTTTTACTGACACATTAATCATTACACTGTTACTTGGGTTTGTTCACTAAAGATGCTCTAATCAAGCCTTTCTTCCCTTTCTTCATTAGGGCGGGAGTGAGGGCAGAGTAAATTGAGCCAGTTCTCCTGCATTAAATGTTTCATCCAGAACTGGGAGTGTTTCCGTTGCTGATCAATTTCAGGAAGCCCAAACAGCCACCTGTTGTCAAACACTATTGATCAGTCTTGCAAGGCTGATTGAATACTTAAACCTTTTCAAGTTAAACCTAGTTCAAGTTGTACTACTGGAATTGGAGCAGAGACGCAAATAAGGATTTATCACCTTAACACTAAAAAACTCTTCTTTGGCATGGCTGAGAAAAACCCTCTTGGCCCTTCAGATTTGATTGTACTGTGTTATCCTTTTAAACATGCTACTTGCAAACAAGATACTTTGGTGGTCACACAAGCTACACAAAATCAATCACTGGTCAGTTCCTCACAACTATCTTGTAAATATTGTTTTACTGTTATCAGAAACAGACCATTGATCAATGGGATAGAGAGTTGCTGGCAAACCTTTGGATTGCAGTCTGTAATTTTACACATATGTAGTGGACATTTAAGGTAGTTAGATCTCATCTGATGTCCAGTAAGTGGTTCTTCATTACCACTCAAAAGCTTATAATCACTTATCAGATTAGTAGTTGGTCTTTTCATATAAGAATAATTTATGCAGCATCCTTTTTAAGATTATGACTGAAACAGAAAGAGTAGTTATGTCCGTTATGTTTTATTCAATCTTGTATGTAGCAATTTTACAGTTTCACAAAATCTTTTCAGTAAAGAGCCCTGGCATAAAGCTGCTGCCATTGTTCTCCGTTCTTAAAAGCAATTTACAAACTTTTAAAATACAACAAGCATGATAATTATTTTAAATGAAAATGAATGACAATTACACATATGCATTGTTCGCATCAATCATTAGGCCATGGGTGCTGGAACCATTATATTAAATCAAATTATTCACAGATATTAAAAATTTGTCTCACCCTCCCCCAACGTATCCACCCAGTGATTTGTATGGGGAAAATACATGAGACGCCCAGTACAGCAGGAAGCACCCCCTCTAGAACACAGCCGAGATGCGGAGTGCAGCCCCAAGTGTATAACATCATCAGTAACTCAGCTTTTCTCAGCAGCCTCAGAAGGGATGGGTAACTATGACCTCTGGGTCACTTTGCTTTTAGCCAGCTTTTTGTCAGATCAGTTCTCCTTTGGGGCAAGTAAGTGCTAATCACTTAACATTAGCTGCAGGGCAGCACTTTCCTTAACAGCAGCATGTACAGAAGAGCTACAGAGCTACACCTAAGCCCTATTCCAGCTGAATTAGTTTTACATGGAGAGGTTTCATAATGTAATTACGCCTAAAATCCACTGAAACACACCTGTCATATTAATGCTTATCCCATCTATCATCATTCTCATCATTTGGGTATCAAAACACAATCTGGCATTCGAACGTTCATCAGATTCAACAACAAAAATGCACTAAACTAACCAGTATGCACCAAACAGCCATAACATTTGAACCATATGCCTAATATTGTGTTGGTCTCTTTTGTGCCAACAAAACAGCTCTGACTCATCGAGTCATGGAATCCACAAGACCTGTGAAGGTGTGCTGCACCAAGACCCTAGCAGCAGGTCCTTTTAGTCCTGTAAATCTCCATGGATCAGAATTACACTATATGGACAAAAGTATTGGAACGCCTGACCATTACACCATCAGGAGCTTTAAATACAGACTTTAATGTGGAGTGTGTCCCCCTTTGGAGCTATAACAGCTTCCACTCTCCTTGGAAGGCTTTCCACACAATTTTGGAGTTTCAGGGGGAATTAGAGCATTTATGAGGTCAGACACTGATGTTGGAGAAGGTCTGGATCGCAATCTCCGTTCCAGTTCATTTCAAAGGTGTTGGATGGGGCTGAGGTCAGGGCACTGTGCAGCCAAGTTCTTCCACACCAAACTCATCCAGCCATGTCTTTATGGACCTATAGAAACATTTTTTTTCCCCCAAACTGTGTTCACAAAGTTTTCCACAATGTCTTGGTGTGCTGAAGCATTGAGATTACCCTTTACTGGAAATAAGGGGTCCAAACCCAGGAAAACAGGTGTGTCCCAATACGTTTGCCCATATAATGTAGTTTGTTTAGCACATTCCACAAATTATCCATCACATTTATATCTATATCTTCAACTCTTTGAGACTTCAACTGTTTGTCAGGTTCCACAAACCATTCCTGATTAATTTTTGTTGGGTGGTAGGGGGCATCGTCCTGCTGAAATAAACCACTGCCGTTAGGGAAGACGTTGTGTGCCTTTTTAGATATTTTTAGATAAGAATCTCACATGATGAAACCCCGCCGTTTGAGAATCACTGGTTTCGGAACCATGTTGGTTTTCTTAGTATTTTAAGCTGCACTGTCTTGTGGATTTAAGAGGCAAGACATTGACTTGGACATTTTGTGTTTACTGCAGTTTTGTATCTTGCTTATTTTCTTTGCAACATAATGAAATACTTTACATTTATATTTCAACTGACAATCGAACAAGGGTAATTTGCAAATATCTGGCAGCCCTGCTGTTAAGTGCTGTGCTAATAACATTACTGGTGTATTGGGTAGGTGATCAGTTTGTAGAATTAAAGATAGAGTCTTACTTGACTCCTGTGGGGCTTTTGTTCCTGTGTCACTGGCGCATTGTAGCCTTTAGGGTACTGGTGAGGTGCTTTATTTATGTCGTATCATTTAGAGATTAAGATGAATATGCTTCCTTTGTGTATTTTGTTCCTCTCAGAGGACGCAATGTAATGTAACATGAGGTATTACTAAGTAAAAAAAATAGTAAAGTAAATGACTTTGAACAAATATTGGGTTGAGGGAACTTGATAAAACAGCATACCATCAAAAAATATATTTTTTCAGTTTCAGTTCTGTTAATGGCACATTAATCCTGTTATTTAAACCAGTTTTAAGTGAACATTAGGACATTGATAACAGAAGTCACCAGGGAGCTGTTTTTTGCCTTAAAGGCCCATGTCATGGAAAATATCTTTTTCCTCACTTTCATTTCACTTCATTTGAAGTAAAAGTGTTTCATGTAGTGTGTAATGTAACACTGTCAGTGTGAGAACTAAGCTTCAAAATCTCCCAATAATGTTTGTGATGTCACAAAAAGTGCAAAAAATGCATGTATTTAACCTGCAGCCATTTAGAAGTTTTAGGGAACGTTGAACTCAAATTCAGGGTAGTCAGAACAGAAGTCATTAATCTTTGATAAAATAAAAAATAACATAAAATAACAAAATACAGTAAAAAAAAACATACGTTAAGGACCTTTAAGTTACCACTGTAAGTTAATTTAGCCCTCAAACCATTAATGCAAACTGTTAATTTTCCCCACAAGCTGAATACTGCATTTAGTGCATTGACTAAGTTTGGCCTCTGCAATATACCATATTCATCTGTATCAGAAATAGAAGGTCACCTTCAACCACAAACCTGTTAGTGGATGGTCAGTGTGATGTTATACCATACATCAGGCCTGACCTGGAGAGGGGCACTTTATGTGCCTCCTTTAAGGGCTTTTATGAGTCCCGTGATTTCCATGTAATGCACACATGAGCACACATGCAGAGCCAAAGCCTTGCTGTCATATGAATCACCCATATTGACTCCCCACTCACCCCTCCACCAGCATTTGGCTCATTCGTCGGCTGCCGGGAACTCATAAAAGCAGACAAGCCACATAAATAGTGAATCCAAAGGTGTGTGAGTGTGTGTGTATGTGCTTGAGAAATGGCATTCAATCTAGAGGCACATCTGCCCAGCAAACACATTCTCTCACACGCACGACTCGGCTTCATTCTCTCCATCAGAGCATTAAAATTAAAGTCACCATGTAGCTCTTCTCCTTTTTGAAATATGACTCGTCTATAATTGCACCATTCATACTGGGTGAAAACAGACGCTGAGTCATGATTAAGCTCTCTGCATTCTGGTAAAGCAGCATCTCAAATGGTTTCCATTCGCGCCTTTGTTCGATTTTTTGTCTTGTACCACACTTCCCCCTGCTGATCAAATACATACACTACAAGCTGGGAGGCAATGTAGGACATTGGTGAACACCTCACAGTGGCAGAGTGGGTAGCACTGTTACCTCACATCTCCAGGGTTTGGGGTTTGAATCTTTGTCCTGTGTGTGTGTGGAGTTTGTACGTTCTCCTTGTGATGGCGTGGGTTTCCTCTGGGGTCTCCGGTGTCTCCCACAATCTAAAGCAAGGGTGTTGAACTCCAGTCCTGAAGGGCCGTGGTCCAGCATTTTTGGTGATTTCCCTGCTCAGAAACACTTGGTTCTCCACGCCAGTGAATTGTCAGGTTTAGTGAATGTGTTTAAGGAGGAGAACCATCAAACTGTGCTGGACACCGGCCCTCCAGGACCGGAGCTTGACACCCCTGGCCTAAAGACATGCGTGGCAGGTGAACTAGGGAAAACAAACTGACTATGGTGTGTATGTACCCTGCCCAGGATTAGTCCCTGGGATAGACACCGGGTACGTGTGACCCTAGTGAAGATTAAGCATTTACAGAGAATAAATGATACTGGTGTACAGTATTTATGGATCACTACCTCTGAATTAAGTACAATTCACTGATAGCAGTTAGACATTAAAAACAAAAAAGTCCATAAAGGCTTTCAAATGATTTTATTTCGTTTTAATAACGTCCATCATAATATTTCAGTGCCTTCCTATTCTCACTTCTTCACAATGTGCACTGCTCCACAAAAGACTCCAGTCTTTCATCCCACTCTGTACAAGGTGATCATACAGACTCTTCAGTCATTCATATTCACAAATACATGAGGATGGACTCACTGAGGAAAAAAACATCTCATCTGCATTTTCCCTGGACGGCGAGCTCCTGAAAAAACTGCAATCATGGCTCTTCACCAACATAGAATAAATTAATGATGCAAAATGTTTATGTTTTATGTTTGATGGCTAAAACTGGGTGTCAGACAGAATGAATGGTCTAGCAATGAGGGTTGGAAGCGACACAAACAGATGTGCAGTATTTACACTATTAAGTGTGTAGTGCTAAAGCTAGCGGTACCTAATCAGTATTGATTTTCCTGTGCAGAAAGCAGTATCAGATTGATAGGTCCTAATCATGGCAATGATTAAATGATTAGTAGTTGCAGTGTGAAAGATATTGCCTTTAGACTGCAGTGAAAAAATGAAGTATTTACATACAGCAGTGCTAAAGGATTAAAAGGTGTTGGGTAGCTAGGCAGTGTGCGGTGGGGTCAGATGCCCAAGTGTTTGTTGAGTCGCTGCAGTGCATCTCCCACGATGTCCAGCTCATGGCGCAGCTCCTCCACCACACTGTTGATGCTGGGCATGTCCTTTAGCACACCCACACTCTGAGTGTATGGGTTGTAGCGCACAGTGAACGGGCGTCGGATCGTCTTAGCAAACTCCCTGTGGAAGGGAGGTGTGGGCTTCAGAACCATGGTGCATAAACCAACACTCTTATTAAATAATATGAAGGTAAATTACTGTTCATTAGCTTGTAAATGAAAATAGAAGTTATTTACAATATACATAATTTATACATAATTTTCCCAATACATTAAACTCAGAAAAGAAATAGATTTTACATAAAATGTCATATTTGACTGTATTCTCTTCACACAGTGTGTACATTTTCACATAGAGACTTCACAAAATGTAATTTAACTGGGTTTGATACGGCATTTTACTAAAAGTTGTACATTTTTTAAATAATAACATGACTGCTTTTATACTGCTTTTATAGTGATTTTACTGAAATTAGTGAATTTAAACTTTATAATGGCAACATGTGTACATCATGTAAAACGCTTCCTCAAACTAGACCCGTTTAAAATGCTGTTTTGATCCACTTTCTTTAAGACTTTTTCCTGTTCATTTAAAATGCATTACACAGTGCACTGTGAAGGGTATATGAAGTACCACCCATTTACTTTATATGCTTAGTATATGATACTTAACAATGTAGCCAATACATATTTTCTGTGCAGCAGTTCTGCATGATTTGGTGTTTAGCTTCCTTAATTATAGTAATGCAGTGCATAATAATGTTCGTCATATGATTGTTAAGTCCCATTGGGGAGAAGAAAGGAACATCTCCCTTTAAGGAGCGTCCATGCTGTATTGAGGATATTTTTCATGTCCGCTAAAGCAGTTTGAGATGCAATTTATGAGAGAATTAAAAATATTTTTAGTTTACCTCATTCTAACCTTGGCCTCCTCAAAGCTCTCGGACATAAAGTAGACGTCCTGAAAGGTCGTGATCAGGCACTCCTGTCTGCTGGTGACTTTGGGCTCGAATGGCAGGATTTTGGCATTGCCAGAAAGTGCATGCTGGAATGGAAGAGTAAACTTGTAATGCACTTTTCTTCTATGTACTTTTGGGTTATGTCCATGTCATTTTTTTAAATTATGATGGTGTTGGTTCTTCTTTACATTTATTCATTTTACCTGAAGTTCACTGATGGAGGAGAGAAGGCCAGCTCCGTACGCTCTGAGCTTTCCATCCTGCTTACAAAGGCCAAACTCCACAGTGAAGAAGTAACACTGCAAACACGCATAAAACTATATATTATACCTGGGAACGCACGCACAGACCTTTCGTCAAGTACAGCATAAGGAACAAAGTGCCAATTTTCATTGTAGCGTTTGAAATATTTACAATATTTTATATATAACTCACGTACACAACTTCCAAATCTGTTCTACAGCATTGTTTTAAATATATTGAATGTTAAGTGATATAAATATCTGAATTATTATCTTAATATCTAGGTTTGAAGGTGTTACAGATCAGAATAGGAGTGTACATACTGTTGCCAGCTTCTGCACAGCGTCATCCGAGGCCCCCAGAGAAGCCAGGCCTAACTCCTGAGAGAACTGGGCAAAGCTGGGCTCTGCCAGCAGCGGCACATGACCCAGCAGTTCATGACACGTGTCCCTTTAACAGTAGGAAATTACCTGATGGTCAGTCTTGAGCAAAAACTATTGCACACGCACTATTTGAGGAAAATACATTCATATATATGGTATTAAGCAGGGCCAAAGTGCAATATTTGTGGGGAGCTATTAGGTTAGGTAGATTTCAAATTGTTATTTTTGAGTCTTGGTTCCACTCAAGGTTACTTTCTTCAGCTTTAAGAAGTTGTATTTGTCATCTGTAACTTGCTTAGCTGGGTGTTCGGGCCTGCATTCTGTAAAGCTGCTTTGCAACAATGTCAGTTGCAAAAAAGCGCCATATAAATAAATTTGACTTGACTTATAGAATAAATATGTTTGTTCTCTCATTGGGTGAGAGGTGGGGTTGGGGAAACGTTCTGGTTGGCCGAATCAAACATTCTCACAGGCCAAATGATAAAGCCATGTAAAGTAATACGATTACATTATTTGTGTTAAGAGACAACTCATATTAGATGAGAGGAATGCGAAGACTCATAAAAAAGACATAAAACACATTAAATATCACAATGTCAAAATTAATGAACCAGCAGTAGTGAGGTAAACAACAGGCCCAGTGAAAAACCACAGGAGACACCAAGCTCACACTAGCTCACTCTAGTCTTTAGAGTTGAAATGTATTGTGGTACTCACGGCTCCGGCGTGTAGAGTGGGGCTGAACTGTGTCGAACATACTGAGTACAGTGGAACACTCTAAAGGCCAGTCCCGCCAGGAAATCACGAGGAGACAAGTACCCAGCGACTGGACGGATTGTGAAACCCGTTCTCTCTAAAACACACATATACACACATGGGTATAATGAACACCACCAACACAAACACAGACAGCATGAATCACACACAGACGTTTCTAGAGGAGTTCAATTACATTCAACTGGTGTCACTGCTCGGCTGAGAATACCCCACTGCTGTATCCGTCTGACAGTGTCCTGCAGCCTTAAAACTGACCACTGATGAAGGGCTAGAGGCCGACCAACACAAACGTCTCTAAATCGTCTCTAAATCTACATCTACATCTATACTTCTTCCAATGAAAGACACTATCCTGCTACTACCAGGTCATGTCAATGTCCAAACTCCAAATGTAATTTCATAATAGTTATTAGAATATAACCCTTAAAGTAAAGTGGACCCTTGTAGTCATGAGTGAACACTCCACAACACACAGTGTGACCTTCTTTCTCTATATTTAACCCGTTTACCAAGTGAAGCAGTGGGCTGCCATCAACGAGGTGCGCCTGTCGAGCACTATGTGGGGACGGTATCTTGCGCAAGGGCACCTCAGTGATGCCACTAGCAGTCCTGGGATTCAAACCTATGACCTTCTGATCACAGGGGCAACTCCCTAACCACTAGGCCATAACCACTACCTGCCCCATACATAATCTTAAAAACCAAGCCTAGAGTTTAAGCGTTTAACATAACTAAATACAGAGGACCAGTATGCAGGGATACTGCTGGTACAGAAGGTGCAGTCTCACCCCTGAGGAAGCGGGACACGTCCTCCAGCTGAGGGATGTTGTCCTCTCTGTAGCCGCAGTGCTGGGAGAGCAGAGGCAGGTTGCGCAGGTACTCCCTGCAGGCGTGTGTTGGGTACAGCTTATTCAGCTCCCTGAACACCACCCCCCACGTCCTCACTTCCTCCTCTGTGAACTCCACCCGCGGGATCGAGTCCCCGCTGAGAGACAGACATGAGAGAGAAATGTGAGAGAGAGAGAGAGAGAGAGAAAGTTGAAAGTAACTGAAAGCTCTTTAAAGAATAAAGGAAAACGAAGTGCTGCAAGACGTACTGCTTATAGTTCATTGCAAGGTCTGCGAAGTATTTCCGTCTCTTCCGGTAGACGTTATCTTTGAATCCCTGAGAAGAAAAATCAGACGCAGACAGGACAGTTTTTCACATAACCTTTCTTTTTAACATTTTTGCTTTAAAATATATGCATATTATATACAAGACATCAAACAGAGTATATCTACTGTATGTTTCACCAGTTGGTATATTATGTGTTTTGTATAATATTGTGTAAGTGTAATATTTTATACAGTATTTAAAGTGATTTACAGACACATTAAGTCAGTGAATCATGACTAATATAATATCTACAATATTTGGCATCACCATTTTTAAAGTGAGGTCCTAGCCTATTCATTTTATTAGAGTGTAAAAAAAAAGTGTAAAGCCCAGAATTCAGCACTCATTCTTTATTCATTCATTCATTATCGCACTCACAGGATGATCGGCGTCCAGCGCAGAGCCGTACATCAGAACCCGGTTAGCGCACTTGTCAAGATCTGAGATGGTCCTGGGGAACCAGGGTTCTTCAGCAAAATCTACATCATCAAACAGTCCTGTATTAGCCTGGCTGCTTCAAAGAGCACCTCTGTTTCACCTTTTTGCATTATTACATCTTATTGGGGTGGGCAATATGATGATATGTCACTGTTATCATGGTATATGTCGCAGTACAATTTTCTGCAAGTATTATAGCTATCATCAATGCAATAAAAAGATAAAGAAAAGTCCAGTGACAACAATCAACTATAACTGCATAGTACCAGATGCTGGATCAGATTTCACTCCATTATGGCTTTTTTTAATATTATTTTTAACAACAGCTTCTAGTTTTCTCCTGTTCCCTATCAGTTCAGTATCACTGTTTAAAAATTGTGCATAGCCTTTTTGAAATGTGACTGTTAGTGAAATATTGTGATATATATTGAGTATCATGAACATATTCTTCAAGCCCACACTTAAACCTTCCAAAACCAACAGCATGACCAGATTTCAGGAATGGTTGGGAAGGAGGGACTGTACCATCATTAGCAGGGCAAAGTCTTTCGGGCGAGTCCATGGTGACAATGTTAGTTTGCTTTTTCAGCAGCTGGATGATTTCCTTCAGAGTTTCTCGCTCGCTGTCACAGTTCACCAACACTTCCAGCTCCGAGTTACTCCTCCTGGACTTCCGAGACTCAATGTGCAAAAGGTTGACCTGGTTTTCCTGTTAGGGAATTTAAGAAAAAAGGCACAAAGGAATAAATAAATTACAAGTAATAAATAAATAGAAAAAAATAATAATACATTTTCAGAAATAATCCAATATATTTGACACATGTATAATTAACATCAACCTTATTATGAATATAATTGGTCATCTAACATTATAGCTGTCATTGCACATTTGAGAAAAAAAAAAACCTTTTAGTCAAAGCTGTTAATACATAAATACATACACACCTGAAAAAGTTTTAAAGCTTTCACAAGGTTACCGACTTCATTCTTCAGAGAGAAGATGATCGCTGCATTTTCTCTCTTAGAGGGCAGGATCTTGCACTGGTTCTCCTCTGTGTTGTTAAAGGTAGATTTGATCAACTGTAAATAAAAGAACGGAGCATTTACAGTTATTCTTAAAACATGAAAATACAATGGTTGGCCCTCATATTTGTAATATAGCATACTGTCCATCACACATTTGTAATATAGCATACTGTCCATACTGTAGTTCACTGTTAAATGCGAAACTTCCATCCTTACAGAGAAATAATACATAACACATAACATGTAATGGTGCAAAACGCTTTAATATTACTGTGTTTTCTTTCTCTTGAAAATTTACCACTTTGGAAATTGGAAAATTCCCAACACATCCTTCTCCCAACAACAACAGCAATATACATCTGTCAGTAAAACATTTCTTGGACTTGTTGGAGTTCAGCACTAAAAGCGGGACAGCAGCTTTAGACCTTCATAAATAGCCTATAGGTGCTATAGTCCATAATTGCTGCACATGGCTACTAAAGTGAATGTGAATCTGCATGTCTTTTCAGTTTAGAAAATAGCCCATAGGCTAAAAGTATTTCTCACTGTTAATTTCTATGACCATATAAAATAAAAAGTATAAAGGTGTATGTACAAGTAGAGTAGAAGCATGAAAAATAGTTGCATTATGAGCAGATGTAATATGCCATAAAATAAGTGTATAAAAGAACAGGTATAACATTAATGACCATTGTAACATTTATATAATGGACAGAACATTTCACAGAAAACAACAACAACAATAATAATAATAATAATAATAATAATAATAATAAAATCACTTACCTCATTGTTGAGTTGCTTCTCCTCGTAGTATTTGTTGATGGAGTCGAAAGACCGTCCTCGGCGTGGTCCCTCAGTCTTGTTGGAAATCATGCCCCTGCAGTGTGAGCTCCTCTTTATATAGAGGTGTGTCTTTATATAGACGAGTGTGTGAAAAGGTGTGTGATCTATGAACTCTCACACTGATCCTCCTGCCCTCGCCGCACGCGTGCTGTTTCTCCCGGCTCTCGCAGCGCCGCGCTATTTATTAGAAGGGGTGTGGGGGAGTAGGGGGGAGGGGGAGTAGGGGGTGTGGGGAGAGGAAGGCCGGGGGGGGGCGCACCTCCGACTGTGTCTGCCTGCATTGGTCAGAAAGCAGCAAGAGGGGAAAATGGAAAACTGCGAGCAGGGGACGTCACTGAGCAGCCTAATTATTCTAACACATTATTATTATAATTCTAGAAATAAAAGCTTTCTTTTAGCCTCCACCAAACCTTTAAGGTTTCCATGCTTGAAAGTGACCAGCTCCCAGACTGCAGACAGCTGACGTAAATGCAGCCAAGCTGCATGTTTTTGCATATATATATATATATATATATATATATTCAAAATTACATAATAAAATTATCACAAAAATAACTAGGCTTATTAAATGTAAATCCCACAAAAACTACTGCTTGCCCCCTCTCTGAACAGCTGAAGTTAAGGAAAGAGTCCTGGGTTCTCTGTTGTTGAGCCTCCTGCACGCTGAATGGGCATCATGACTGGCAACCTCACCAAACACATCGTGCCAGCCACCAAGCTTTAGTGACGTTAGGACAAACCTAGTCAAGTGGCTTGGGTTACAGTTTGGGTGTTCTTGGTACTATCATGCCTTCTGCAAATATTGGCACTGCTGGTAAACATGAGCAAAACAAGTAGTAGAAAAAATGATAAACACACAGACACACATTTCTTCTAAAACACACATATATGTATCGTCTATATCTTGTATGTCTTGTAAAACACAAACATTTATATCTTATAAAACTGTACACATACTGTATGTATTTAGGTCTTCTGTATCTTCTAAAACTCTACCTATACCTTCATGAAATAAATATTTTTAAACCCATGTACCACAGTCATTTCCTATAATGCTGAATGAGACTGGAGAACACCTAGCAAAGGAACTGAAACCATTCCTCTAGGTCCTCACTCCTTTCCAGCTCATCCTACAGGTTGTTTTTTACAGAGTTTAGGTCTGTGGTTAGTGAAACATGCCTGTGTTGATTTTGAGGTGCTTTCTTAATGTCTACTGGTACTAGACAGTGTCTGAGATACTGTATGTCTGAACAAGCTGTCTAATGCCTTGATCCACCACCATACTTCACTCTGGGTATGAGGTTCTTTTCTGCATGGCTGTCTATGTGTCTAGGCCAAACCTATCTCTGATGCCAAAAAGCTATATTTTGGCCTTTAAAAGCTCTGTATCTCACCATAAAACAGTGTTCCCATTAAAAGGTTAATGAATGACTGGCAAACTGCAAGTTCTTGAGTTTAGAGGTCTTTGACAGCAGAGACTTTCTTCTGGCAACTGTCCCAAACAATTTCCTTGTCATCTGATTCTAATTTGGGAGATGACCTCAAGACTTTTCTAATGTCTGCATTTCTTCAATCTGTAATTCCTCCTTTGGTACTAGAAAATGACACAAAACATCAAAAGACTGTAGGTTGCATTACTGTTTCATTAGTTGAAGGAAAACAAAGTTAAAATGAGGAAGAACTGAGGAATTTTTCTCATTTTCAAATAAAGAGTTTGATGTGCTATGTGAGCATTGTTAGAGTTTCAAAATGTACCAGTTGTTTCATTTCAAACACGTATGGAAAATAAACTCCCTACACACAAATCCAGTCCAGACTCTTCCTTGCTGGTGGAATGAGCTGCCTAAGCTGAACAGAGCAGCAGAATCCCTCTCTATCCTCAAAAACATCTTGAAGACTCCTCTGTTCACAGAGCATCTACTCTCCTGATTAAATTACTCTTACATAAAGATTTTAGCACTTAGTACTCTTATCTGGTTCTCACACTGTCCTGAAACTTGAATGTTGTAAATGCTGCTCGTCGCTTTGAGTAAAAGCAGCTTTCAAATGAATGTAGTGTAAAGTCATGTAACCTGCAAGATCATTCTAGCTGTGACAATATAGGTACCTATTAGATCCTACAGCAGTTTTGTCTGTTCTATCTGAAGCGAGGTTGAAAATGGTCATGTAAAATGGACTGTTTGAAAAAAAAAAGTGTGGCTATAGAAATCTAAGAAAAATATGGGCTGTTCTCAAACAGCAGTCTTGGAACATAATTAATGAAGTGTGGAAATAGCAACGCAAGCCCTGCTGGAAAACAATCTAATCTAATCTATTGTTTTTAGTGTATGAGACTGATAAAATTTGAGAAGACCCACTTGCATTTTCCAGTAGGTGTTTGTGTTCGAGGTGCCTTGCTGTGGTATATATTTCCACGCTATTCTGTGGGGTACTTATTCAGCACCACTGCCAAATGAACAGTTCCTCTGAGGGGCACGGGCTCTTTAATGGCCCACACAAACCTACGCAGACCTTGGCATTTGGTTTTGCTTACACCCTTTCCACCTCAGCTCTTTTGCAGACATTCGTTTTAGACCTTTTTTGTTCCATGACAGAACCCATGTGGCCTCACAGGACAAAATACTTGTTGAAAGAGTGAGGGTCAAAGCTCCTAATAACCAAACAGACCTGGAGTTTTGATTAGGTCGTGCTGATGGCTGCTTATTTGCTCGTCACTCACGTACAGGAAACCCCTGATCGCGCCTAGCCAAAGAGAAAAATCACACTGCATCCCGCTTCATGGATCAGGTAAGTTGTTCCAAAGTGGGGAAGGTGGAAAGTAATAAAAAGCTGGTGTATGGACGTGGGGTCGGATTAATGAACACTGACTGGATTAATAATGATTTGGTAGTTATGAGCAATAGCGGTTTTTACGAGCTCCCCCCAGCAATTAATTAACCCGAAAGTGCGATATAATGGGTTGCTGATGTAAATCCAACTCAAACACATGACTCATCTTTTATTCAGGCATTCTCACGCTACCTCTCCTCTTTATTGGTCTATTGTCTCTGCCTCCCACTGCCTGGTCATTGATCTGAAAGACCTACGTGGCCGTCCCTGGCTGTAAATAGGGTCTTTTGTAGTGAGCCCCATAACCACACATCTCATTAGACTGGGTCAGGAGAAGAAGGACAGCCAGTTTCACTGGTGCAGGGTGACTGAAATCTGAATGTTTTGCGAATATTTCATGTTCTTAATTAATACATATGCTTAAATAAAGGGTTCCATAATTATTCCTGGCTTGCATGTATGGAAAAAAGTATACATTATGTGAAGGTCCTTTAAATTTTATAATGGTTCTTCATAGCCATACAAATGATTCATTAAAACATGGATTGAAAGGTTCCTCAGGGAAACAAAAGTGGGTCTTTTATGGCATTACTCCAGTTAACCCTATTTAGCACCTTCATTTTTATGAGCGCACATTAGATGGGACTCCATAAGCCCTTCATTATTTCCTGGACATAAAAAAACACATACGTGTAAATACATTTTTATTCAATAGATTTTGCAGTGCTTGCAGTATTGAATTTATGCTGGAAACAATAAAATTAAATTCCTATAATGCTCAAAAGAAAATGATCCAATCAGTGGTGAACAGTGGCCCTTCTTTGTCAGATACTTTACTGTGGGATTCAATGTAGAACTGCTACATAGAGTAAAATATTTGTTTACAAGCTTTTATTTTACTAATGTTCATGTTTAATCTAGAACAGCCAAAAATGTTCATGAAAAATGCCTTTAGCTCGCTGATAACAGAATCCCTTCAGGAAACTAGCAGAAATTAGCATTGTTGTAGAGATGTGTTTTGATATCTATGGCCTAACCTGAAGGCATAGTTCTTATATTCACAGGTTTCCATTGGTGCACATAATAAAAACAATATTGACCTCAGTCTCCCACCTTGGCAATGAGTAAATGGGCACTGAGTCACACCACTTTACATGTTTCCTATTGTTTGTACTGTACCACCCATAATTAACATGCCATGTGAGTTTTATCCTTAAGAATAACAGTTTCGATGTGATGCTTTGCTTGAATGTACAGTTCCTGGGACAAGTTTAACAAAAACCTTGTGTGGGGGTTCTTTACACTTAAAAACCTAATTTATGAAAATGATTTCTTAACAAATCGTTAGTGGCAAAGTTCTTTATAAACTGTTTTCCTGTTCTGAGCACCTGATCCGGTTCAACTAATTAACAAGTCTTTCCCATGGAAAGGAATACAAAAAATTATAAGGTGGGACAGGTTGGGAACTACTGTTAGCATCGCTGCTAAGAAACCCTGTTTGGCACCTTCATTTTTAAGATTGTTTAACAAGTAAAGTCAGTCTGAGAGCGGTTTCACCACAGGTCATGTACTGCCTCATTACAGAATTAAAAAGGATGTGTGATGTGATTATTACAGCCATCTGTGGGGCCCAGACACATAGGAAATGGATAAAACCACAGAACACTTCCAGATGCCTCATATCCTGAACGCTTGGTCAGTTTTAGCTTGTGGCTGTGGAGACTGCTTTGCTCTACATGTACTTTAATGTAGTCAGAACAGGAATGTAAATGTGAATGCAGATGTAAATTAGCAGTTTTCCCGGTTCTCTAGCCCTCAGCACAGGTTAACAGGGTTTTATGATTTAGTCTAGTCATGCAAAATCATTTTTCAGCAATTTCATGCTGAGAATAAATGTACAAATCTGATCAAATAAACCAAATAGTAATAGTAATAATAATAAGACGAGAGTATCATGGTCCGGCTTCTAACCATGGCCTGTAACTAATCTTATGCTTCTCTAGAGTGTAGTCCTGATTCTTCCTTATCCAGACTTAATTTAATCTAGGTAATCCTTAGTTTCCTCAACATTAGGCATTGTGAGAAAAATATAAAGATGAATCAGGCTACATACACTCAGTTTATTGAGTATATATCCCTTGTACCCACACATTTGCTATTTTATAATGTATTCCCACCACTTAGATGCATTATGTAGGTACATAATTTGCGACCTTGATCTGTTGCACAACTGTTTATGTACCATCTATGCAAGAGGTTCTCAATCTGAGTCTTAGTTCTCAATCCCAGCCTAGTGGGTAGGATACTTGCCTCTGGAGCAAGAGGTCATGGGTTTGAATCCTACCTTCAGCACACCACCACTGGGTTCCTGAGCAAAACCCTTAAAACCAAGTTGCTCCAGGGAGACTGTCCCCTGTAGTTAAGAAATGGAAGTTGCTTTGGGAACTTTTAGTATGAGCTCTACACCAGCCATTGATAAATACAAGCCTACAAGCTACAAGCCTTCACTAACTGCCATTGTTTGAGTGGATAATTCTCAACAGATCAGTGATAACAATGCACTGTATTATGTTATTATGTGTTAAATTGCTGCTGCCGGAGTTCTAACCAAAACCAATAAAAGAGCACATAAGTCCTTGCTCTGGCTCCCAGGTCCAAACAGAATTGATTTCAAGGTGTTATTCATTGTGTACAAGTCACTCAATGTAATTGGGTCCTAAATACATATCTGATATGTCTGAAGCATGTATTCCTGGTAGGTCTCTTAGATCCGCAGGAGTGAGAAGATTTGAAACTAAACCTGGTGAAATGGTGTTTAGTCACTATGCAGCTCGCTACTGGAACAAACTGCCCATCGGTATCAGATCTGCACCAACTTAAGCTTTAAAAAGGTGCTGAAAACTGCACTAATAGTCTCCGTGCTTATTTAATCATTTGCACTTCTATTTCACTTTTATGTAGTCTTTTATTTCTTTTACTTCTTCCGTTAAGTAATTCCATTATAACTGATTAATTTCATCTTCTTCTAGTTCTGTCAAGAACATTGAATGATCTTTTGTGTATGATAATGTGCTATATAAATAAACTTGAGGTTAAACTATGTACCAGGGGTTCTTATAAGCTCTATGGGTGAGGTTCTGACACACTCTAAACATGTTTTATTAGACACACCTACACAAGGTACCACGGTCCCCCCACGGTCATTCCTATAGGTATCATGGCTTTTCAGGTGAGGCAAGGACGGTCTGCCATGGAGAATGTCAGTTTGAATTACGTCTCTGCATGTTCAGTGAGCTTGGTACTTCTTCCACTTTTGAACTCATCAGTCATTGAGCACAGGAGTAAAAAAAAAGTGTTTAGGAAATACCTTGGAAATGGAGAGTCAACACTAATTACTGGTTTGACTAAGAACAGCTGAATACCATCTGAGTCAACTTTTGGCACGGTCCAGACTCTTAACGAGAGTTCACACC
This sequence comes from Brachyalestes nurse, assembly GCA_037974405.1. Taxonomy (NCBI): domain Eukaryota; kingdom Metazoa; phylum Chordata; class Actinopteri; order Characiformes; family Alestidae; genus Brachyalestes; species Brachyalestes nurse. The sequence continues at coordinate 19,419,581 of JBBPCY010000039.1, forward strand.
CTCACTGCCGGCTTTCTCTCCCTGACCTTTTGAAATGTACAGTATTCTTCGAGTGAAGTTTATAGCAATACCTGTGTTAAAACATTCAACATAAATAACATTATAACAACAAATGCACTATATGGACCAAAGTATTGGGATGCCTGACCATTACACCGACAGGGACTTTAATGACATTGCATTCAATTACATAGACTTTCATATGGAGTTGGTCCCCACTATAACAGCTTCCAATCTTCTTGGAAAACTTTCCAAAAGATTGTGGAGTGTTTCTGTGGGAATTTGTGCCCTTTCATTCTGTAGAGCATTTATGAGGTCAGGCACTGATGTTGGACGAGAAGGTCTGGCTCACAATCTCCGTTCCTGTTCATCCCAAAGGTGTTGGATGGGGTTGAGGTCAGGGCTCTGTGCAGGCCAGTCAAGTTCGTCCACAACGAACTCCTCCAGCCATGTCTTTATGGAGCTGCTTTGTGCACTGGGACACAATCATGCTGGAAAAGAAAAGGGTCTTCCCCAAACTGTGTCTACAAAGTTAGAAGCATCCATTGGTATTAAGATTACCTTCCACTGGAAATAAGGGGCCACCTGAATTTAATAATGAAGGGTCCCAATACCTTTGTCCATATAGTGTATCTTATATTAACACACAGCTCTCTGTTGAGCGTTAACGCTGGAGGAGAGGTAGACTATGTTGGCTTGCTGAAGTGGTTAGTAGAGTATGTTCCCCTTTTCAAATGTGTGGTAATGAAATACAATGAACTCACCGAATTGTATTTGAGGAATATATACATAGTTTACATTGCAAGATAGTTGGCAAGTACCTGCTAACATCCCTCAGTGTACTAATAAAGCAACGTTGTGGGAATCTTATTGCAGTGAGCTACTGCCACCATCACAGGTTACAGGCCTAGTTTCATCTCTGGGTCAAGATGTAGAGAAAAATCTCCTCACTGTTTAAAAAAGCCTGAGCCCTGTCCTCAGTCAGAAGGTTGGTAATGCAAGATTTATGTAGATTATAGGTCCTTCATGGAAATGTATGAAGATTTCATTTTGTTCCCTCTTTCAGATTAGCATTTTAGACCAATCAAAGAATGATAATGATGATGATGACGATGATCAGGCAGTTAAAATTGCTGGTCTGTGTGAAGGATCTAAAGATAAGTGAATAGCAAAATGGTGATTGTAAAAACAACAACAACAACAACATAATAATAATAATAATAATAATAGGCAGTTATAGTTATAATTAAAATATTGTGTAAGAGGCAGTTATTTGCCTATTTGGTGGAAACTAAAGGAAATGAAATGTTTTGACAAATGAAAGCCACAAAAATGTTAGCAAGTAGCCTTTCTTAGCAATTATAAGGCCTTTCACATGATTTAATGAAGGTTGTTCTCAGATTTTCTGACCGAGAAGTTCTTCAGGTCACTGAGGATGCCCCTGTGTTCCTCCAAAAATGGCCATCTGAGTCAAAGCAGTGATTTAGAAGGTAATCATGTCAGGGGGTAGTTTCAAAACTGTCCTTCGTCACATAGTTTGATGTGAACAATCTATTCTACACAGAATTGTTTACTTTTCATGGGAAGATGCTGATTTATTATTCCAAGGTAGTGTCTGCTAAGGAACAGTTACTTCAGGAGAGGGACTACTAAAAACGAAGGCTATCCTAAGACTTCAAATGGGAGTCAACATAGGAGCCTGGTTTGAAAATTGCTAATGGTTAGAGTGCATGAAAATGACAGATGCTTTTTGATGTTTGGATGCACTGCTAACTATTACAAGAAGTTTTCTGTTCAGAGATTTAAAGATTGGAAGTCAGCTTTAGAGACTGGGAACGATTTTGCCAAACACAGTGCAGGCCAACAGCATAAGGAAAACTTTCAAAAGTGCCTGATGCATTTGATGACTACTCTAGTTGATGAGCAACTGCTCTAATTGACGTCAGCCCAGAAAGGCAGACGATGCTGAAGACAACAGAAAGGACAAGCAAATACAGTGCTGTGTTTTCAGGGCAATCACTGATTTGGTTGGAAGATATAAAGAAGTTCCTACATGTCTTGAATCTGCCAAGGTAAACTTTAAATGTGTCCCCAGTTATCAACGTCTACAGAGTCAGAATGAGGTAATTGCATGGATTGGACGATTGGAAAGTCAGATTTAAAATCATAGATGAAGTACAGGAGGCAAAATTCTTCTCTGTGTTCCTCTCCAGACTCCTTGGAACAGGATCAGTTGTCTGTCGTTCTTTGTTTTGTTGACAAAGCAGCCAAGATGCAGGAGTGTATCAGGGGCCTAGGATGTGAAGGAGGCCTGAAACATACAGGGGTGTGCAAGCTGTCAGAGCAAAGCAGCGAGAAGGCCTACTTTGTGCTTTGCTGTGTACATTGTTTGAAGCTAGTTGTGACTAATATGTGTTAGAACATAGCCTCACGCAACTTCTTTCTCCATAGAATGTTCCATCAAAAGCCATGGCTTGTTCATTGCTTGTTCAGTCATGAGTCCCAAGACAAGATGGCCAGCACGAATCAGCTTCAGAGTCCTTCTCACTTTGAATCAGATTCAGACCAGTGATGCCTTTGACTGGGACACATCAGGAACTACAAAGTTCTGCCTTGAGTAGAATTCTCACAGTGACTACTATTCTCTCAAATTACCTCCAGGGTGAAGACATGGACATCAGCAAAGCTTGTGGATGACCGCAAAAATGTCCTGTCCTGAGGAGTATGACATTTTTTTTTGAAGATGTGGGATGAATCAGTTGCCTTAAAGATTAATGTTCAATGTAGTAAAGGAAGAAGAAATTGAAGGGTTTCAAAGAGAGTAGAGGACAAGTGGCAAAATCAGACATAGATGAGCTGGTGGCCTGGTGGTTAGAGAGTTGTCCCTGTAATCAGAAGATAGTGGGTTTGAATCCCAGGACTGCCAGTGGCACCACTTTGGTCCCCACACACTGCTCTCCAGGTGCTACGTCGCAGGCTGCAGGCTTCTCTTGTTGAGTGGGTTAAATTCAGAGAAAGAATTTCAGACTGTTCACACTGTGTGCTGTGGTGTGTTTACGCCTGACTATAGGGGCCACTTTACTTCAAAAGAGGGGATGAGGGTTAACTTGTACTTTGCAACTCTTGAGCATCACAGACAGATTCAGCAGTGAGACCGTACCGCTTCTTAAACACCAAGGCAACCTCACAAAGCCACCAATAGCGAAGATCCCACACTTTCAGCAGCTGTGTACACACTACAGATGGGATGTAAATTCAGACCAAGCTCAAATAGAGTACAAACTCTTGATACACAGACTCCAGAGAGAAGAAAACACCACCTGGTAAGATGATGACTGTTTACCAGTTCATGGCGAATAATCTCCTTATCCTGAGATCAGCAAGCTCTTCCAGCTCATCGTCACACTCCCAGTCACATCATTCAGCAATGACAGATGCTTCTATTCACTTAAATTAATCAAGAACAGACTGCAGAGCATGAGGTTGCAGGAAAGCATGGCTGATCGGTCATGGTAGAGTGAACGCAGGAGGAACTTGGAGTTTTTAAGAATTCCTTTTGAAGTTTTGCAGTCACACAATATACGGACATTTTGGATAACACCATGCTTCCAACTTTGTGGACACAGTTTGGACACAGTCCCAGTGCACAAAGCAGCTCCATAAAGATATGGCTGGATGAGTTCAGTGTGGAAGAACTTGACTGGCCCACACAGAGCCCTGACCTCAACCCCATCCAACACCTTT
>JBBPCY010000039.1:19430543-19465651 GCA_037974405.1 Brachyalestes nurse
GCGGTGATCAGTATACTGGTGGTGCTGAATGCTGAGTGGTTGGAACTCCTTTATCTAGGCTCCTTGTATTTTTAGGCACTTTGTAAACTGTCACAGTAAAACTTTTGTTCCCATTTCTTTAATTTAATCTCCTCAATACGCCAAAGTTTAGACAGTTTGACAGGCAAAAAAGAATTTTGGCACCAACAAGATGATTCAAAGCAAAATAGAAAGAAATGAGGGTGGCTCAAGATTTTTGCACCGTACTGTAAACCCTTTGAAATGTGTAAAACACTCTAATTGTATTCTGACATTAATGACATTTTGGCTGCTATGACAATTAGCGCTTGACAGACACTTTGTTATTTGGTCTGAAATGGTTAATTTTGGAGGAACAGAGTTGTTTACAGTGGTGGTAAATGGAATCAGAGGTCACGACAAATGTAGTCATTCTGTTTTTTCCATAGACCAACAAGTGGTGTTTTGCGAGTGATGATGATGATGATGATGAAATGTTATGATAAAGACCTTTTTTTTCTTTATTAATATCACTAAATATCATTTATTCAGTTATTTACATACATGCCATCTTAATAACCATCCACCCTAACCCCCTCTACACACACACCCTCATAGTGCTGTTGCATATTTTACACACATTGTTGCATATTTCACAGTTATTTTGTTTACATTTAATAGGACAGTCAATATGGATCATATGAGAAATAGAGTAATGTGGTGATTAATCAAGCCGTTCATTCACTTTATTGATATTTTTTAATATTAATAGGATAATTTTAAAATTACTTTGATGATAATTGTAAGTTTATGCCAAAAGAGTGGCCAAAAAATATAAGTATGTTAAGTTTAATACTACACAGGTCAGCTCATAATAATTGACATTAGAAGCATTTGAGAACTGTAACAGACGTTTCCTGGTGGTGTGGGTTTCCTCCCTTTCAATGAACTTGGATCTCCCTCTAGTGGAATATCTTTAGCATATAAAACAAAACTCCAAAACTTACTGAGCCCATTTATAGAGAACATAAAATTGATGATAAATTTTATGAGCTAAGTAATCAATTTAAATTAAGTAATTGTGACAGCTATATTTATTTAAATGATACTTCACAGCAATTCAACGTATTTAATTTGTACATTTGAGTTTTTAATTTTACTTGTGTTTATCTCTTATCTGCCTTTATATATTATGCAAGTGGTGCTTGCATAATATAGTAGATATGCATATTATTTTTAAAATATTTTTTTTCCACAAAATAATAATTAAGCAAAATAATTTCAGGGCACAAGATTATTCCTATTTAGTGAAGTATTAGGCAGCACTGGCTACTGTAGATAATCTGAATGCCTTGTTTGATCAACACAGAGACAACACTGATTAGAAAAGCATCTCTGAAGTCAGGATAATCATGGCACCTGCTAGAAAAAAATAATTAGAGTCCTTGATTTGCTTATCACAGCCTTCTTTGATATATAACAGTGATAACGATGACATATGAGTGAAGCTTTCCAGAGGTGAACCGTGCGAAGTCACACCTGAGCTAAGATGATGATGATGATGGTGGCTGAATGTTGAGGTGACTTTCCTGCTAGGCTGCTCCTTGAGTGATAATGGAGCTGCGAAAATGTCTCCCTTTGTGTTGAATTGCATTAGTGTTGTGGTGCATTAGCAACCTCAGTACTTATGAATTAGTCTGAGATGGCCACTTTATTAGATAATGTGTTTTAAAGTTGTGTGAGCCATCCCATCCTCTAGTATAGGGGTGGGGGGCCCTGGTCCTGCAGGGCCGGATACCTGCCCAGTTTGGTAATTTTCCTTTTCCAACATGCTTGCTAAACCCGGGGTGTAGAGTCAGCTGTGTTTGGGCAGGAAAGCACCAAACTGTGCTGGAATTTGACCAGAGAACCCATGCTCTGGGTGGTGGACCACCTTTGAACTGCACTGCTGCGACTAAATATTCCACACTAAAATATATATATATATCACAAAAGCAAAAACAATACGGAGGATATCTGTGGTTTCTGTGCATGTGCGGGGGTTCCAGCAATAAATTATTAGTTCGGTTCTCAGAAAAATCCACGAGAGACTGAAGAGAGACAAACAAATTGTAGGAAACACCAAGAGAAACACATTTTTCATCTATGTGAAAAAGTATTTGACCTCCAAACTTAACAGCAGAGCTGGATTTTACAATTTGAGTCTAAAGGTATAGAGATGCTTCTAGGCACATCTGTACAATATTGGCAAAATATCAGTATTGCCATTATGCTACTACATGTTGCAACCGTGATGCCTTTCACAATATTAAGGGGACCATTTCATCACATTTCTGGACTTCTTAAGGCTTAAAGTCTGCAAATATTGTTTCAAATGGTACATTTACTCCCCATATCCATTCAGTCCATATATGGAAAATAAGCTGCAAAAACAGCCCAATCAATTTTGTGATGTCATAGAACCAACACATTCTCCTTATTCTGTTAAGCCCCAGATATTCATGCACCAGCACCTTAAACAATTAAAAAGGATACTTTTGATGGATTACATGAAGGCCTGGATTCATTATAACACCCAGTAACTCACCTGGAGCTGTCATTGGTCAGTTTTTCAGAAGCACTGTAATTAGTTATTATATTGTGATAATGATTAGCAGACGATATATTGAGAAGGCCATCTTTAGTGGTTCCTTGAGCATAACAAACGTGTTATTCAATGTTTTACTGGTCTGAATGACACCTTGAAGTTTACAGAACTTTGCTGTATGTCCCGCTGGCCCCCTGCTGTGCTGCTAATGGGAATTTCTGCACATGCTGAACTGACAGCGCAGCTAACACCACACGGAAAAGCCGGGATGGCTTATCCTGTGTGTGTGTGTGTGTGTGTGTGTGTGTGTGTGTGTGTGTGTGTGTGGAGATTAAGTTTGCCACGCTACAGCGCGTCTGCCAGTCTGCCTGGCTTGCTTGCAAAACAACAACACAGTCGCAAGAGGACCCAGACTGTTTATGGTGGTTGATTTTCTTTTCTTCCTAATCGCAGGAAGAGAGCCTGTGGGAATTTTTCTGCCGGCTGGCCTCGGACCGCTGCTGGTTGCTGAGGCAACTCGGCCGCCGCTGCTTGGGCCCAGATGTAAACATAATGCAAGAGGCCCATGCTGATGTTTATCTGCAACCCAGCAATCGGGCACATCGCTGCAACTCCTTTGTTTTCTCGGCCGTGACGTTGGCCTCATTGTGTGATTCCTGACCAATAAAAATGCAGGCCTCACTTTTTCACCCCTGTGGGTTCATTGATTCACTTAAAGAACAGTCAATTCATTTCCATTGCAGGATTTGAGGATTAAAATTTATGAAAGAATCCAGAAATGTTGGTGAATTATTGAGGATTCGCCTTTGAGAAGATGTCAGTGTTGCCTCAGGCCTAAAGACTTTTAAGGCGTTACAAGTGTTATGACAGGGGATGCATCAGTTGTACATGCTAATAAATTTTATGAATATACTGTACCATGTAAAAGTCTTTATCCATCCGTCTTTTCTTTATGTTTTGCTTTTAATTACTTTGTTTTTGCAAAAGTACCACTTTACGACAGTCAAACTGTCTTGTCTTTGGCATATTGAGTAGATTAAATGAAAGAAATGGGAACAGATGTTTTACTGTGACAGGCTGCAATGTGCTTAAGACAAGGTGGATGTTGCTAATGTAGTTTAAGACCTATTAAGGTGCACTTCTGCTGAAAAGTGTATTTTAGAGGGAATTTATTTTCCTATAAGTCATGAGATCTTCAAACACTACTGTTTCATCACGGATCACCCCAAACTAGCATTAGCAATAATCACTATCCATGATGCATGGACCATGGAAACAAAAATTCAAATTGTAGACATTAAAGGTTAAGAAAATAAGGGCCATCTTATATATGACAATTGAAGAGCAACACACAAATGCAAAGTAATGTTTAGTCTATAAGCACAAGTTTAGAACGGCTCACAGTGTCCCCCAACTTCAGTTTTAGGCATCAGTTTTGCAGCTACGAGACTAAGGTAGCTAACAACTGGTGAATGTTTATAGCCATTACGTTAGCACTGTGCTAACCCCTTGCCTATACACCCTCCCCTCAAATCATATCAGTTGTCGTCACTGTGTGACATTACATTACATTACTTTACCATCACCTGGCAGGTGCTTTTATCCAAAACAATATGAGGACACAAGTTTCAGGACAGTGTGAGAACAAGTGGAGAGTATTAAATGCTAAATCTTTATGTTGGAGTAGTGGAAGGAGATTAGGAAAGGAGATGTTCTCTGAATAGGTGAGTCTTCAGGAGGCTTTTGAAGATAGAGACAGACTCTGCTGCACTTGTTGACTTGTTGGTCATTCTACCTGAGGAGAACCATGAAAAGATAATAGTCTGGACTGGGTTTGCCTTGTGTGTAGGGATGGCAGAGATAGATGATGTTCCTTCGACGAGTGTGTCTGAATTGTCTGAAACTTACGTCAGTGCACTGAACTGTAGTGCGTAGTGCGCACTGCACACTTCCTTCTGTAGTGCACACTGCCGTGGGTAAGTGCTGTCCTAACTGGAACACTAACGTTTTGCATGTTGCGGAAGTGACAGACTAACATTTGATTGCGATTCTCCAGTTTGCCCAAATATCTGCCGGCTTTTGTTTACACAGTAAATTTCCTCATGATTTTATTTGCTTATTTTATGTCCTTATATCTGTTTTAATGATACATTTTGTAGATGGTTTTCTTTACTTGTCATGGTGTGCACGAAGTTGTGTAAATTAGCTTTTTTGCATTAACTTTCTGACTTTAGAAGATTTTACTGCCCACAACAGTCTTTTCTTTGTATCATGAGGAATCTTATATAAAGTCTTATATAAAAATTATAAATCAGCTTAAGACAGAAGGCCTTCTGCTGTTTTCATCTGTTTCTCAGTTTTCTTCTCTTTAACAACCTTATAGATCTGCATGTCTGCCTGACTTTGGTAGTTGAGACTCGAATTTGATCACAGAGACAAATTCTAGCTTATGTACCGGTTCATTTATTAGACAACCAATTACTCCATTACTTGTTAGCTGCATAAGCCTTGTAGCTTTAGTGCACTTTACTGAAGGAGCAAACTTCAGATACTAAACACATCTTTGCTGAATGATGTCTTTTGGGGGAATGAGGGGGAAATTATTTTTTCTTTTTGGGTTAAACTATTGGTGTAACAGACATGTTTCTCTTGTTTGTTTTGCAGAAAAAGTATGAATTTCTGACGGTAACTTCAGAAGTCCCAGCCATACTGATCTTCACCAGCATGTTCAGGAACGCAATCTACGCCAATGTCAAGTCATCACAACACAAAATAAACTTCTATGTAGGTACCACAGATATTCACAGTTTCCGGTGCCAAATAAATAAATAAATATGACAATTCGCTTCCAAATGCCGGCATTTTCAATTGACCTGTCCACACTCCGCCTACAAATGCGTTCATGGCCTCAGGCCATACAAACAAGGTTAATTGGTTCTCCAAACAGGCCCTCAGGGGGATTTGCAGCTGAACTGGTGGACAAATTGTCAAACAGCTGGCAGCAGATCACATCTGGACACTTTGCTGTTTAGGATTTAGAGACGTCTGGCTTTCCACTAACAAAAGGCTGTCGAGATCAAGCCTGTCACTGCTTCTGTCACTGGAACAGCAATGTGTGTGAGTGTGTGTGTGTCTACTTGGTTTCTGAATCGTAGTGAAAAAAGTGGCAAAATGTTGTTCAGTATTGTCTATATTTGACCTACCTATGCTCTGCCCATGTATTCTTAGTAACAGTCTTAGTATTAAGACTGTCACCCACAGTATTAAAGCACTGCTTTAGGGAACCTAAAATTATTTTTCAACTGTGTGCAAACATTTTGAGCTTTTCCTTTCTTCATATTTTGCTTCCAAAGAGCCAGACTTTCTTGTATTTTTAATGTAGTCTTGCGGAACAGTTCTCTACCCATACAAAAAAAATATATAATAGACAATATATGTTACCAGGTTAAACGTGTGGACTAATATATTGGCCAACCTATATATTAACCAATATATTTTGAATATATTTTGAATATACAAAAAATTGCCGCTTTGGTATATTGTAGTATATTTCTAAAAATACATTCATATATTGAAAATACATTTTTCATTATGTTTATTTTCAATATATGCAAACATTATATATTTGGGGAATATATAGGCAATGTATTGGCCTATAGTATATTTATAGGGTAATATGTGTAATTATATTTAACTATATATTTTATAATATGCCGACGAATCGATGTATTTACAATCATGTATTTCACATATATTCGTGGAATATATCGTATGTGAATATATTGCTTAAAATATATTTTTAAATACATTTTTTACATTACATTACATCAATTTCCAATACACTACATATATATTTCATTTTCGTAGGGGAAACAAACCATTATCATGCTAAAACGTTAGCTAGTAGCAAGCCTCCTTTTCATGCTCGATAACAGTGAATATTTCTGAACTAGAACTTGCTACTGAATGGAGTTGGGTTTAAAATGCTTAGTATCGAGCAAATCTGATATCTTTGCACGCTTTCCAGTGCAGACTAAATTGTTTAATGTCTGTTTTTGTTGCAGCACCATTTCAGTAAGCACATAAAGCAGCAATACATTTAACACTGAGTGAAAAAAACCACCAGCCTCACGGCCCTTAGATGAAATCTCACCAGTCAGATCACCTGTGGTTTGTTAGTGTCTAAAAAAACTGAAAGGGGGATTACCATCTTTCGATTTTGAGCTTCTGGCTGATGTGCACATGACCGTGGGAGTAACAGTCTTTTTTACAGTCTCTTGTCCGATCTTTCTTCCAATCTCTGTTCCAGGCTCTTGTTCAGTCTGATTTTCAGTCTGTGTGGTGTTGAGCAGTTCGGCGGTGTGTCCACTTGTTACCTCAGAATCTAGGAATGATGATGAAAATCCTCTTATTAATGCTCACCTCATGTAAAATGATGTAAAGCAGGCTAGTTCAAATTAGTCTATAGATATGTTCTAAGATGGTTTCTCAGACATGGATTAAACCTAGAATTGGACCAAATTTTAATGTCAAAAGTGTTTTACCTCCAAAATCCTATTGGTCATGGTCTAGGTCTAGTCTATGTCTTGCGTTACATTCAACACATAAGAGAAATCCTAATCATATGGACATTTGTGACACCAAATCATTCCTGACACCTAAAATAAATATTAAAATTGCCAACTGAGACTCTGCATTTGAGGAAGTACAGTACCAGTCAAAAGGTGGAAAGTCATCTTCTCATTAAACGATTTCCTTTGTTTTTATTATTGGCTACATTGTAGATTAATATTGAAAACATCACCTATTGCTCTGATGACAGCTTTGGACACTCTTGGCCTTTTTTCAATCAGATTCATGAGGAATCAACCTGGAATGGTATTTAATTAACAGGGGTTCTTCATCAGGAGTTCATTAGCTGAATTTTTGCCTTCTTAATGTGTTTGGGACCATCAGTTGTGATGGTGGGTTGGTACACAGTTAGTGATCCTATTCCACTACGGTTCTACTCCACATTATGGCAAGACCATTTGACTGGTAATGTATATGTGGGGGAAAAAATGGGGATTTTTTTGAATAATACAGTAACTGCTCCTATAAAGCAGCTGTTACCTTCCACAGAGCCAGAATTAGGAGAGAGAGCAGCAACAGCCCCCCAAGTGTACTCCCAATAATAATCCAGATGGGTATACGATAATCTTCCTCCTTCCTAATTTCCAGAATGATCTGTCAAAAAACAGAAAAAGAACAAACAAACTGTTTTTGTTCACTTGGGATTACACAATACATTTTAATCAAGCCCATCTTGGTCTAAGTTCCCTGAGTATAATATGGCAATAAATGAAGATAAAACATTGTAAAATATGTGAATTAGGTCTTTTATACGTTTCTCTAAGACTGCTTTTATTGTGAGAAGAAAATCTTATTTTGCTGATGTCAGTAAGTGTTGTTTACTGCTAGTGAGTCCATAGATGGCAGCAGAGATCATTGTATGAGTGAAGGGCTGTCTGGTGGTCTGCTGGTCCTTTCGGTCCTATGGTTCCAGACTGCTGGAGTGCACTGAAAAGCTTCCACTGTCTCAGCTGTGGACTTAAGCTACCCTGAACACCCACTCACTTCCAAACAGAAGGACCCTGTCTGGTAAGCGTTACTATGTGAATTACGTGAGTTTACATGAGTGAGTATGTTGGGATAAACCATCTGGGCATAGTTTCAATGTAGTGTGACTTTGGTCATTGCTCCATGCAGTAAATAATTCAAGCTGAATTACACAGATCTATATGCAAATTTTGTCTGAGATTAGTGAGGTTTTGTAGGTTTTTAAAAAAAATCTATTTCAGATTCATAAGATCACTATCATATCAGTATAAACCAATGTTCACTGTACAGTGAAAATAACTTTTAGTGCACTACAGTTCGCATCCAGGCTAGAAACAGGATAGGATTAATCTGACTACTAGTCTTACAAAAGTAAAACATAAAATACTGGGATTTGACTCCGTAAGCTAAAAGTATTTGAATGCACCATGAAAGTTCCAAATCCAATTTCCAAATCAAAAAGTACTTGACCTGACTATGTCTTAACAAATTTGCTGATTTATTCAGATCTGTCCTACATCAGCCTGTTTATGCAGTGTCATGGCCTCAGCAAGTGTGAGGTAATGTGCGGCTTCCTGTCCGTGTGGACCCGTCGTGAGAATGACTCACGTGTCTGACGGGCCTCTCTTCATGGAGGAACATGGGGCTGTCTGGGCTCAGCTCCACTGAGGCTGTCGTCACCACCTCCAGCGTTTTAAACTTCAGCTGGGCATGATAGGAAAAACACAGAGTCAGTTCTCTCTGCCACACACTCGCCGGCATGAGAAGCTAGTGATATATACAGATTATATATAGATTAGTGATTAAGTTTTGCAGGGTTTTATGTCTATATCAGATCCAAAAGATTATATCTGTGCCAAAATAATTGTATATTTGTATGTTCAGTATATTTTGCAAATAACATGCATCCAAACTAGAAACAGCCTTTTTTCATTTGGACAATATACTACACACACCATATGGACAAATGACATTGCATTCAAATAAATAGACTTAAATAAATATGGAGTTGGTCCCCCTTTGCAGCTACAACAGCTTCTACTCTTCTTGGAAGTCTTTCCACTAGATTTTGGAGTTTACGTGGGAATTTGTGACCCATTCATTCTGGAGAGCATTTATGAGGTCAGACACTGATGTTGGATGAGAAGACCAATCTCTGTTCCAGTTCATCCCAAAGGTATTGGATGGGGTTGAGGTCAGGGCTCTTTGTGGACCAGTCAAGTTCTTCCACACTGAACTCATCCAGCCATGTCTTTATGGAGCTCGCGTTGTGTACTGGGACACAGTCATGCTGGAATAGAAAAGGTTCTTCCCCAAAAGTGTGTCGACAATGTTGGAAGCATGGCGTTGTCTAAAATGTCTTGGTATGCTAAAGCATTAAGTTTGTCCTTCACTGGAACTAAGGGGCCTAGCCCAAAAAACAGGTCTGTCCCAATACTTTTGTTTAAATAGTGTAGGTAAGTGATAGCTGTGCATAACGTCATTACCCTATTCATGGTCAGAACCCCCACAAAACCACCAGTGAGCAGGAGTTGCTTGAGCTTTTAAATGTTGCAGTGTCACACCGACCTGTAGCTGGAAAACTGATAACTTATGAAAGGCTAGAGGATGACTAACACAAACTGTGCAGCAACAAATGAGCTATTGTCTCCGCCTTCTTTTAAATAGCTGCACTTCCATTACACTTTTCATCTTCTTTTATGTGTATGATAATGGGCTCTATAATTAAACTTGGCTTGACTTAACTAACGTCAACAAAACTCCAGCGGTACTGCTGTGTCTGATACACACCTACCACAACCATGCAAGAGTCGCCACAATGCCGAGAAGACTGCATGGCAAACAAGGGAAAGGAGATTTTGTAGATAAACAGATGGACTACCGTTTGGAGAACCGCAGGCCTATGTCCCCTTGCAGTACTGCTTTAATTCAGTTTATGACGGTGGACTGTGCATCAACATAGCACTGGTACCATGTTTCACAGCTGGGATGAGGTTCTTATGCTGGAACATAATGTTTGTTTTTTGCTGAACAAAATGTTCTCTTTCAAGCCTTGAAAATCTATTTTTGCCTTTTGAGTCCACATAGCATTTTCTCAGTAGCTTTCTGGCCCTGGTCTTTAGGAAACTTTAAACAGTGAGCAATGTCCTTTCTGATGAACAGTGGCTTCCTCCCTGCTACCATTCCATACACACTATTGTTCAGTGTTTGATTGATGGTGGACACATGAACACTGACAACAGCCAGTGTTGGCGAGACCTGCAGATCCTTAGATGTTACCCTGGGGTCCTTTGTGATCTCCCGGAATATTCTATTCTTTGTTCTTAGAATGTCTTTATGATCTGTCTGATGGTGGATGGTGAAGTCCAAACTCTTCAGAAATTATTTTGTAACCTCTTCCATCACAATGAGCATCGACAGATGTTTTTCTACTTGACGGAGGTGTAGCAGGCACTCAAACAACTGTGTGGTGAGGACCAGACCTTGATAGTGAAGACACATGTTTCTTAAATAAGGCAGGATCTCCCACACTCATACTGGACTTTAGTTGATTAAACTCCTGACCCTAATTGCCCACCACACCAAACTGATCGTTTAAATTGTTTGTGTAATTTTGCCAGCAAAGACATTTAATAATAACATAAAAACTAAGTAATTGTTTGCGCTGTTTGTTTTACTAGGCTCTACTTATCTTCTCTTATGACTGGGTCTCCAACCCTGGTTCCAGAGATCTGCCTTCCTGACAAGTGCAGCCAGAATTTGCAATAACTGCTCTTTCTAAAGAACTTAGTCATTGACTGGGTGGAGTGGAAGCATGTTAGACGCAGGTTGGAGCTAAACACAGAAGGAAAATAGATTTCCAGAAAGAGGTTTGGTGACCAGTGTTTTAGAGGAAGATCCGACGACATTTTAGGAATTCATTCTTTAAAAGGGTTAAAGAATTAAAAGGGTTCATACACTTTCAAGCACCACTCTATACATTTATATACATGTATACACCAATCTATATATTTACATACAGAAGGAGAAACAGGGATGTAGGAGAGAGAGGAGAGAGGGAGAGAGAGAGACAGATAGAGAGAGAGAGAGAGAGAGAGAGGGCAGATATACAGCATAGACACACAAATGTAAACTCATTGTAATTTTCCAGTGTTCTGCAGTACACAGTTGTTCTGTTTGTGCAGTGTTTGCTCTGTATGTGCTGTCTATTTTGACAGGTCTTAATGGCTTTAGGAAATCCGGACCATAAGATGAACACCACACCCCATACAGAAGTGCAGATGGTGGCTGTAAACTAGCACTCAGTGGCAGACCAACAATGCAGTCGTAAACCAAATGCATAAGTATGGTCATGTATATGAACTAAGTAGATTTTAGATCAGGTTTCTTTTTGCTGGCTTGAATTTGTTTTATTGTATAATATATTCTATATTAAATATTCCATATTTTGAACAATTTATATAGAAGTATTAAACATGAACCTATGGCAGCTGGCATTTAAAAAACAAACAAACAAAAAAACCCCAGTGATTCCCAAATCAGAGTTCTGTAGGATCAGTCCATTTACTCACTGCATGTAGAGAGTCAACACGCAGAGACCCGCTGATTCTCACGCTGACATCCCCATAAGAGGTCAAGTTCACACTGCACTGCACTGGCACAGTCAGGGTATTGGTATAATTCTGCACACACACACACACACACACACACAAACTTTGCTATGTTACTGTGTTCACAAACACTCTCATTTGCAGATCAGATACAGCTGCTTGTGGTGAGACTCTGGAACACAAAGCCCTGTTTCTCTGACATTGAGAGTTTCATTGCAAAACCTCCTTCCAGCGATATGGAGATATTGCACAACTTAATGGTTTTTGTTAATAAAGCCGGCTGAAGATAAGAACCAGAACTACTAAGAATAAACCTTATTTACAGTTGCATTCATAGAACTCCAGGGACCACATTTTAATAGGATAAACCACTTCTGTGGAGTTTCTGCTTTCCATTACATAAAGTGAGACATTTTGCATGATAGATAACTGTAGTTTAGCAGGCTTAGTATGAGCTCCTCGCCACATATGGAGACTAAATGCTTTTCACAAGCAGTGACATCACAAGCTAGGCTTTTAAAATTATACAAAGCTTAAAAACCACCAGCATGAAAGAGACTAGTGTGGGCTTTGGAAGCATTGTCTGCTTGTGGATACAGCAATACAGATGAGAGTAAGAGGTATTACCAGCCGTGACACGCGGGTCAGGTCCTCTGGTGATGCTCGACTGTGAGCTACATGTTGAGGAGGAATGCAATGAATCCCATTTTCCTGGTGGCAGAATAAGAGTTTAGAGTTACTCTCGAACAGAAACGCATCTTAAAACTACAGTTTTGATAGACGTATTTAAGAAATGAATCTAGTAGCAGCCATACAGTCTACCACTTTATTAGAAATCATTCCTTGTAGGTCCACCTTGTGCTAATCGTCCTCTAACCTTTCATCAGTGGTCAGTTTCTGACCACAGCACCACTCTTGACTGTCTATTTTTGGGTGGCAGAGCTCTCTAAGCCCTCTCAGTGAGCTGAGCCTGGTATACTGGCACCACTACCACACACACTGCCATGTCACGACCAGTGTCAGTGCTGTACTAAGAATGGCCTGCCTCTCACATAATAGCTGGTTAGCAGTTGTTGCCGAATCACTTTCTGAATCACCACTTTCCTGTTCACATTTAAAAAGACAACTAAATATTTTAATTTACTAAGCTCTGCTTCCTTTTTTAAAGTGCTGCCCTGGGCGACTGCAAATATGGACAGCCCTGGTTGCAGTTGCAGTTGCAAAACATCCTTCCTCCCTGCTGCTATCAGACTCTATAACACTTTTTCTTTTTGGGTCTAAATCCAAATATCTCGTTATTATGTGCAATAGTCTTACTGTGTGCAATGTCATGTGCAGTTTTCTTATTGGGTGCTAAATCATTTCATTAAAACATAAAACTGCTAGGTTCTCTGCATATAATCTGATATTTAATCTGTTTGCGGTGTATTGTTTCTATGATAAGCGAACAAAGCGTCTACCACAAATGTTCTCATACCCTTGGTGAGGGACAGAGACTGTTAACTGTAAGGCCATGGTGACAACCTTAAATAGTATATGCTTAATACAACGCATGAGCATTGAGAAGGTCAAGAGGGTCATTGTCTCTCGGAATGATTAAGGTGTGAAAACCTCAAGAACAAAGCAGCAGCTAAGCAAACTTGTGAAGGTACAAAGAATGGAAAGAACAAGAATCTTTTTTCTGCCTTTCAGCACAGTACGTACAGTTCGTGGTAGTCATTTCAGTGTTTTGGAGCGATGTAAAGCATGTGTCAGACACGATGTGGACAATATGACATCCTGCTGGACTGACAATAAAGCTTATGTGACCAATCTCAAGCGCGCTCTCTTGCAGGAGCACTCTCTCTGTGCTCTGGGAACAGACCTGCTCTATTTGCTGGCAAATATAATAAATCTTGTTTGATTAAAAGAGTCTCTCTGGTCTTGAGTCTCACGTCTTAAACTTTGGGAAACATCTGTAGTATCAATACCTGAGCATTGTATACGGAATAGTGTATTTTGAGTATTTCTGCAGAGTTTTTATTTGATTTTATTTAGACTTTATATTTTATGTTGTTCTCTGTGTGTCTGTGCAGTTGTAACATAAGCGATTTCCTCTGGGATCAATAAAGTTGTCTGATTCTGATTCTGATCATCACCTGGTCTGCGTGGAAGCCCTGGATCTGCAGGAGCTGATTCCCATTTTTTGTCACTTCAGGGATCATAATGTTCAGCTGTAGGTTTCTCACAGGGAAGTAGCCCAGGTTTTGGATCTGAACAGCACAGGAAAATAACTTTATTTTCAGTAGAAGTTATTAACTCATATTCACTCAGAACTGAATTAGTCTATTGTAAAGTACAGGAACAGGTCAGTTTGGCTCACTTGGAAGGTAAAGTTGAATGGCGGATGGATGTTCTCAGGCTTCTCCAAGGAAAGGTCACCTTTGAGCTCCCAGCGCGGTGGACTGGAGTCTCTGAGACAAATAGAGACGTGGAAACGAAGGCTTTTCATTTCTCGTCCCAGCTGTTTGTTATTGAAGTGCAATTCCCACACATGCATGCCCACACAAACTCAGTGACTGACCTTGTGAAGAGCAGGTCAGCCTCGTATCTCAGCGTGTAAAAAATGTCATTTATGTTGTTGTGTAAAGCCACCTCCTCCCCATCACTGCAAAGAAACAAGAAGCGTAAGATGCATTCCAGCTAATTTACTCTTTGGATTTATTTTCACGAAGGTTCAAAAGGGCAGGAATGCTGTTTTGGGATCAGTTACGATGTTTTAGCTCAGAGTTACGGCCATTTGAACAGAATCTTCGAAATACCAGTTCTGGGAATGGTTAAGCGAAACATGGTCATATGTGTAAATACTTTAGCTTCGTTCCAGCTCTGTACATGATTTTAGAGAAGCCTTCTCTGGCTGTCTCTTTAACACACACACACACACACACACACACACACACACACACACACACACACACACACACACACACATGTTGAGATTTAAAGGATACCTCTGCATCCCTGAATCACATGATGTAATCACTGAATAGTGATGTAATTTGCTGAATTTTGAACAGAGATTTAAATTTTTTTTTTTTTTTATTATTTTAATCTTTAATATTGTTTTTTACTGTTTGGCACATACTATTATTAACAAGGTCACTTCTGAGATAAAGGGATTGTAAAGATTTTAGCACATGTTTGGAAGGTCTTGGGCAAGAGGTTATTCACAATGATGTCAGATTTAATAGGAGAGAAGGGAGATTTAGTTCACTGGACAGTAAGAGGATACCCTGAAACCATAGTTTGACTAATGCTGCTTCCTGAAGCTCCACACAAGGGCCAGTGGCATAACTCAAACACTGACCATGCCAGACCACCTATTTCCTTGAGCCTCTGCAATTTGTAGAAATGGATATGATAATCATTGCCCCATCCAAATAACCTTCAACAAAAAGAACTGAAGTCTTTTAGCTTGATCTTGTGGAGGAATTTGGCTAGAGTGGTAATAAGCTATAAGAAGGTAATGATTTTTTTTCTTTTTTTTTCTGTTTTTCTTTTTATATTGCTGTGATATTTACATTCCTAAGATTTTCTGGCACATATCGCAATAACTGTGAAAATGAGTTACCAAAGTGTGACGACTGGACGTGTAATGTCGCATTTGGGAAGAGATACGAAGAGAATTATGCTATTCTACACAGAATAATACACTAAACTAAGTTACTAAAGTACATTAAAAGCACTATTAGTTTTATACTAATGTGAGGGACATTACCTGCTGGCCTCGAGAACGATCCGAACATAGTCGAGCAACACAGAACTACTGAACTCCAGCTCCAAGCGGAAGGTGACCTGTTGCATGAGAGACACAGGAGAAGGTAGCAGAAGGAAAAGTTTGTTTGGTCGGCCTGTAAAACTGGTATGTTATACCCTAGACCTGATGACAAATATGACTTTATTACTGTGCACAATTCCGGGCCCTGGCAGTGTTTAAATGTAAGTGCCTACTGTGTGTAACTCTCCAGGAGGGCAGAACTTTCCCCTCTGTATATGAAAGCTGCCAACAGCAACAGTGCGAGCTTAAATTGAGGGCTTAGCAGTAAAGCCTGCAATAACCTGCTGTAAGCCTGCAGCCTCAAAGCAAAGCAGCCACAGGCACCACTGAACACACTGAGAGCTGTCTTACTGATAATCATCATACATGCACACGTACATCATGAACTTGCTGAAATGCACAAATCTCCACCCACTCGCCAACACACATACACAACTCTGTGTTCATTTGCCCGTGCACAAGTCAACTAAACATAAAATATAGAATTTGCAAAGAAAGCATAGAAATGGGCTCAAATTCCAGTTCTATTTTGGTTTTTAGCACCAAAGCAATCAGAGTACCATGCTTTTTTATCACACTGTCCTTCAGTAGAACCCACTCACATGTGGCAAGAGGTCTCCAGTTCAACAGGCTTGTGTTTACTGTATTCTACCCCAGCCTGAAGGCTGGCTTTATAGGCACAGGACCAGCCTAATGAAGTCTTAACTTCCATATCCTGCATATACATCCAGCACAGACTCTCTTGATAATAGTAGTACTCAGTTATTCCACAAGCATCTCATATCTTCCTGGAAAGTATGGGTTTCTTCTCTTTTGACATTTGTGTTTTCATGTTCCATTATTGCTTTGGAAAGATTCTCTTTCTTTTTATTTCTCTCTTTTCCTCGCCACGGTTCCTTCAAAGTTACAATACCCAGTGGCCCAAAAGTGTCCAGATGCCTTTATTAGTGGATGGAGGCCCATATCATACAGGTTACTTACATTTTATTCATTTCTACTCAAGCATTTTCCAGTCTCTCTTTATCCACTGTAATAAAACAGGTTGTTTTGTTATTGTGCTTCAAAGACTCTAAACATACCTAAATGAGCTCCATTCTGACTGGCTGCCTTGTGTTGAAACTCATTCAAAAAGTTGCCTTGTCTAAACCCTCCTTGTAACGTTATCATTAATGGGGAAAGCTAAACTACTTCAGGTTGAACAGGGGTTTAAGGAAATGTGTTAGTCATTGTAATGAGAACAGTGAGTTTAAAATTGCTTGTTTTTCCATACAAGGGCTGTATGCAAATTAGCTAATGGGGTGTCAAAAGTGATGGTTTGAAAGTTTAATACTGGTTACATGCTAGTTTGCTAGTTAGTTGTCTTTGATATGGGCCCTTTGAGGCATACACATTACAGAAACACTTGACAAATTGCACATGCCATATAACACCTGAAAAAAGAAGAAAGCAGTCGCATACAAGTCAAAGATGGTCACCATGCATAATACCAAGCGTCAGTTCAAGGTTTGTTAAGCTCTCTACCACTGGGTGATGGGAGAGTGGAATCACATTCTTTGGAATAATTTGAGTGCCATTTGTGAACCATAGTGAAAAGGCTTCTGGGAAGATTAGAAGTTGCAACAAAGCAGGGACAATTCTCTTGACTTTGGAAGAAATGGTGGATGACACTGGATACGGCTACTTTTGGACATACGGGAGAGGTAACCCCAACACACAGGAGTTTTCTGTGGTCATCCTGGAAGAAGACGAAGTGTGGAATGGTGTACTTTGATGTAACAGTGTAAAATGAGTGTGTGCAGACCCTGCTCAAGCAGTCATAGGAAACAGATTAGGGCTTATCAGTTTCCCATCCAAGGGTTTAGCATTAGTGCAGCCAGCGATAAAACATCTCCATTAGTGGCGTGCGCACGTCGCATTTACTGCCTGTAGATTTACAGCTAAGCAGTTGCTTGCTGGGCTGAACCCCCTGTGCCTTCACATAAAAGACACTGAGCCAAAATAAAATAAAGATGTACTAAGTTTCCTCTCTTAGTCCACTTTTCACTTAGAAGACTGATGTAGCACCACTGCTGGAAATACTGATTTCACTGAATAGAGTCATAATCACCTGGAATAATAATGATGCAGGGTAAACTTCTTGTTGTTTAATTTACTTGTATTCTGATTTTCCATAGATTAGGAAAGAGAAGGATGGCCATAGTCTCATCAGCATTATTATACTACAGAGGCAGTTGATATGTGCTTATTTTAGCTCAGTGGTTCCCAACGCTGGTCCGAGAAGCCCCCCTACTTTGCACATTTTAGTGTTTTCACTGCTACCAACACATTTGATCCAGCTAATCAACTGATAAACAGTTGATTAGCTGGATCGGGTACATAAGAGCAATAAAAAAAACACTAAAATGTGCACGGCAGATGGGCCTCTGGAACAAGACTGGGAACCACTGTTCCCAATCATTGAAATGCACTGGAACACAATAGTGTATGTGGTGTTTAGGCTTGTCATTACACATATCCAAAAAAAGCATCTCTTAATTAAAGTCGTGCGCGCATGCATGCAAACGTATCACATGATTTCCATTCTGCTGCCCCATCAGTATAGCATGCTAGAAGGTTGTTCGGCAGCACTCTGGGCAATCAGTATTGCTTGTTTGTGCATTCAGAAGTTGCTGTAAGGATCTATGAAGCATTAGCGGCCTGCAAAATTAGCCACAGAAAATTTAGAACAGAGATGCGTTTCCACACAGCGACCAAGGCCCCGGTTCACATATACAATAAACCATTTAAAGCCCTGCAGTCACGGTGGTATAGAGCTCATAATAGGCTGTAATTTATAAATCTCATTGGTCAAGCCTGAACCACTAACTAATGCATACCAGATCTTTTTTTTTAGCAAACTGAATATCATAAGATCCGCAATGTTGGAGTCCTACAGAGTACCATTGAGTCAAATTAGGATCTCCAGAAGAAATCAGAAGTTTAGGTAAGTTCATGTGATAATGTGCAAAATGAAATCCAGACAAAAAATTAAGAATACGAATCTACTGAAGATATACTTCCTGGAAGGAAAGAGAATAAACATCCCTGAATTAAGGCATTTGAGTCTAGATCTTTTGAATAGTGCCAAATACTGTTCAATCATCTTTTTTTGTTTTTAGATGTCACAGCAGTATCATATGTAATCATGTTTCTCAAGGTAAAGTGGAAATACTCACTTGAGTCTTTGCTCTCATGAAAGGAGCGCTAACATTGCAGTGCTTTTCATTTCTCTGCTTGTCTCCACCACGGCAGTCGATCTGTATTTCGGAGTTGTCCTACAGAACAAAAAGAGACACTTCAACAACTTGTGCTGCACGGATATATTCCCAGACGTATGTCTTATCAGTATTTAGATGAAAATCTACTCTGTTAATCTGTTATATGTGTCAGTAATGAAAGCCTAGACCAGGCCAAATGGAATCATCTTCACATTGTCAGTCATCAGTGGCTGTGATCACAGCTCTGTATGTATAAGCTGTATATCCCTTTTTTTCTCCTTGTCTGGATGCATCTTTACCATTCAGTATGCCCATTTAAATTTAATAGGTATGGCCCTGTGGTTAGGGCGTTGGCCCTGCAATCAGAAGGTTGGGGGTTTGAAGGTACCGTCCCCACTGCTCCCCGGGTGCCCCTCATTAGCGGCAGCCCACTGCTTCACTTGGTGAATGGGTTCAAATGCAGAGAAAGAATTTCACATTGTTCACATTGTGCTGTGGTGTGTTCACACGTGACTATAAGGGTTAATAAATGACATTAAAAATTAAATTCTAATGCAGTACCTTCACTATAAGACTGGAGAAGCGTAGATTTCTGGAGTATGAGATGTTCAGGTGGGCTCCATAAGCATTTTCTCCCTGGTTCTCGAGACGAACATCCACTATCATCTTCCGCCTTGAAGCTTCTATAACTCTCTCATTCACTTCAGCTGGAGTCGAACTTTGACACAAAACGCTGCCCAGCCGGAATGCCTGGCCACAGAACTGCCTAACACAGACCAGAGAGATGGTATGAGGGAGAGCACGTTTTTGTTTGTTTCTGTGAGTGTGTGTGTGTGTGTGTGTGTGTGTGTGTGTGTGTGTGTATGCGTATGCGTGTTTATTTGTGGTCATACTTGCGATTGATCAGGTCAGTCTGTGCTTGTATCACCAGCTCTGGAACACAGTGATCATCCTCATCACAGCCATTCCAGAAAGGAAGCTGATCAAGAAAACAAGAAATACAGAGGAAAGCAAAGCATGTGAATCTACAGCAGCCAAATGCAAAATTCTGTTTTGCTGAAAGTCTTATCAGCAAGCTCCAGCTGTTCACCTAAAAACCGATTTGCATTGTACTCCCTACTCATCTTCAACAGTGACAGACCTGGGTTTTGAAGGTGGTGGGCCAGCTGTCATCTAGTGTGGGACCCTGGTCTGGGTCTTGTAGCCCTGTTTCCACAGTGAATATGATGGGCCTGGCATAGTCTGTAGTGTCCTTGAATAGCAAGAGGAATAGCAAGCAAAGTCACTAAACATGCATCTTATAAACAGTAGTGTTTTCTAGCCAGTGCTCTCCTTGGCTCAATGACTATATAAACAATTTTACAATGAACATTTCTCCCACTAATTTGTTTGTGTAGTCATAGCCAGCTCTCATAGCTAGGATGTCATGCATGGAAAAAATTTAAAAGATAAACAAGGCATACAAAACACATTTTTATCACATATAAAAAATAATTCACTCTTCTAGATATGTAAATATTGGTTGATAGTTTAGAATTTGCCATTTTTAACTGGATTTCTATGCTTTGGCGTGCTACAAATGAGAAATGAAGCAAAATATGTACATGTAGTTAAACAAATGGGGCGACCTAGTTTGAACTAGCAGTGGTTTGAGTGTTTACAAGGTGGGAGCTCACCATAACATGGAAGTAGATGTGTTCACAGGTTTCTTCCCCTTGGAGCAGAGTAACATTCTGCGGCTGCTGCCGCTCTGGATCGTCCATCACAGCACGAGGATTAAAACGCTTTTCCTCAATAAAGGCGTTGTACCAAAGATCTGGAGAGAAGAACAAAAAGGAACACAAGATTTTCACTTTTCAGAAAGTTTGTAGTCAGATTAGTTGATACATGTACCATCGTTAAATATAACAGAGAAGAAACCTTGAGAATAGTCTGATGTGAAACCGCTTATTGATCTTTAAATTGTGTGACCATTTCAAGACCAACATCAATTTTGAGGCAATTTTTTTTTAATTTTTTGTCTCCTTCTTGTCCTGTTACTTTTGACACATTAAGTCACATGTACTAACAGATGTTTAGGACTCTGTGAAGTCCTAAAACCTCTGTTACATTACATTACTAGTGCAAAGCAGCAGTCTCTCAGAATTCCAGCCCACGTTTTAAGAATTCCATCCCCCTCTTAAAGTGCATTCACTCTTCACACTATAAACATCCAGTGGTCTGCAGCTGCAAACCAGAACATAGTGCACTTCAAGCACCTGTGCAATAAATAAAGAAATGCAATAACTAATCACCGACTTCTACATAAGCCGAGGCAATACGTTCATCCACAGTTTTGCCAGCAAACTTCACACAGTTAAAAAAACAAACTGGCAAAGAACAAAAACAGTATAAATCTACAGTTGTAGCAAAAAATCAACGTCTAATTCTATTAACAGACCATCTGTTAATAAAGTCACCTTCTTTATTAATAAACCTTCACTTATGGCTGATCTCAAGCTTATAGGCCTTGTCTAGACAGACTGTTTAAATCTGATTTCTCACCATGTCTGATCAGAGCAGGAAAGATTGTCTGCAGTCTGAATGGCAAAAAGCCAACTATTCCCAATGGGATTTAAGCCACATTTGTAAACTGTTATAAATCTGATTCAAATTCGAGCTCTGGACATGTAAACAAGTGTGACCAGTCAAACTGTACTTTGTGTGTTTTTTCTTGGGTGGCAGTTGAATTATATAATGCAGGGTGGAGGTAGCTCAGTGGGTAGCTCTGGACCAAGAGGTCATGGGTTCTAATCCTACCTTCAGCATACCGCCACTGGGTCCCTGAGCCAGGGAGACTGTCAACTGTAGTTAGGGAATGAAAGTCACTTTGGATAAAAGCGTCTGCTAAATTCCATAAATGTAATGTGGACATCAGTCCTGCATGTCACATTTAGAGACATATTTTGTATGCTGTAATTTTATAGTGACTTTAAGTTAAGATATGGACCCAAATCCTCTCTCTGAATATTAATAGTAGAGTCCTTCTTAAGTAATATTATGTGCTGACTAGGTCATCCTACTCCTACTAGTTGCAAAAAAATTGCAGTACTCTTTTGAAATATGCTGCTGTGATCCTGCTAGCTGTAGGCAGTCAGGAACAGTACACATTAAGGCCTAATCTCAGAAGTGCACTTGGTTTAGTAAGTTTTGCCACCTATCTAGTCAGCATACTCTTCACCGCGGATATGAAATTTGACTGCAGGCTGCAGGATTTGGTATCTTGAAATCTGCATGCTCTAGTCAGATTTAGGGAACAAATGCGTAGAGAGAATATTTACAAAAGTCCAAGGACAAAGAAATCTCAACCCAAAGTCACAAAGATTCATCATAATCATCCAAAAAGACACCACAAGATTAGACAGTAAATCTACTGCAACTTACATAATAAACCGCAAAGATTTATGTTTGACAGCGAACTACAGAAACGTTGTTAAAGCTTAAGTCCTGGCATATTTGAGGAGAGATTTCCATAGTGAGACAGACAGATCACCCTAAAGTCCCCAAAAGCCCGCTGCACATCTGAGGAGAATTAGCAGAAGGCATGACAGTGGCAGACAAACATGAAAAAGATGCGCCTCCATATTTACTTCTCCACAGAGTCTGTCACCCTGTCTCCCTAGTTGACCATTGCAAGGCAAATGCGTCCTCTCTCTGCGAATATTTCCTGGTCTCACACCTATGACATGTGTGATGGAGATGCTCCGGGGTCATAACGGTTAACCTGAAACACATGTGGACTGCAAGGGTCAAGGAGGAAACCCAATCCGTGCTGCATGTCTTTTAAAACTAATTTGTGATTAGTGGCCTTCTGTCTGACTGCGGGTGGGCTGGACAGAGCTTTACACTCATAGTAACCAGACCTATCGTGAGAGAATAAGGCACATAAGCAGCAGTGTGTTTGTTCCCTGTCCTGCTGAATTTCTCCCACTTAACAAATGACAGCATTCAGACATGGCGGTGGCTTCCTGGCTTTGGCACTGAGACCAAAAACCAATCCAAAAGAAAAAAGGAATATGGTGCACTGTACTGACAACATACGCCAAAACTTTAATAGAACTCAGCAGTTGCAGCTGCTTCGGTTGCCCTGGCCAAATTACACTTAGTTTCTAAGTGAAAACAATTCAGCAGAGCACATTTTAATGCACAATTACTGTTTATTTGATGGATTCAACATGTAGAAAAAATGAAAAGAACATGACTTGTGCAAAAGTTGTGGCACAGTTTATGATTTATTTTTTCCAATACTTCCAATAGTTCCAATTATCAGAAATCATGCACTAAAATTTGCAGAAGAAAATGTGCAATTGTTTGACACACCAACTTACATCCAGGCAAGATATTTCATCTGCCAGAAAATTCTTAATCCAATGAGCTTGCAATTTTGGAAGACTTGAAAAGCGTTTATTGAAATATTGTGTTTTTTTTAGACTTTAATTCAGGGCTATTTCAAAAGCAAACTCCTATCATAATATACGATCAAGTATTCCTCACTTCATCCTGGTCTAATAGGTCTGCTCCTCGGTAGGAGATTTTCCCCTTCCAAGGCAGAGCCTGAGTCAACAAAGTCATTAAATGATGATCAAAAGCCTACTTTGTGTTGAATCCTTCATCTTGCAGTGTTATTTCTTTAAGCCATAAAACATGAAGAGACTTTCCTAATAACCTTAAATGAACTGAGTTGTAAAGAGGGCACTGCGAGGCGGCAATACTTCAGGATGCTGTCTCCACTTGCACTAGAGCCAATATAAAAAAGGGTTCTTAAAAAGAAAAGGATATCCAAACATTCCAGCTTCTCCTCCGAAATGTACATTATGATGTCTACTCTGGGTCCCAACTCACAAAAGTAACATTCATTTCAATGAAAGTATCTTCTAGATGTGTATCAAGAGAGGAATATAAATATATGGAATGAAACATCTTAATGAGTTCACTGACAACAAACTAACAAACTAATTCAGTCATTTTTATGGACCTTAAGCCTTAACGCCAGGACTTAAGCTTGCATGTTGTAGCTAGGGCTAACAGAATTAGATACACTTGAGGACTCACCTACTTCCTGTGAGGCTTTGATGGCAGTTCTGGAGGTGACGTTCAGACACACTATAGCCGACATACACGTCACATCCTTCCCTCCCCGACGGCAGTCCTTATTGAAGATGTTGATCTTGCTGGGTTCAAATCGGATGTTGGCATGAATGCGCACCACACTGCGGGACCTGAGAGACAAAAGGAGAAACAGTAAACACTGTCATATACAGGAGGTCTCCATTTCCACAGTCTAGCATGCTGTAATTCGGGACAAAGCAATATACTGTCCCTTCTGCTGAACAGGTTCATTCAGCTTTAGAATGAGCAGTAACTCTTTATTTTCTTGTCCCCTTTATGTACCTTCCATTTGCCTTGACTTCAGTTAGACCCTAAGCCTAACTCTTGAACAGTAGTAGTAAAGTGGAGTCTATATATCTTGCATGAATCAGTTCCTGTCATGCATTCAGACCTCCGACTGTTTTAAGGCTATTAGGTTTTTACCCACCAAAGGAGGACTGCGGCACCAAGGGAGCCCACAGCCAGATCCACCAGGCCGTCACCATTCATGTCTATTTTCCCATGGATGCTCCTGCCAAAGTACTGCAAACCAGGGGCTAGCTGCATCGCACCAATCCTCTGAGAGAGAGAAATAAGAGACATAGAATGTACAGTCATACCTTGCCACTGAATGAAGGGGGGTGTCTGAATATAAAGTAAAGGGTCCATGTAGTGGAAAACCAAACATCCATATTTTCCATTCATAAAAAGGGTTGAAGTAGCACATAAACACTAGGAAAGTTTTAAAATGTTATACTGTTCAAACAGTCCATATATGTGAATTTAGCTGTAAAAACAGCTCGCTTTAAAATTGTGATGTCAAAAAAAAACATATATATGGGGAGAGAGAGAGAGAGAGAGAGAGAGAGATTAACAGATGTATTTAAATCTAAGGGATGAAGGATAAAGAGATAAAGGTAAATTGAGAGGATGTAAAATTAATTGTTTTGGTGAATTAAACCACACCAATGTTAAAAGACCTCAATGTGAAAATGAGATGCAGGATATGGATCCTTAAAATGCATGTGTATATTGATAAATAACTATTCTGATTCTACTTTGTTGACTTCATTAGTCTAACTTCATGCAACAACTCAACACATCTGAGAAAAGCAAAAGTTCTCTTTGTTACCTGTTTATACTTTCTTGGTATCCTGTTGCGTTGGCTGTTGTAGATGTAAATGGCTCCCCTGTGGTCGTCCTCCAATGGAGCCCCCACTACCACATCATTAAAGGAGTCCCCGTTCAGGTCAGGCACTGGGGCCAGGGCGGAGCCGAACCTGGCATTCTGCCCCAACTCAGTGAGCTCCAGCGCTCCCTCCAGGACAAAACGAGGCTGTAAATATACGAGTCAAGAAAATGAGTTACCGTAGACTTAAAACCTGAGAGCACTCAGACTCTCATATGGGAGCGCCATATGATAGCATCTTCATGCATAAAGAGTACCTGTCCTATTATTATTCCTTCTACTTAACATTCCTTTTTGAAGCTAAACACAAAATCTGCTTAAGAATTGAAATCGCAGACTGTAGTGCTTCTGTAGCTTCGAGTGAAAAATAGCCTGAAACTTTACACTATGCTTCAAAATTGCCCCATATTGTATGCACACTTCTCCCAGAGGATATCTAAATACAGAAAATAATCTGTTAACATACCCAGACTGACAAGGTCAAATATATAAAATGTGTCTGTATTACCACTTAAGCATCTTTGGCCGCAGCGAGCGTCTACAGTAAAGGTGAAGTCAGTACAAAGACATCCGCCATGCCTTTGAAAACAATTAGTCTCATAAGGATGGAAAGTTTGAGGGAAAGGTGCAATTCCTCAGAGCAAAGACTCTACATGTCAGCCAAATATTCGGGAGTGCAATTAGCCACACACATCCCCTCCTCCTCAGGAATACCATCCTTCTCTCCTTAATATACTGCCCTGAGACTGCAGGCGCATGAGATCACTTGTTTTTTTAAAGGAAAGGATGGAGGAGAGGAAAAGCGAGGAGAAGTTGGGGGACAGAAGGTATAAGAAGAGGGAGTACACTGAGAAGGAAAGGGGAGACGGTGAAGGAAAAATAACCCCTGGGTATTATCTGATGGCCATATTAGCTTGCACACACATGCAAACTCTTTCTCTTTGTTTTGTCCTTCCTCTCTTGCCCTCTCACCTTTGTACTATAATAATAACGTTCATACTCCCAAAGGTCAACTGCATATACACTGGTTTTCTGAGCTAAAAATCCATCATTTGAAATGAGCACCCATTTCATTCATAGTTCATTCACTTGAAGTGATAAGGAATGTTGTTACTGCAGATTAGCAGTAGCAGAGCTACTGGGGTGGAACATGCGTGGGAAGGAATTAAACACTCTGCCAAGCCATCCAAAACCTTCAGACATTTGAAAGGAGTGGCTGAAGTTTATTTGTGATGAGATTCCTGAGGATTCCATACCAAACACAACAATCTGCTTGGTGCATTTCAGTCTGAGGCACTTTTTACACAAGGCCCATAAGTGCATTTAAAAATAGCATTAAAATGGTTTAAAATTCATTATTAATGTTTTTAGTACATATAATCGTTCATATTTTATATATACTTAAAGCAAAATAAATAAAGACATGGAATGTAGACCCTAAAAACTTGTTTTCTCTGTAACTCTCAGCTCAACACTTTGGAAATTATGAAAGATGTTCTGACCAAGAGACCATATGTGGGACCATATCTTTGAATCTTCCCTTGTCTCCAGCTGACTTCTCTCTGTGTTGCGAATGACTGGTGGAAACGGTCACAGAAAAAAAAAAAAAACCAAGTTGGATGAAAGAAGCAGGTCACCCTCTGGTTCACTTATATCCACCTCGATTCTCACAGTTACTGTCCAGCCGTTTGCCGCTATTAGTGCAGCTTTGGATCTCTGCAAGCTGCAGGTAATTATCCTTGATGGAATAAATGTTTTCCCACTGAGTTCAATGTGCACCTGTAGTCACATAATGGTACATAATGGCATGTGTCAAATGTCTGTCTGGGCTCTCGTAAGAGTATAATAATTATAATGCAGGGCCATGGCAACAGTCTCTGACCGATGCAATAATTAAAACTTTCACCTGGTTGACAAAACACATTTCAGCACCCTCTCATTGACAGCGCAGTGTTATCGTAGGTATTACTAAACAGTTTTACACATTTACCTGCTCAGTGACTCTGTAGATGTAGACCTTGCCCCTCTCCCAGCCTCCACTAAAGAACATTGGTGCAGCAACCAGCAGATTATCCGTGACCCCATCTCCATCGATGTCGACTGGAGCAATCTCACTGCCATAGTAGGAGCCAATCTGTACAGTCAGAGAGTCAACATTGGATTGTGGCGATCCACAAGAATGCATCCAAAGCAAACCACTAACTTTATATGCATACAAACACATGTAGGCCTAGACATACATACCTATGTAATCACAGATGACTTGGACACATACATGTAACATATACATAATAAACACGTAAAGCCAGCTTGCTAGCAGAGAGACTTGTGTTGCGTAAAAACACAAACACATACCAACACCAAACGATTCTTTTACATGTGTGTGCATGGACATGTATATGTGTGTGGCGTTTTGTGTTTTGAATTACACGTGATGATTGGAAGCACATGTTCTCAGTGGGTATGTGGAGTCTAGACTGAATCATGTTGTTTCCCAAAGAAGAGATGGAAAAGGATGTGAGAGAATAATATTACTGCAATAGCTCTGAGTGGTGTGACATAGCCTAAGGGCCACCAGAATGTTTCAAATCTGTAAACGCTGTTCACAGTTAAAGAGCAGTTTCTTTCACAGAAGGTTTCAGTGGTGATCTGCAGATGGCTATCCAAGCGCAAACAACAGGGAATACCAGATGCATCGAAACTGTGCTTTGGGGAATTCTAAGTTCTGAAGATCGGAAACTTCAGAAGAACTGGAAAACCCCAAAATCATTCAGACAGTAAATGAGTAGGCATATACACTACAGACGAGAAGTTTGGGCCCATTCTCGATTTTTTTGTAATAAGCGATACGCTGCTATTACAAGAAAAGTAGAAAAGATGCTGTGCTGCTGTAATAAAGGCAGTGGGTGGTTATTTTGACGAAAATCGTACATAAGCTTTCATGTCCATTGACTGCACTAACAGTGTATCTTTTTACATTATACTTAAAAACCAGTCAGTTCTGTATGTTTTAAGTATTTCTAATGTGTTCTTGTAATAACATTTTGAAAAGGCAGCGTATCATTTATTTTATTAGTTTAGTTTTTTAAGTCTGAGGGTAGTCCCACACCTCTGGCCTGCAGGTAAATCAACTGGATATGTATCTATCAGTTTTAAGATTTGATATATCTCTCATTGTCTTTCACATGCACTCCTTTTCAGAACGACTTACAATTAAATCATGCTACAGATGTGGGCAAATGTAGCTTTAGGAGTCTTGCCCAGGGTCTTATAGCTGTGTTGTTCTGTAGCCTTGTAAGACAGTATCACATTAAAGTTTGATGGTGTGATTATGATGTGTTGGAGGTGTCACATTTGAAAAACGGCTTAAAGTGACCCTCAATATGCCGACATGTTGTTGCACGGCGACGCTGCAGTACCTGCTGTCCTTTCAGTGAGTGCAGTATATCGAGCTCTCCCGTGTTCTGCAGAGTGAAGATGATGACTTTGCCTGTGTGGTTAAAACGAGGGGCTCCGGCCACATACAGCTGACCACTCCGTGCTGACACCACCGACGTCACTGTATAACCTGAAGCCGTAATTGCACATAAAAAAACTCCATTATTGTATAAACCAATATGCAATAATTCCCAATGTGTATTAAGTGAATAAAATCAAATTCTGCAGTTTATCACTTGTTGAACAGTTATTACTAACAGCAGTACTAACACTGAGCCTGAAACCACAATGCCTGTGCAAAGTAGCCCCAAGTCCCTGCAGTGCTTCGTGCTAATGTGGATAGGATCGAGCTCCAATTAAAGCTCTGTAATCATTTGCTCATCAGCCTGAACCTGGCAGTCAGATCTAGTTTTAAAGGAGCGATGGTGCCTTGGGGACTTTGCACTACAGTTAATGAGTGGGTATGCTGGCCTTGAGTACCAAATGGTGAGGGTGAGAGAGAGAAAGACAGAGAAGGAAAGAGAGAGGGAGAGAGAGAGAGAGAGAGAGAGAGAGAGAGAGTGTGTGTGTGTGTATGTATTTGTGTGTGTGAGAGAGAGAGAGAGAGAAAGAGAGGAAGACCAAATGAAAGGGAGACATGGACTGACAGAGAGGTAGAAAAATGAGTTCCGAAACAGGCAGTGAGAGAGTTTATAGACAGAGCTACAGCAGTAGTGGGCATCAAACCACAGAGCCTCTATCCACCCACCACATGGTCTTTTAAAACAGAGAGACAGAGACGAATGAAGAGTGAGGAAAAGCCACAGAAGAAGTAAGGACGTGCAACACAGGGGGCAGAAAGAAAAAGGGAAAGAGAGCAACAGACAGCGAGGAACATGACAGAGATGTTTGAGAAATGACTTGTAAGGGAAATATAAAGTTAGTGGAAATAGAGTTGTATGTGAGAAAATGATGGATGCGACACATTTCTTGATTTCTTGATGATGCTTTTGCTTTTCTGTCAAAATCCTACAAAAAAAGTCTGTTTCCATAAACATTTTTACCGGGTTCTACTTTTTTCTGTTTACAGCTGAGTCAGCAGTTCTGTTGTGAGAGTATTGCTTACCCAAGTAAGCTCCATGGTTTTTCAACTCCTCTGGGAATTCCTGGGCATAGGAGGACTTGGGTGGAACTACCTTACCATGCCTGGTTTCCTTCAGCACCGCTCCGTTCCAGTCATATGCCCCCACTGCCCCAACAAGAATGCCATCCTGCAGGGAAGACCAGACATGTGCACCACAACATCAACATTTGTCAACAATCATGGCTGAGCACTGTGTGTTCCTGCACTCCTTTGTGAGAGTCAAAACATCTATCTTTCATTTGGGTTGTTAGTTCTACTGTTATGAGATCATGGGTCTCTTACTAATTGCAGTGATTAATGTCTATTAAGAAGCAATGCAGATGAGGCCCAAATTAGCTAAATTAATCATTCGTTAATGATGCATTTACAGACACATTGAGCTGAAATGTTGATTTCCCAAACAGTATGTAACTCTGCAATAGATCACTGTACCGAACCTCTTTCTGTGAGAAAAACCTTTGAAAGAGTGGAAAATCATTCCTGCTTGACATTCACAAACATATTTCATAATTTTTGTGCTGCTCTGCAGCATGATCAGGTTTATGTGAAATAGCTAAATGGTCACTGCACATTTTCCAGTGGTTTGTGGATAGCAAAGCACCACAAATACCTTGTAACCCATTGGAACTGTTTCTAAATCAATATTGCAGTGATTCACTAAGTCTACCACTTCATGCAGTACATATTTCTTGGTAAGGCTGTGTATATGTGTTGAAGACTATTGCCATGGAAACTGTGCAAACTTAAAACAGCACAGATTTTAGCAGGCTTTTAATTCTCCTTCGCTTTGTGGGGGGAAAAAAAACTTAAACTCTTCATAATGACCAGGCCTGAAGTAGTCGCTATGCCCTAAAAGAGCCGCGCTGCTCATGTTGAGGTCTATTTAAACATCAGTGACTGTTTTCATGGATACACAGAGGCCATGAAACCCTCCGATACTGAATGAGTCATCGTCACTGTCCGGTGACCCTAGTCTCATCAGAGTGGTTTGAATATGCAGTGTTGGAATGAAGACCAAGGCAAACCACAAGCATGCGATTGATGCACTGAAATGAATAATTTTGTTTGTTCATTGTTGAAGTTCCTTATCTTTGAAATACTATTTTAAACATGAGGAAAAAGTGAGTATTCTCAGTGCCGAGATCTTGACTCCTAGCACCTCATCTTAACCTTAGATAAGAGCTTCTACCAGAACAAACACATTCTGAAATAAAAGCAAAACCCAGTGTTGACCACAATGGACCAAAGCAATATGCTGTCTAAAAAAAGCAAAAGTAGCAAAAATAAACATAGAATTTTTATGCTTTTAAACTATAAACATTATATGGACAAAAGTATTGAGATGCCTGAGCATTACACCAACAGGGACCTTTATGACACTGCATTCAAATACATAGACTTTAATATGGAGTTGTTCGCCCCCTTTACAGCTATAACAGCTTCCAATCTTCTTTTTTTAATGAGGTCAGGCACTGATGTTGGACAAGAAGACCAGTCTCCATTCCAGTTCATCCTTAAGGTGTTGGATGGGGTTGAGGTCAGGGCTCTGAGTGGGCCAGTGAAGTTCTTCCACACCAAACTCATCCAGCCATGTCTTTATGGAGCTTGCTTTGTGCACTGGGACACAGTCATGCTGGAATAGAAAAGGTGCTTCTCCAAACTGTGTCCACATATGACATATATTTGTCATATGTGAACACACTACAGTACACAGTGCGAACAGCACAAAATTCTTCTCTGTTTTTAACTCATACACCCAGTGAAGCAGCGGGCATCCAGGAATACAGCGCCCAGGGAGCAGTGCATGGATATGGTACCTTACTCAGGGTAGAGGTGCCACTAGCATCTTGGGATTCAAAACCACAACTTTCTAATCACAGGGGCAACTCCCTAACCACTAGGCTATCAGCTGCGCCAAAAAAACAGGTATGTCCCAATGCTTTTGTCCATATAGTGTATACTTTTGTCCATATAGTGTTCAAGATATGCTTCTTGTTAAGTACAGCTGGCAAATAGTTTTGATTTAAGTTTTTTTTCTCTGTTTTGGTTTAAAAACAATCTGCAGACTCTGCACAAGCATCACAAGTTTTGCCAACAGGTTACTGAAATTGATTAAGAACTCACTCAGATTACCTTCCCTGTCTATTAGACGAAGAAAATAAATACGCAAATGTGACGACTCGCAGACCACATAACACAGTGGAACATCTGAATATGCCTGTCTTTAGCCACAGTTTGAGCTGGCAGAGCCCAACTCGAGGGAAAACCATCTGTGCATTTTGTGGACAATTTTCTTTTAAAGCTCAGATGTTCTTTCCAATAAGTTATCCCTCTTCTCAACACTCAGGTTGACTCTCGTTGCAGCAAGTGCTATCCCAGGCATTTGACGGGCTGACAGATGGGATTTCCAGCTATCCCAGTCAGCATCTGCACTTTTCCTATCTATTTATTTCCACGAAAAGCAAATGATTATATATTTATATTTCCCATGGCAGGTTGAGTCTCGTTTGTGGCAATGGCTTGGAAAATGGGAGCAGTTGCATCAGCAGAGAGTGTGGCCTGGACGCTGATTAAGATGAGTAGTGCTCCAGGCCGGAATGAGACTTGGAAAGACACAGAAGCTTCAGGTACAGTTTGGAAAGAGTCTTGGATGAATTGCCACTGATAGTTATCCAGACACACAGGTACAGTTGGGAGCATGGAAGTGAGACTCGGCTGGAAGTCAAGCCAGCTGTGTCAACCCCTGAGCCAACAGCTCTCAGGCCGATATCAGCTGCAGCCCTAGGAGAAAAATGCATGGGGGAAAAGAGAGACATACTTTTCCTCTCGCTCCCTTGAGAAACACATCCTCTTCAGTGCTCACCACAGCATTCCTCCCCTGGGAGGTGAAAGCAGGGCCTTTTATTCACGTGTTTTTGGAACGAAGATCGGAAAAAGCTGTCTGCATTAGCAGGGACAGAGACAGGAGGAACTCATACATCACAGTGACCTGAGGATCCATGGAGAGAATGGAGACCAACTTTGGTGTGCCTGGTTAGGACATGGGAGTGAAATAGACACAGAAAACCATAGACATGGACACAACAAAGGCCGAAAGACAAATTGGTAATGCTTACCTGAACTATATGTGTGGAAAAACCAGCCTGGGACATCTGGAGACCAAATGCTGTCCCATTCTTACTGGTTCCTACAGACAGAGCCAGAAAGAGTGCAAAGTGAACACAGACGGAGGTAGAGGGGTCCCTCAACGGCTTAAAGCTCACCACACTGCATTTCAACTGAGTTTAAGGAAGAGTTACGACACCAGGCATATTTCAAAGTGAGGAGAGAGTGCTTAAGACTTGCTCCGAGTAGATTTACAGTGTAGTACAATGCTGAGATGTCGTAAAACTTTTATTGGCTGAGTTTTTTTTCCCTGTGTTATGTTGGTTGCCTTTACCTTCCAAACTGAAGATCCTCTCTCCCAGAGCATCCACAATGTCTTTCAAGGCAGCTTCGTCGGTCACGTTGAAGAAATGCTTGTCGTCCGGGTCGCTTGCGATGTATTTGATCTCACTGAGGAAAGCCTCTGGGTTGATCCCTCGACGATTGTAGTAGCCCAACACCTGGAGAAAAACCAGATAGAGTCCAAATAGTCAGACAGCATCCTGACACTGCTAGTCATTAGCCAGTCTGGAGCACCCTTCCATCCACCATGACTCACTTCTCCTCAGGGCCAACGCTACTTCAGCTCCTCCAAAGGCAGCTTAGACATCCAGCTCTCAGTGAATGGGCCTGTGTCACAAATTCCGCTGGTGTCAGCAACTAAACCTGACCTCAAAAGGTTCCCTGCCCATGTTGCTGTGCCTCAACTCTAATTGTCCACCTCATTATCCCAGTGTGAGACCGAGCATTTGATCAGTACCAGACCGATGCTGGGCACACTAGCCCCGTCGCTTTGGAACAGGTCATTCACACCTAATGTCCAAGTTCTAAGAGAGGATATTAATGCAGAGGGAGAGAGAGGACTGTGGCTTCTGTAGGTCAGGATGAGTATTAAAACAGCATTCGTTACTGGGATTGGCAATACCTAATGACCACAAAACTGCTCAGGCTTAGTTGTATCTCACTGAGGCAGTTCTCTTGTGGTTCAGTGAACCGTGCATGTCGAAGTTTTATTTCACTGACGTTATAAGCGCTCCTTCTGTATTTGGACTGGAACATTATGCAGAGTTTTGTACAGTTACTCACTGAAGAAAGGGAACAAGGAGAGAGTAAACATGAAGGAAAGAAAAGGGAAAAAAATGAGCAGAGCAGACTCACAGCAATGGCATATCGGATGATGCCGTCGTTCTCACTGTCCTCGATAACCTTCTGCAGGTCCTGGCTGTCGTGTGACTCTCCGTCTGTTATGACAATCATGACTTTCTTCGCTCCTCTCCTCCCACCTTGTTTAAAGGCCTGAGAGCTGAAGAGACATGACACACACTCAAAATATTCTTACCACTGATATTGTTTCAGAGAGTTAGAGTCTCGCATGTGTTCTCTTATCTATCAAACAGTATCTTTAATCTAGCAAAGCTGTGTGTCCACCCCTAGTCAAATTACACAGGTTTTTAATCATTTACCCCTTTGATCTTTTTAAGATAATACCGTTAAAATGAAAGAAACATTGACTAATTTCAATAGAAGTCCTGCTGAATTTGACACATTGGGCAAAAACATGAAATGGAGTATTTGCATTAGTTTAAGACATCCTTTTGGTCAGCACTTTGACTGAAATCAAGCAATCTTTTTCTTCTTGATATAAGTTTTATATATGCATTGATTCTCTATGGTCAAAAGCTTATATTTGGCTACCCGAATGTAAAGACTGTTTCATACGTTTGTTGCAATTTTACGCTTCTGCTATATTAAATAATAGTTTTAGAATAGTTTGTCATTGCATAGTACATGAATGACAGTTTATACACTGGTTTTGCACAGATCTGGACCTCAATCTCCATTCCAGGTCTTCCCAAAAGTGTTGAATGGGGTTGAGGTCAGGGCTCTGTTTGGGCCTGTCAAGTTCTTTCACATCAAACTCATCCAACCATGTCTTTATGGAGCTGCTTTGTGCTCTGGGGTACAGTCATGCTGGAATAGAAAAGGTTCTTCCCCAAACTGTGTCCACAAAGTTGAACAGATGCCGTTGTCCAAAATGTCTGAAATGAAGTAAGGGGCCTAGCCCAAACTTTGAAAAACAGGCCAGTTTTTCTTTTGTCTATATCCTCCTGAGACTCGGTGTATTCATTTATGTCCTTTATAGTGGACATTTTGTTCACCTGTATCTTCCTTCAGTATTTGGAGTTACTCCATCAAGCCCTATAGTGTTCTGTAGAGGAC
>JBBPCY010000039.1:19465751-19489038 GCA_037974405.1 Brachyalestes nurse
GTCCTCTACAGTGGACATGCTGGGAAATTAAAACAAAAAATATATTCAAAGAAATTTTAATTGTAAGGTGTTTTTTTTAGGCCCAAATAGATAGAAAATCACAAAAGAAAAGAAATTGTAAGGCATTTTTTTTCTTCGGGTCTCAGGAGGATATAAGTGTGTGTGTGTCTACGTATGTGTGTATGTGTTTTACCGTGCCACACTGATGCCCAGTGCAGTGTTGGTTTCTTCTCCTCCCCTCTGCTCTATCTTTCTTGCTGCTTTCACCACATCCTCCACTGAGCGAAAATCATTCAGCTGGAACTCAGTCACCACCTTCTCCCCATACTGCACCACACCAACCTACACACATACACATATACACACAAACCAGATAAACGGCAAAATAATCCCATATCTAATGTGCATTCATATGCACTTGCAAGATACGAGAATAATACAGTTAAGCGAGTAGTTTTATGAAATAAATATGGCAAGCTGTTTTAACACTTAATAGTCCAAGTGGATATGTACGTCAGATATCCATAATAGAGTTCTTCCCAGTCAAAATAAACATTACAGATATCCAAAACAACATTCTTCCTATTTACAATAAACATTACAGATATCTCACGCGTCATTCTTCCTAGTACAAATGACGTCACTTTCCCCATTCATGTCTACTGGGCTTTCACACTTCACATTCTTCCAATCTACAATGAACAGATAGCTTAAACAGTTGTTAACTGGTCATAATTACATTATAGATATCTGAAGAGTCTTTTTAATATCCAAAATGAGAATTATGACTAGTAATCTGAAACGAAAGTTTTAGACGTCATTCAAGAAAGTTCAGCCACTCATCATCATCCATGTGAAAGTATAATCCATACCTGGATCTGCCCTGGCCCAATGTAGAACTTCTGCAAGATATTGATGAGAAAGTCCTGAACTTCATACCACGGGTAAATGGAATTAGAGCCATCCAGAACGATCACGATATCCATGTAGGTCTCACACCCTGAAAGGCAACGTTTGCAGCTAAAATATACTTTAAAGGTGTTTTTACTACAGATGAGGTAAAAGTTTAGAACGAGAGAATACCGAAATCTTTCACCAACATTTATATGTGAAGACACTTCATTTTTCTAACGTTCAGGTGTTTCAGGAGGATAATAAGGAGACTGATGCAGAATTCTATTAAATTTGTCAATTGCGGATTATTTTATGTTTGAATTCGACATGTAATGCTGATCACGGCCAAGGGAACAGCTGGAAATACCACAGAAATGTCACAACCCTGAATATTCCTAGTTAAATCACGTAACAGGCGGAATGTGCAGGTGTGCTGTGCTTACTTTGGAAAGCAGGAGAAATGGTGCGAGAGAATTTAAAGCTGGCGTTGACTCTGGAGCAGATCCCCGTACTGTAGTAGGAGCTGCCACATTCATAGGACCACAGAGGACCACATGCCTGAAAGCAGGAGAGCCAGAATTATTCTCGAAATGTGTCCCAGGAGACATGCGCTGTATTGATAGTGCAGTCAGTAATGCTATAATAACACAGCTACTGCACATCACACAATATCGCGTCTAGGGCTGAGTGAATTGTGTTAATTATGAGTATGAGTATGTAGTATAAGAAGTCCATAAATGTTCCTTAGTTCCGAATGATGAATTATAATGCATATACAATGAAGACAGTGTCCACATAACTCACCACAAAGCTGTTGTCTTTAGGGTTGGAGGTAAGCGTCATCCCCAGCCTCATTTTATCTTTACGTTCAGAGACGTTTGTCAAAGATATCTTCCCTTAAAGGGAACAAACAATAAACAACAAAACAAACTTATGCACAGTAGCCAAAAACAGCCACGCATTGAAACTGCTTCCTGATACTGTCCACATTATTTATTGCTCTTATACAGACTACAGAGGCATCATAATTTAACTGGACATAAAAACCACCTAGTAATTCCATCTAGCTTGGTTTAACCAGCTTGCAGAGACTGCATGCTGCATCCTACTATTTAAACACACACTGCTGAATCTGAACATGCAGTGCCATGCAGATGTGCGACACATGCAGGAGCACAGATGTGGAAATGTATGTAAACTGAGGACTGAGGAAAGAATGAATCATTATGATGGTCTCCCCCTGCAGCTTTTCACACTGAGAGCTGCCTGGAAATGCTTTGTCCAAACCACGAGTGTGAGCTTAGATTAAGGGAAGCATTGAGAAGTAATTATAGTGGTACAGTAAAGAGTTACGACCCCTTTAAAGTGTATTTACACACATAAACGTGCACAGATAATACCCCGGAATGTGAGGTGGAGACGGAATACCTAAATTGAGCTTGGTGCAGCTGGGGCCTGCGGCTCTTCTGCTTAAAGGACATTTATACACATCACCTGTTTGGTGTTGCCCATTTGTTTCTAATGGAGCTCCCACCAGTAACCTGAAAGCAAGCACAAACACATTTAGCTTTGAAGTTGGAAAAACAAGTGAGAATTTAGACAGTCATAGAGTTTCTGAAACCACATAGACAATATGGACACAAGTATTGGGATGCCTGACAATTACACCAATAGGGTCTTTAATATCATTACATTCAAATACATAGACTTTAATATGGATTTGGTCCCCCTTTGCTGGTGTTCTTGGAAGGCTTTCCACAAAATTTTGGAGTTTCTGTGAGAATTTGTGGCCATTCATTCTGTAGAGCATTTATAAGGTCAGGAACTGATGTTGGATGAGAAGGTCTGGCTCACAATCTCTGTTCTTGTTCATCCCAAAGGTGTTGGATGGGGTTGAGAGCAGGGCTCTGTGTGGCCAGTCAAGTTCTTCCACACCAAACTCATCCAGTCATGTCTTTATGGAGCTTTCTTTGTGTACTGGGACACAGTCATGCTGGAATAGAAAAGGTTCTTCCCCAAACTGGGTCCACAAAGTCGGAAGCATGGCGTTATCCAAAATGTTATGCTGAGGCATTAATTTAGCCCATCACAGGAAGTAAAGGGCCTATCCCAAACCCTGAAAAACAGGCATGGCCCAATGCTTTTGTCCATATTGTGTATTATAA
This sequence comes from Brachyalestes nurse, assembly GCA_037974405.1. Classification (NCBI taxonomy): domain Eukaryota; kingdom Metazoa; phylum Chordata; class Actinopteri; order Characiformes; family Alestidae; genus Brachyalestes; species Brachyalestes nurse. Next base: position 19,468,811 of record JBBPCY010000039.1, read on the forward strand.
AATTCTTTGAGAAACTTCAAGGTAACATGACAGTATTTTAACTTTCATATGAATATATTCTCTGAAAAAACAGCTGATTTTGTCGTCATCCTAAATCAGGTCGATTTGTTTAACCAAAGATGTGTTTGTTCATTAATAGTCTGCCAGTAGAAGGTTGCATTTTTGAAAAAGGAAATTTAGCCTACATTCCACTAATGCATTTGGCAGACACTCTTATCCAGTACAAATTCCAGTCTAATTGTGTTACAGAGGTAAGCTGATACAGGAGTCTTTCCCAGGAATGCTTAATGGTGCAGCAAGATGTGCTTGCATGGGCCATGAATCAAACCTCAGGCTGGTGACTGGAGGGCAGAGATGTTACCAAGTATGGGAGACAAATAGGACTGGGCAGTTTTACAATATTTAGCTAATATGCTGCTTTGGGCATATCATGGATATCACCAGCACATAAAAATACCCAGTGACTACATGCTTTATAGGGAACATGCTTAGTGCTGTTTGATTAGGTTACAGTAAATGTAATATTGAATTAAAACAATTTGTTCGTAGCTGTGGCACTACTGATGATTTTTTCCTACTATAGTAAGGATAACTACATAATCAGCTGTTGAGAAAACTAAAAATTCTGAATGCGTCATGCTGTCTTCAGTCAGCAGTTTCTGAGAAGTCACAGAGTGCATGAGAAGATCTTTTTAAAGCATACAGTTTGTACAATGCTAATTGGTGAGGTTTATAACCAACATTTCCACTCTTTGTTAGCTGCATTAGCCTTGCGGCTGCAGTGCAAAAAGAAGCAGACTTTGGGCACCAGCATATCTTGGCTGATGAACTTTTTGGGATTTGAGAAAACTTGCGATTTGACTTGTTGCTGAACTGTCCCTTTAAATTCTTGAACAGGGAAAACAAGAGGATCAAAAGACATCAGGTGAACATTAGTGGAACATTTGCTATTTGCTCAGTAAATATGGACATTTTTGGCCAGGCTGAAAGAAGGAAGAGATGACTGGCATGTGGGATCACGAATCTGTGACCAGAGAGATGTTTAAACATATTGGGCTGGATGTTGGTGTACTTTATCAGTGTAAACACACATGGAGGTGAGGTATGTATGGCTCCATGTGTGTGTATGTGTTTTGTGGGATCAAATGTGTGCAAGTGAACGGCTGTTACGCAGACTCTCATGGCACATAAACACACTGGCCCATTACCATTGATCTGTAAATCTGCAAATATCACGGAAAATACTCTCCTGCAGTGAGAAAACACAAAACCACACATGAGAGGCAGGGACTCAGATGAGCGACTCCAACTTGAGAGGCAAATTGACTTGACTCATGGCTCATCACAGATGAACCTTTAACTGAGTTGCGACTGGACTTGTAATCAAGAATGAAGAAAAAGTTTAGTCTGAGAAAAACAATACAACTAAAACTGATTATATTAGAACTGCCAACCTCATTGTAGACTCAGTTCAATCCTTCAGACTGAAGGTTTTTTCTACAGTGAAAGGCATGTTATTTGAAGCCCTGTTGAACCGGACAGCTTTACTTTGGAACTACACAATGTTTGTAGTAAATGAGACTAAATTACAACTTTCTACTGAGGACTAACGACTCGACTCACACTCCAGGGACCCGACTCAGACATTGACTTGCATAAATCACCTTATGACCATCTCTGCTTCACACAAACATTCTCATTCACAGGCACACATACAGCATTCAGGTGTGCTGGTAGATGCACTCTAGAGAGTGGTTTACATGAATATAGGAGGCACACAGCTGTAGACAGCAGCAGGCTGTCTCTTACGCTAAATGCCCAATGTGGACTCATTACACCATTCACAGAACAGTGGTCTAGCAGGAGGAGTCCTCATGGACAGTCATCTGCAGTTTATGTATTTATGTTGCCATTGCCAAATTATTTTACCCTGACAGTAGTCTCAAAGGAGAAAGAAAATCTGATAAAGCTGAAGATTAGACACTAGTTCCTGGTCAGAATGGGCCTATAAATGTCAGCAAAAGACTTTATAAAGAGCTAAAAACATTGGTAGCACCAAACTGCGCATAAGAACGGGGTGTGTTGTCAGAGTGTTAAAAGGTGACCTTCTACTACGAGTCAAAGATAGAAAGAAAAACAACTGGGACGGTAACACAGGCACCGTTCAGCCAAAGTGAAGAACAAAAGTTCTTTCAGTGGAAAAGAAAAAACAATTTTATGACTTTTGCCCCAGTCTTGTTTTAAAGAGCAAGTCTTGTCATTAAACTGCACATTTTCTCGAATGGAGCACTTTCTGGCCTTTTAAGATTGCAACTTGAGCTTTCCATCCATTCAAAGTGGTTCTTACTAATCTCGAACAGTAAGCTTCTTTATTCACTGATATGCATGCTTTCAGTACATTTGGAGCGTATGCCTAATAAAACCTGAGGTCTGCTGCTCATAGTTCCTCATCCACCACAAAGCCCCTTTCCATTAAATACTACATTATTCCAGTTGATGACGGATGATTCAGCGTTTCGGAGAGTTCCGAACATGTCATTTAAACGGGGCGCCAGCAGAGGAGGAAGCAACACCATCTTATCTTCGCCTCATGCTCACGAGTGGTCTGCTGACAAGAAGAGGTTTTGCTTGCCAGGCAGCAGGGGTTAACGCGCTACTCTCATCTCTCCGGGACCGCAGTAGCTCAGAGGGAAACTTGACACTCTTTTATTGCAGATCCAGACCTCCGTCGGCGCTGGGCTAAGGGCCAGAGGTCAAGCTGTTGGGCCCCTGGCCCCTGAAACACAGCTTCGTTTCAGCACGGAAATTATTTTCTACAAAATCTGCATCTACAATAGTTGGATCTACTTGTTCTAACAATGGGTTCCACATTTCAACAAATATGGACTGTGCTGTACTATTTGTCAAACGTGACTAAATCTCTAGGTCATTTAGCCAAATCATTGATGATTACTTTTGCATGCTACACTAAAAGTCTATAGTCAATGCTTCCACACCAACATCTGCCAGAATAACTCTTGAAATAATCGTATGATATAATGAGATCTGATGGTGCTTATATTTCCACAGCCATTAATATTGTGATTATTACCATCATTATTTATTTCTCTGGCATCTAACTTTACGTTCGAGAGTTCGTTTCAGGATACAGATGCAGAGAGAAAGAAAAGAAGGCTAGTAAAGCAGTGATTTACAGGTGTTCAGCAGCTTCCAGTCCAATGACACAAGCTGTTAAACCATCCACTGTACGACTCATTAGGGTGAAGCGTTCTCCATGCAGCCACACTAACAGCAGCAATGCTGAGACCACCTCACCGTTAAGGAACACCAATAGAGCCCCTACACTACACAGGAGACCCTGGTTTCTTTAGAAAAGCTGCACAGGAGCACATAGGGATCGATGTGCCATGAGTGTTATTCCTATTAGGAAACCAAACATGAAACCAAATATCTCAGGTCTTAGGAGAGAAAGAAAAGGGAGTGACAAGCTGTTTCATCACCTTCATATATGAACAGAGTCTGAAGGATAAAGGAAAAATATTCACCCACACTCATGAAGCAGGCATCCAGTAATCTCCAAAGTGTGATTCTAAACGAGTTGTTGACAGAGGAAAAACTGTAATAGGATATAGAATAGAATATGTTCGAAACTTGCTGTTTCTTGCACATTAAACTGCTGCTGCTGCAGATTTAACAAATAAAATTCACTAAAATTTTATGTTCAGTGCAATGTGTCCACATAATTAAAATAATGTTACTGTCAATTGTAAATAATAAGTACATTCAGATGGTTTATTTTGTCCATTCATTTTGTTATATGAAAATGCTTTGCTTTTTAAATGGAAGTTACACAAAATAATTTGACTGGTCACACTTAATTATTTTAGTCTCTCAACAGACCTAAATATATACAGTTCCTCTTAAAGCTCTAGAATGGTAGACAGTAATTGTGTTGGTGTAATGTAGTTTCTTCATTGGCAGTTTATGTGCAAATTTGAAAGGAACTTTTGATTCACCATTGTGTAACTTCAACAACTCAGTGACCTAAATACATCTAATCAATCCAAAGAGTGTTTGTCTTCCTCCTCTAAATCAGTTTCATGAAAATCCCGCTACAGTAAATAACGCCAGCTTTAACATTTCCAGATTCAGTTGTGGATGTTGTTTTAACCTGAACACTTTAGTCTGGATTGATTAGTCTGGCCTGTCGAACCACTCCATCGCGTGTGTAAGGAGATGGTTGGAACTGTCCCTGTTTTTCAGCTCTACCTTTACTCAAAGAAGGGATCCTGTGAGAGTCCTGCTGTTTCAGGCATTTAGGACTAAAGACTAAGCAAAGGTCAACACCCAGCATGTAAGTTACACTGCCACCCTTAACAAAACAAACACACTGATGTTTGTGGGTGTCTTTGGATGTGTGTGCTCTAAAACACGTCACCCCATCACCAGAAAAGGAAAAGACAGGCTTGTGTTTGAGGAGGAAAGTGTGCTGTCCCGGCAAGCTTTTTATTTTTCATTCCAGCTTTTGTTCAACTGTTCAAGAAAAGTGGCATTACTAAACGACCTACACTCTATGGCACAGTCTACAATACAGTCATTACCTTATCATATCAATGAGGTTTAATGTTAGGCTGCTTTGAAACTATGAGTTGAGTTTCCATTGAGATCTAGATTCTAGACAAAAGAAAAAAGTGTGTCTTTGAAATTTTGTTCCATGAGGGACGAATTCCGTCATTAAGGAGATTGAGTTTCAATGGCCCGTGCTGATGGAGGGAAAATGAAATATATACATATCAGAAATGTAGATAACAAAAAATACATTTTCTGAGGTGCCGCTTTACTAAGTTTTAACCAAAATCAGCTGTGTTTCCACTCATGAACCGGCTTTTATTGGGCCATTCTCTCCCTCTCTCTCTCTCTCTCTTGCTCTCACTTTCTCTCTCTCTCTCGCTCCCCTCTCTGAACTCAGATTCTATTCCTATCCAAATAGCATGTGTGGATGGTGACAGCAGAAAGATTGTACCCATAGTCTTTAGGATGCACAAGAACTGATTTGGCACTAGCTGCAGTTCAAATATGGGGGTTTGGATGTACTTTGAAATATTTCAGTCTGGCTTGACATGACTGTGCTACTATTACAAGACTCTTTAGTGCAATGGATTGCTTGAGCCTCTACTGTGACCAAAAAAGTAGTACACCTACATCAATTATTCCTTAATAAGGGTTGTGGGAAGTATTTAAGCCTATCCCAGCAGCCATAGGGCGAAAAGTAGAGAAACGCCTTGGACAGGTCACCTGTCCACCATGCCATCCAGGACAGCTACATTTGTATGCTCAAGTTTGAACCCAGCGGGTTAACTTTATTTTAATACTTTTTTTATTAAAACTTAAATGTGTCATTTTTATGCCATTTTAGTAGGTTGTTTGTATTTGTTATTATTATTATTATTAACTGCCATAAAATATGCAAATCCAACAAATAAAGAACAACTACCCATTAAAGTGTGTTTTCTTCTGAGGATATGTGCTTATTTTTGCATAATTTCACCAGTTAGTCCAATTTTTTTGCATAAATCTGTAAATGAAAAGAATGGACTGTGGCACAAACACATATCCTGCAAGCAGGATACAAAGCCACATACACTCTTCAGTGTACCAAAGGTGAGTGGACCTAGCATAGAGCCATGCTGCACATCCCAAGAGAGCACACTTCACTTCAAAGACCCATTTAGATCCCAACCCCTCCAGTGCTTCTACTGGAGACCACGGGATTCCTGAAATAACCAACGTATTCATCACCCCAGAAAAATATCCTGTGCCCAAAAACACCAGCATGGACTCTGAGAGCCGCACAAAGCCAGCTGTGTGGAGGAAAGTCTGCTTTCAACATCATAGAATGAAGGAGAAAGTGATAAAATTTCACTGGAATATGAGGAAACCAATGCTATATGACTTGACTCCAGGACTGAAACTGATGTAAATTCGAGTTGCAATTTCCGCAACTAGGGCTTGGACTTGAAGTTGCGCTCGGCTGTTTGAAATTTGATAAATAGTAAAGCCATTCTAAGCTAATTTGTATTCCAAACACTCTCTGTGGTGAATATTCTGTGTTGCACTGTACACAATAGAGAACAATATGAATGTGGATGCATTTCTGTAGTGTTGTTGTTTAGACTTATATTTTACTCTTCAAATAATGGACAAACATTCTATCCTCCCCTGACCAATTCCCAGTTGTACTGACCGCACATAGCATGCCATGGCTCAGATAATGTGTTCAAGAAGTTCTATTAAAGGAAATGTCCGTGTCTCAGGGGGTGCAACTCAGAAAAAAATAATAATGTTTCAAATGAACTTGAACTGAAAGTACACATCCGTTCCACATCAGTACAATAATCATCAAAAGCAAGTGAACTGAAAATAAACAGAAACAGCAAACTTGTTGGAGAAAAGAAATGTTGGAATAATATATTATATAATAATATATAATATATTATACATATAATATAATATATATAATGTTGGAATTTGTTCAATCCTGCACAACGCAACTTTTAAATACTAATTTAATCTTATTCACATTACAAGACGAAGGCAACTTTGGGAAGTAATAGAGTAATGACCCAACCAGTCATGGTCATAGCTAATTCGAAATGTTTCTATGCATGATTTGAAACCAAGTGTGCATGCACTACTGCGGTAAACGGGCTCTGGTTAACAGAAGATCATAGTGACTGATTTCCAGAAAAATATTTCAGTTGTTTTGTAGCAGATAAGCTGAGATAAGCACACCCTCTGATGCTGGAAATTGAAAGTTAACATGCATATTTTATGCGGGGTTGTTAAAGCCTGACCTTAAAGGCCTAGATCTTCGTTAGATCCTCTTTAAAACATTTCCCCCTCAAGAAAGTGCATGTATGGGCAAAGACAGTTTAGGATAGTGCTGAGAGAACTCACTTTAGATCTTAGAGGGCTTGACTTCTATCTTAGTTTTTAGTTTACTTAAGACAGCAATAAATAAACTGTACCATATTTGATTGTCCACTTTTTCATTTAAATGAATAAAAAGTGTTTCTACATACAGTATGCTTCATACATGATGACTGTGACTTGCTCACTGGTGGTTCATATCTTGGTCTATAGACCACTAATGACACTGCTGAAAATACTTTTCCGGTATTAGTCGTGAGGAATTAGTTGTGAATTCTTTCAAGCATCTGTGATGACTTTTTGGCTGGAAACACTACAAAACAGCTCATATTACAATAGTATGTTATAAACATTGGCATGGGTGTTTGAACAATACTTTTGAAGTGGTGGACCATGATTATTTCAGTAAGGGCCATAAATATCACAACCTAGTCAAAATATGAGGAAATTATCATTTTTGCTAGAATTCTTATGGGATATGGAATTATAGTCATATGTTAGCACTAAGCTAACAGACATCTGATGCTTGTTAATGACACACAATGTTTTGTATGAGACATTTCCTTCAGTAAAGAATCCTGGCGTAGAACTTACGCTGTTAACCATCTGCCAAATACTGGTTAGACTGCCACTTGTATTCACAATCAGTGTCATTACTAAGTTTTCCAGAAGTCCTAGAGTGATGTTTTTTTCTCACAAAATTAGTCGCACCTGTCAACTGGGATTGGTTGAATTCACCAGTGTTGATGGCTAATCTGACACATTAGGCCTTTAATACAGTACCTGAAGACCAAAGCAATAGGAGGTTTTGCTTAGCCATACCTTAGACACCTTAGAGAAAAACATTTCCAAACAAAACTTATTGAAATAAGAGTAGAACTCGCTGGTTTTAAATACAAACATGACTAAAAAGGACTAAAAATTATACATGTACTGTTTTACTTCCCAGAAATCATTTTCTGGGAAGTAAACTCTTTTCTGAAGACCTAGAAAGCCCTGAGGGTTTTTCTCTGAACTCCAGGATGCTGCTGTCAAGTAAAAGTCCAAAATATCTTGAAGCATTCGACTCCATCTCTGCACAAGATCTCATTTCAGGTTGCAGCACTGGTCACATCTGAAACAGTGCCCCACATTTATCAGATATGTCAGGATATACTCTGGTACTTCACCATAGGAGAGCAATAACTTCTCTTAAAGTGACTCCTTTTAGTCCTGAGGCAGTTCTGAGGCTCCTTTGACTGTTATGGACTGTTAAGGCTTAAAGACTCTTTAAGAGCATCCCATTGAATTTCCTAGAACGGGAGATAGTGCTGAAGTCTTTATTTTATCTTGGCAGCTCCTCTACCCTTAAAAGGGTGCTAATAAGACCACTGCTGATCAGGACACGTACCTCTGTGACTCCTCGTGCAATTCAGCCAGACTAATTACATGTTTGTCTCTATTCCAAACACTGTGCTTGAGCTAATAGTTTTTTAAAGATACTAACCACTAATTTGTGGAACATAGAGTTCGGTAGTTGTAAGACGATAGTTAGAAAGTTGTTAGTCTGTAATTGCACATAAATAGCTTCTGACGTTAAAATGATCTGAGCTTGCTGAGGCTGCATCTGTGACTCCATAACTTGGAACAGTATTTTAGAGGTTTTCACAAAGTCCACCGCCGAGCCGAAATGCATTGTATTTTGCAATATCTTGCCAAAACTGGAGGGGAAAAAGACAGACTCCAGTGAGGTCCATCTACTCCAGGGTCTTGCTAACCACAGTCGACTTGTTTGCAAGAGTTGCCAGCCCCTTTACTAGCCCCCCTAGCCTCTTATTGTGGCTCCCAAGCCCACAGAGCACATCTTTCTCCAAATGGCAATGCTGGGGGTCTAAATTACTCTTTGGAAACCTGGAGAGAGAGTCATAAAGACAAAGAAAGAGAACAGAACCAAACTTCTGTGTGCAGTGAACTGTAACCCTACTTTAAATCATTAGTTTATCTCTCTCGTAGGAGAGAGAGCTCAGACAACGAGCCAGTGCCCACTGACCTTAGTCAACTTAGTAAACATAATTGGCATAATTGGGCAAAGGACATTTTTATGTAGTAAATAACTGAAATTGTGTTGGTAAATGGGTAAACATCAGAGACCATCATATCAACATTGGGTGGGGTGTGAGGGGGGTGCTCTCTTTTGAATATAACAGAATGGATGATTCTGAGCCCTAAATTATAGTATAAAACTGTTGCCCATTGCACAATGACCGCATTGCATTGCAATCAATGCACTGATCTCTCAGCCACCGATCTCTCCTCTATGTTAACATGAAAGGCAGCAATTCTTTACATCTTTAAACCTCTGGAAAGACGTCACAAAAATCATTATTGCATTTCTTCTGTATATATACCATTAGGGAAAACCAATTGCTAATAATATTTACAAAGCCCATTACCAAATGCACCCGGCATGCACTTTATACTGTAAAGCAACAGCGCATTTGATGTTTTTACATTGGAGGTACTTTATGGTTAGACTTGAGAGATTTTTACGGGTTTTTTGAGAAGCTATTTGTCAAAGTGTCACCTTTGTTTTGCTGTAATCTGTTTGCAGACTTGAGTGCAATGGAACACATGGAATACAAAAAAGGAAACTATACTGCATTACAAGAAAAAAGTCATATTCTGATTACTGACATATTTATTCAAATGGGAATTATAAGCAGGAAAGACATCTTAAGATTAAGAATGACCTGCTACCACGCACAGACTTGAAACTTCCAAGCTCTGTCTCAAGTTCCGGAGTGAAACAATAGCTACTCTTTCACTTGTCGATTCACTGTCTTCTAGAGAAAAATGCATTCTTTCTGTAGAAATGTCACCATTGTTTTGTCTTTAAAGAAGAAAAGGGGAACAACATCACAGTAAAGTTATGCCTTCCAGCCATGAAAATGCTGTCATCATTCAAGGACTCAACAGCTGATTTAAAGAAACATTTACAACCGCTAACGTTCCACAGAAATTCAGTTAACTAACATGTCAGTACTATTACTTTTACTACTACTACTACTACTACTACTACATTACATATTTTTTATGTGGTAATGCTGGTGACAGAGATGGAATGTGATTCAAAAAACAAGCCGTTGTACAGTTTAAGTGTGAACAATGATTACATTGAAAAAGGAGCATATTTTTATGTTTGCTTTGTTAATAATACTACTCTGTAGCCCACTCATTTAATTAGAATTGGAAGGCGTACTGCCTGAATTTTTTTTTATGTGATTCATTGGTTCTTTTTGTTTTTCAAAAGTTAGTACTAGTGTGTGCTCTTAAACGTCAGAGAACATTTTTGTTCAAAAAAGCTATGCTATATAAATGCTATGTTCATTTATATAGCATGTATTCGAATTTGCTTAAGTGCTTCTGGTTGGAACTGAGCGGCACCCCTACATATAAACACACAGCTGCTGATGTCCTCTTGTGCCTGAAGCATTTCCCCTGTTCAGCATGATCAAACATAGTCTTGCACAATGATGAGAATTAGCTGCTGTTAGTTCACCTGGCTACCCCGACCTCTCAGCGCAGGTCCTCTCTTCCCCCATCATCAAGACCCGAGCCAGTACAAACACCCCTGGTCCAGGATGTACACGCAGAAGCCAAGAACAAAAGTGCTGTATTAATTCCCCAATTCACCATGAAGCAACCTAATGGGCAAACTTCCCATCCATTCATTTGATGGAAGCCACAGGAACCATCTCTCTTTCTCTCTTAGAAAACATATGACAACATGCATTTATGTGTTAATTAAAACAGAAAAATACAAATAAACATCTTGTTTAAAAGCTCCCTTGTGGTTTGTCGCAATCTGATCAGTTATATTTATCTGTGCAGGTATGTTTTATTTGGTAATACAAATACTAGTATCAGAATTCATTGAAACAAAGCAATAAATGAGTATAGATTTTATACATCAAAGTTTTTGCTGAACCATTTCCAAAATCTTCTTGTAGAAGCCCAGTGCTATTTGTAGCCATCTCCCCATACCTAAATACCTGGTAAATCAGTCCTTCATTAAGTTTTGTCAGGTGTGCTAGGAGCGGAATTTAACAAATAGCTGGGGGCATCGAGGACACATCTTGAACCAAGCTCTGCTCTTCTGACCAGTGCACAAGATATCAACTACTTTTTTAAACTTTTACTGCATTTATGTTTATTTAATCTGATGCCAGATTGTATTAGTGCAAGCAAAAAACTACACAGATAAATGATTTTAAAACTCATGCACAGGTGGTGGTGGCCTAGTGTGCAGGATACCTGCCTCTGGACCATGAGGTCATGGGTTCGAATTCTACCTTCAGCACAGCACCACTGGGTTCCTAAACAAGACCCTTAACCCCAAGTTGCTCCCCTGTAGTTAATGAATGGAAGTCACTTTGGATAAAAGCGTCTGCTAAATGCCGTAAATGTATATCCATGCATGTGCATACGTATCAATGGACATGACAGATATAACGTTTTCTGCTAGAGCACAATTTTAATATACCTGATTATTCTGAAACACTGAAAAACCCATTAAATAAATAATGTGCCATAACATTGGCACGGGACACGTGTCTTGTGTTCAAATCATAAAAAAACAGTATATGTGCAGAAGTGTGTTTATACGCATATTTCAATCACTGCTGTATACAAACCTCCTCCTCTGTCTTTACAGGCTGATTTTAACTATTTGAAAAAATAAAATGTATAATGTGCACAGGTTACAGAACAAATAACTTATGTTGAAGTCATCAAAAGAATATTTGTGCAGAAGTGTGTTCTCTGTAAAAGAAAAAAAATATATCACATGTTCACCAAGTTCAACTACGAAGATATCATTACTATCAGTTTCTGAAATAAACTAAACTGAAAAACAAAGACGCTGATGTGTATTAAGATATTAAGAAATTACACATTTCAATCACTGCTGTATACAAACTTCTCTCTCTCTCTCTCTCTCTCTCTCTGTCTCTCATCGTCTTTCTCACACGCGTGCACACACAGGAGGCAGGCCAGGCACACACGGCACACTAAAAAATTTCCCTTTGGCCTGCAAATTATTTCCAGATGTGGTGTGAACGAGGGCTAGACAGAGGGGGGGCCTGTTTGGCAGCCGTTCACTTGAGAAAGTCTTTGTTGATATCTCCAAATATTGGACCGGCTAAGCTGACAACACACACTCCAATTTAAACTACCGGCTATCCATTGAGCCATTATGGAGAGCTATCTGGAGAATGTAGGATAGGGAGAGGCATTTTCATCATGATCTGGAGAACAATAAGAATGTCACTGATTACTCAAACATGGGACTTAAATGCTCTTACTAAAAGTTATTTTAGGTCAGAGTGGATGTATGGAAGTGCCATCTGTACTCTTTATGGGGAAAGACTTTACTTCTCTGACTGCTTTGCAGTACCTTCATCCACTGTGTGTCTGTTGCAACACTTCAGTACAGTAACAGTGAAGCATCCACTTAAGATAGGTCATCAGGTGTGAGAGTTTCTTTATGCCCAAATGGGCAAAAAAGGGATAATTCCACCTTCTGAATTACTCTTTTAATTAAGTAAGCCAACAACCAAGTGTTGATGTTCTAAATGAAAAGAATAATCTAAAACAGAAGAGAAGCTAGATTAATTTTCATGCATCCAAACAAATCCAAAAGAATATCCTTCAGATTTCAGTTTTATCTTAATGTTACTCTGCTTTCAGTGTCTATGATAAGGTCCAGAAACTGTTTGACAGCATCCAGCAGTGATGGAACGGGCATCTATACCTTCTATACCTTCCTTTGACACACTGGATGCATTAGTTTTACCAGCGTATGGGTTGCGTCACAACCAATAGGGCACTTTGTTTAATAGGTTTAAACACTCAAAGTATGGATGCCAGCATCTGTTAAAGGCCCTATTAACTCCTTCCATTAACATCTATTAATTCTGAGAGAGGCGAACACAGTCACAAAGAATAATGGAAGCTTAATTCTGTTAGTTTCGATGTCACTCTTTCTGTAATTCCAGAACAATACAGGCCTTCTTTAAAAGCAAAAATGGAGATCATTGATTTGCTCATTGATTTGCAATGCAGGTCAAGCTACGGGAATAAGGTTTAAACTAACAAGCAGAAATGGAGCTCCAGACACAGAGGCTGTTCCTCACAGTGTTAAAAGTTCACAATGGAACACTAAAAATAGTCCACAATCTTTTTCATTCGCCTCTTTTATTAGTTAGAAATGTATTTCCTTCTCCTGTTAACTTACCATATAGATCCCAGTTTTTCTTCCAGCAATGACAACATGCTACATATAGTGCTGACCATTTGAATGCTTAAGTTCTTTGTAGGGTTTAATGGTCCCTTTCTGTAATGGAGAACCTTTTGCATCAAGTTCTGTGGATACATTTTCCATTTTTTTAAAGAAATTGTTCTGTCGCACCAAATGGGGCCTTCTGTTGTTACTAATAATGCAGCCTCTTTTGGCACTAGATAGAACAATTTTTGCTAAAAGTGTACGTATATAGTAAATATCTATTTGCTGAATGTAAATGCAAAATGACTTAAACATTGCATGTCATTGATGAAGTGATTCAACCATAGATGCAATCAGATGCAGGACACTTTTTAATACTGGCAGTAGACTGGACGCAAGACACTGACCAAAACAAGAAATCATGACATGCACCACATAACTCAATGAAGACTTAGTGGCCAGAAGCCACAAAACTTTGTGGCCAGCTGACACACTGAGGATTGCAGAAATCCCGAATTCATCATATCAGTAGCGATGAAGGGCAGCGATGATGTCATGGTGATGGATGACAGATATCTAGCTCATTCCAAGTCTAATAACTCCCCTAAATGCATCATGGGCAGATTTTTTCCTTTTTATTGGAGATGTAAATTTAATAGTGGTGAGACCCATAAACCATGAGACAAGGGGTTCTTCTGTGTGCTTTGGATGAAGGACACTGGTGGACAGGTTGAATAATGTTTTCTGTGTTTGTTGAAGTTTTTTTAATTTATGCTCTGTTCACCCCAAAAGCACTCGACATAAGAAAACACTGGAAAGAGGAGTGCGTCTAGATAAACCCCTCCACAATGAGCTGGTTTCTTTTCGCCCATTTCTTTTCACTTTGGCCAATTTTTTCGCACGTTAGTCGTAAGCAGTTCACAACCTTGTGAGTAGATGTTTTCCCTAGTAACACACTGGCATCATCATCTATGATGGTTCACGCCTTTCTTTAAAACACAAGAGGCCTAAACCCTGATATGTTAAAGTCAGAAGTGAATATGTCAGAATGCACTGATATGTCAGAAGTGAAAGGAGAAAGTGTCAGAGGTGGTAGCTCCTTACCACTTCTGTCCCCCGGCTGTGTGTTGCTGCACCGTGTAGCCGAACTGCGTCTGCTTTGGGCCCTTTATGATTCTGTGGCTCTTCGTGTCAATGTTGAAACAGTTATGGAGCCCTGCAAAACAGACACAGACACATCAAACACAGAATAATCAGAAACGCCTGTATGAGCCATCCACAACACGGCTAAGCAGGGATCTATGTTCATTGGCAATGGTGATTTCTGAAAGCCAGCAGCTCCAACAGCAACCCAAAGCACCATGGAATGATTTCACGGTGGCTAAAACACAAAGTCACTGCCAAGTTACACAGTTTTCCCCAGTTAGGGGTTTAGAATGTGAATGCAAAATGCAGACAGCCCCCACAAAACTAATCTTTGAGACTTGTGTAATTCATTTACAACCATCGATGGACACTGCTTCGGGTGGAAGCTTAAATTGCAGGCATTCTCCTCGGCAACGATGCTCTGGCATGAATAAATTCCATCAGATATCATCCAGGGGTCATCTATAGGCATATAAAGGAATTCAGCAGCTCTTGCTCACATCAACTTTATATCTGATTGTTGAAAGTTGGTCACAGTCCATGGGTCATGTATACATACATAATGGGTCATGTATAAAAACATAATTCATAATATGCAATTACACAGCAAAACTAAACAATTAAGAACGCAATCTAATTTAGAAAACCCGGCGAGCAAATTTGTTTTCCTATGGGGCTCCAAAGGAATCCCTATGCAAGACTCTTCTCCCTAGTGGAGCACACCCACCCTTTGGAGAATGGAGGATTTGGCCCCTGGGGCACTCTAAAGCAGCAAACACTCCCATGGAGGTCTCCTGCTGGAAACATCAGCGTGAAAATCATCCTCCTTCTCCTGCTTCCTGCCACCCTCATCTGACCCTGTTCCACTCACTCAACAGACTGTGGTACAATGCAGAGGTTGATTTAACCCCTCCAGAAGATCTGTCAGTCTGTTACAGAGGCTGCGATGACACCGTCAATCAACTGGAGAGGAAAGCTGAGAAAATGTGGAGGATCCTTTAACAGGACAGTCAGAGAGCAACTGAGGATCTTACCACAGTTCATTTTTCTTTAGGAGGAGCTATGCTGATGTTTATTAAGTCCATAGTATTACAGAATGACCGGAAAACAATATTCTTATTGTTATTTTCAACAATATAATACAAAGAGTTTGATAAATCTATTAAACAAGACAGATATTATTATTGTACCTCTTAATTGAATGTATCTTTTTTTTATTATTTTACCTCTTAATTGAATGTATCTGTTAGGAATGGACATTTTATTCACTCCAACAATCTTGGGTTAATGATCATTTCAACATGTATTGACCACCAACTTTGCCACTGCTTAACCAACTAATAAATATTTGCACAAATTATGTTTGGATGCGTTTGGTAAGATCTTTAAATGACTATTAACTCCACCGTATATAGCTACTCTACTCAGCTACTTTGAATTCAGCTACTTTAAGGTGCGCTCATTGCCTGCACAGGTGCAAAATTGCTCACACACATACAGCTTGTATAATCTCCACAGAAAAGCACAGCCAATAGACTGGAACACTATGATTCATGTCCTGTGCCATGCATCAGCTAGAGGGTATATAGCCCCTGCCCTCGACATCAGGTTGCAGTGGAACTGTGTTCTCTTGAGTGATGGAGTTACATCCAATGTCTTTGGGGTAAGGTGAAGTGGGCCATGTAATTCTTAACTAATCATCCAACATCATAGCCTGTCCTCAATAGTGCTCTTCTTCTAAATGTAAGTGGTGTGGTGGTGCTTTGGGGGACTCCCCCTATTACATAATACACTGATCTCAGAAATGATATGCAGAGTGAGCAAACGTTTGGACATATAGTGTTCATCAGACTAAACACATGCTCTGTAAATGAATCACATCTGCTGGTCTAAGACGCATGAGCTTCTTTGATCCAGCCATGGATATCATGGTTTGTTTCTCTGAGGATTAGTGCAGATCACTGTTAATCGCCACACTGAACGCATGATTGCAGCATATGAGGAGCACAAAATTGAACACATTGGGTTTTTAAAACAAACATAAAAGTGGTCTGATCAAAGGCTTTCTGGTCGTGTACAGTCTTCTTGTCTGCTCTTTATGCTCAAGCTGATCTCAGCAAAAGCACTGTCCCCTGGTTTCAGTTAAAAGATTTATCAGGAAGGGCTTTCTTTAAAGAAGAAGTCATCTGTTTCATACCTGTTGCTAGACCACTTCAAACCATTT
Source organism: Brachyalestes nurse (assembly GCA_037974405.1). Lineage (NCBI taxonomy): Eukaryota > Metazoa > Chordata > Actinopteri > Characiformes > Alestidae > Brachyalestes > Brachyalestes nurse. The sequence continues at coordinate 19,485,373 of JBBPCY010000039.1, forward strand.
ATTGATGATAACAGTGATGAATCAGAATGCTTGAATTATGCTGAGTGGGTTCTTTCCAGTATCAGCAGTAAGTCTTGTAGATAGATGGATGTGGAACATAAGCAGGCAGGAGGAAAATTGAGTTAAACCTTCTTAGCCTTGGTCTGACTTCTTTAAATCCCTCTTTCTTTCTATTTTTCTTCCCTCACCCCCATCGTTCACTGTCACACCCCCCCCCCCCCCGTGTTTTACCTCTTTGGCTGCCGCAGAGACAATGATCTGCTACTGTGGTGCTGAAATCTGATTTCATGGCCTAGTTTAGCATTGGTTCTCTTCATTAAATAACTTTTTTCCACTACAAAAGAGGAAGGGCATACATAAAGAGAAAGAGAAGTAAACAAGGGCAAAACAAAGAGTTTTTGTGGAGATAATCAGCCATAGCAACTTACTCTCATGTTGGAGGCAGGAGTGCTGTTTCTGCCAATAGTGCAATAGCCTGGTGTTTCCCATGTCACAGTATGAACTCCCACTGTGAGCTGATATGAAGGATTTCATAGAGAAAAATTAATTTGACCCTTAGTTCACACGCCCAGACTTATTCTCACCAGATCTCCTCTCTGACCTGTCTGTGTCCCGGTTTTGATCTCCCTCCCTCTATCCTGCTCTCGTTCTGCCAAAACCAATGCTGATAACAGCCAGACGTTTCTGACAAACCGACATCTCAATCTGTTTCCTCACGTTACTGAAATCTGGATCAAACTCTACCCTGGCCCAGATAAAAGATCCGCTCCTGGGATGTCTGAGACTGAGAATTCTTGAAGCCCAACCAGGAATCAGTACAACTGACGGACTGCCTTTCATTGTGAAACACATCATACATTTTAGGGGTGCACTGAATCGAGAATCTTAGGTCGATGTTGATATCCAATATGATTAATCTGCCAACGATGGTTTATAAATATTTATACATTTTAGATACATTTGAAATATTTATACATTTACTGTACTACCTGTGAAGTCATGTGTTGTGATGTCCATCTTTACCATTGAAAAGAATTCATCCCACCTATCCTGTCTTGTGTGCTACAGTGATGTGGTTCTAACACTATAAACGCATGCAGCGGATAAATTGACCCCATACCGCCTTCTACTTCGCTCACGCCCTGTAAGGTGCCTGACTGTTATGACAGTCTGACTTGGATATACAAGCTAAACCCCATGCACTTGAAAACATTAGATCAGTCATCCCTTTCAGTTGACCAGCAGTGGTATGAACACCATTAATCTAAATATTGACACATTCTCTGAGTTACTGTATGACGTGCTCAGATTTTGATCCAGTCAACATTTTTTCCCTTGAAATAATAAACTCTTTCTACTCTAATTATTCATTGTGCACATATGCAACAGATATCTATTACAACATCATGTATGCTATAGGCAAAGACGGACAGACTTACTTAAGAGAAAGTACAGATACCAGTAGTTACTCTAATACAGTGGTTCCCAAACTGTCTCTGCAGGGCCCCCTTTTCTAGACAGAAACATTAATGAGCCCCACCACACGCCCCCCCCTCCCCTTTTACGACTAGACAGGTTCAGATTCAAACTTTATTTGAAATACAGCTCCTTTTTCTAATTGAGCGAAACAAATGCAATAACAAATGGTGCAATTTCACCACTGTGGGAGAGATAAAGAGCAAACTGAAGTAAACAAGAATAAACAATTGTCTCCACAAAAAATGGCTGGGAAAATGAACCAGGTCCCAGTCAGAAAAAAACGTAAAAGAGGATCATCTCAAGTCTCCCACTTGAATTTGCAGCTGATGAAGAGTCAGCCTCTGCTGAAGGCTTGGCTGGGTGCACAAACCTGTCCATGTTTTTCCTAGCAGTGCTCGAGTGGAGAGTAGGATATCCCATTGGTGCGCCCCTCTGCAATACCTCTGCACCCCCCAGTTTGGGAACCACTGGACTAGGGTGTGTTTCGACTAACACCAAAATTCGGGTTACACCACTGTCGAAGAATCTGTGTAGTAACTCGAGGAGCCTCTGTTTAGGACTACTGACATCAGGAGACTCTAATAGACACTAAAGTTAGGAATCCCTATTCAAACGTTCAGAATCAACGTTTTCAATACCAAACAAATGAAAGTGAAAGTGACCATTCTATCATACGTGAACACACCACAGTGCACAGTGTGAACAGCTCAAAATTCTTCCTCTGTATTCAACCCATTCACCAAGTGAAGCAGCGGGCAGCCAGGATCACAGCACCAGGGGAGCAGAGTGTGGGGACAGTACCTTACTCAGGGTACCTCAGAGGTGCTTAGCAGTCTTGGGAATCGAACCCACAACCTCATGATCGCAGGGCGAATGCCCGAACCACTAGGCCACCAGCTGGGCAAAAATACACAATCTACACAATGACTGGAGAGAACGATGGACAGAGGTGTAATTGCCTTGAAAATGACTGCATGAAGTTATAATATCCAATAATACCTTGCTTTTCAGAAGGAGAAAATCACATCACAAGGCCACTAACTTCACAAAAAAAGTATTATTCCTAGTAAGAACACAAAGTCATTTACGTACAAAATGACTTTTCAGTTCATCATCCATCCTTGAATAATTAGTGTAAAACTAAAAATACCTGAAATCTTAATTATGACATTCAGTTTAGTTTGAAATATATGTACACACACACACAAAGACACACACACACACACACACACACACACACACAATGCTGTGGAAAAGTCTTATGCGAATGTGTGGCACCTTGCCATTTATCTCAGCAGTGAGCAAACAAACAGGAAAGCTGTAAAAAGAATATTTCTCTCTGTAAAAAGCAGCTGATGTTTTGTGAGCTGGTTAATAGAACTCGGGTTTGCTCCAGATTTCTCCTCGGTGCCTCCAGCAATCGCATAGATTTGTGAAATTCCATAAGTAGCTCATCTGATTTACTTTAATAAAGGACTGACTGAACCATACAAGGTATTTGATGTGAACTACATGATGAGAGATCTGGAAATAGCTGAGCTGGTTAAACGGTTCAACACACAGATACACATAAAATCTGTATTTACTGTATTAATGAATAGTAAGTTGTGGTCATTTGAATATTACTGTTCAAAAATGTGTTCTACCCTCTACAGCAACATTGTGTTACATGTGACGTTGGACAAATATCTGGAAAAAAGCCTTATTTAATTATGACCAAATTGTGACTAATACTGTATATAAAGGTTTCCTGTTTTTTTTTTTTTATCCTGAAACATCAAACGAGATTCTTTTTTTGTTTTTGTCCAAGTCACGACTGCTAGAAGTCATTCGGCTGATTCCGCCTGCTGCACCTGCTGAGCTGGAAGGGTGAGGGCAGGCACGCTGGCATGGGTTCCATCCAAAGGACGCGAAGTCAACGTCTTCATCTTTCTGAACTGCCTACGCGGTGTCACCGCACAGTTCACTTCACTTGGAGGAGAGTGTGACCCGCTCAGACGGTCTGGGAGACCAAACTTACCTCCCTGACAGCCTTACATCACCACCCAGCCGCTAGAAAATACCGGGCATGAACTCTCCACTATTCTGAGGGTCCTGCTTCAGAAGCAGTGGAACACAGAGAGAGAGAGAGAGAGAGAGAGAGAGAGAGAGAGAGAGAGAGAGAGAGAGAGAGAGAGAGGAGAGAAA
>JBBPCY010000039.1:19489138-19500974 GCA_037974405.1 Brachyalestes nurse
TTTCTGATAGGCTGTCATCTGCTAAAAGACCAATCACGTTTTAGAAAAGTGAGACAATAACACCCACTTTCAGAACTAAAGGTAACGAGTACCGAGAACCTGGACAGAAATGTAGTGAAGTGAAAAGTACGGTTTTGTCTTTCAAATGTAGTGAAGTGAAAGTTGCAAGTTTCCAAACAAAGACTATTCAAGTGAAATACAGATACTCAAAAACTGTACTTAAGTACAGTACTCAAGTAAATGTACTTCGTTACTGTCCACCTCTGGCTATAGGTGTTAATCACAACTATCTCTGATGTAGAAGCTCCTCTAGCCCTTAAAAACCACTTGCTTTCTAGTTACCTTTAGTAAACTTAGGCCTTACTTACAAAAGGACATGCAGTGAGTAAAGCAGGTATGAGAGGCGTGTGTACAAAAAACAGATGCAGGGAACCAAAACTAGCAGATGTAATAATGAGGTTTATCTTGTGACATCAAAGCCCGAGCAACAAGAAACATAACAAACTCACGAAAGGTCAAAAGGTTGGGGTCTGAGGTAATCTTTGCTTTTAGAACCTCTAAAGGTACCAGATCTTTAATTTTCCATGCAGTGTTCTGTTTTCTTTATTAGTTTAACATTCAGTACAAATATAAGAATATCCATTACATAGTAGAGATGGCACCAATGCATATCAGATCAACAGCAGTAGGAAAACGCTGGACTGGATAAGGGAAGGGAAAAAAAGAATGGATCTCATCCAGTCCTGATCCAGTCCTGTTAAAATCTACTATAGCACATACTCACATGTCACATCAGGCTGTTAGCCATGTACAAATTCCCATGTAGAAGTTGTTTTTGTGACTGCCTGATAGCCAGATTAATCGTCTAACATAGTGGTCAGTGGCTTCAACACTTCAGATTTTTTTTATGTGTGCTAAATCAATACAAATAATAACTGACATATAAGAAATGGGCTAAGCGAAAAAAATAGTTCATTTTAAAGGTCGGTAAAAACAATTGGTATCAGCTGAAATTCAAAGTGCCAGTATCGGTATTGGTATAGAAATAATTGTTCCTACTACACATACTATTCAACAATATACAGCTAGGAAAAATAGAACCGGAAATATTTCACTTTGCAGAGCCATTAAACAAATGAACCACTTAAGCAGAATAAGAATGTGCAATAGATTGATTAAGCAGAAGCAGTGTGTCTAATGAATTAATGGTGATGTTGTTGCTAACTGCATAACACATTAATTTTGTCCCTTCCCACATATATTTAATCATCTTCGAATACTGGCAGCGCTACGAAACTTCTGAGCTTTTGTGCTTGTTGCAGGAGCCATTCCAAATATCATCAGAGAGCAGCCTTTTTACTTCACTCCTTTAACAAAAAGAAGCAGAGGGAAAAGGGGAGAGAATTTCCAGAGGCCCCAGTTTCCAAAACCCTAACGTGGCAAAGCGATTTAATACTCCCAGTAATATCAGCAGCTCCTGAAGCCGGCCCGAGTCTTCGCCTGGGTTTCCTGTGTACGGATCCCTCTGCCCAGACAAATAAACCTCAGTACGGTGGCTGCTGGCCCTAGGAGCTGCAAGTCCAGGCCAGATCTGCGCTGCCTTTGGCCCAAAATCAACCTTCATGAGCTCCACCACAACCAATCTGACACACAAGCACCTTCAGCTCCAGGAAGGACAGTGGTGGGGGTCTTAGCCAGTGATGGAGTCAAGACCGGAGCACCGAAACCAATGACTAGACACTGACCTCCATATCCACAGGATCTCAGGGCAGAAGTTCTGATCTAAGAGCAGTTTCTAACACTTGACCGTTAACAAGGGAAATCTGATCCTAGGTTAGCTGTGCTGCTGTAAATGAAATTCCTCCAGGGACCCCAAGCTCTTAAGGTCAATAGAGTGCCTTCAAAGTAAAAAAAAACTATCGTCAGTCAGTAACTGGAACAATTGAATCAACCGCACTGGCATAGTATTCCCCTGAGACACAAGGCCAGACTTTAAAACTCAATCAACTCAAGAAGCCCAGGGTCTCAAATCCAAAACAGATGACCCAAAGTTTTGGCTCATCTCACAACCAAACCTTCAGTGACTGAGCCGTGTTAAAATAAACTGAGAAACCCTGACCAAATCTTCATCCTAAGCTATACCCCTTGTGGACCAAATCTCTTTGCCACTGACAGTTAACCAGTGCTAAACTAGACTTTAACCTCAGCACCACAACTGCCTTTCTGATACAAAGACTCGAGTTTGAGCTTACAGCTGTATGTTTTCACCATCTGTGATGGACAGAACACCTCCATACATCTGCTTACTCCTCAGGCCTCCCTCTTTTTTTTCACAAATATTTACGCGTGGAGCTGCTTAGATGCTAATGAGCCCAACTCCTGCCCACTGGCTAGGATTACGGGCCAGCAGATTTTCTTCTAATAAAGTCCACATGCAGGAAATGCATCTCCTCAACCACTGCTTTGAAATGCTATTCCTTCCAACCAGAAGTCATGTGTACTGTACACAGTGTAAAATAATATACAAGCAATTTCAGTTTGGAGTTTTAAAGACAAAAGCGACTCAAACAGCTATTGATTCATGCCAACTTTCCTGCTGTGCTCTCTGTGGCCTGGAAAACCCATCAACGTGCTGCTGAGAGATGCCTTGCAGGGGATGGTGTCTGTGGCATTAAAACATGCCTGTTTCCAAAGAAAATGAGCTGCAAGGCATATGGCATCGGCAGTAAGAGGAGGGCCAGGGTTAGACACCATTCGGAAAACTCTGGAGTTCTTCAGTCACACAAAGTAACTAAAATTACACACAAAGTCACACAGGCCACGGAACACATATCCAGATACTGTAGTGGCTATAGTAGCTAAGAGCTCTACCAGCACCTGACCAGATGGGCGACGTTTGTCATGACCTGGCTAAATTTAAAAAAAAAATAATAATTTAGGCTGCAGATATGATGGCCTGAAATGTGTCCAGAGATCTAACACAGTCTATATAGTTAATAAAGTGTGTTCCTTTTCGAACACACAGTGACAGAGAAGAATATTAGGGAAAATATGACAAAGGACAGCCCTGTTCACACTTGGCATTAAAATATGTTTCAAGTGATCATGAGTGAAAAGTGAGACAATTACAGGTTTCTTGAATGCTCCTTCAATGTAAGAAAAACTGATTTTGTTAATTGTTGTCAATCCAAAATGGACAGTGAGTCTTTGTTCATTAGATTACAACTTTCTAGAGGAGATCTACTGTTGCTAGAGGAAATCTACTGTTCTCTCATCTCTGCTGATGATTATGACAGTCCTTCAGTGTTGTCAGGGATGCAATGAGATGCTATAGCAGATCTAATGTGGTTTGAGTGATCAGATCACTACATGTCTTTACACAGACAGACCTGGTCCTGTCCTCACCTGTATTTAACATTGTCCATTCAGGGTCAGATCACTGGGAACAATGCCGGGTAGAAACAGGGTCTTTTTTTAATGAGGCTTTGAATGATCACCCTCTTAATCTCCTCAGGCTAGTACACTGAGCCTAGATAGAGAAATACATCTTTATTTTGCCTTATAAAAACCACTGCTGTTAGGGATGGCATTACCAGGTGTTCAGAAAACAGATGTGTTAGGCAAATGACAGAGGGGCTTGTTGAAACTCAAGAACTAAGTAAACTTTCCTGTGCCGAAAGAGCAGCCCAGACCTACAGCTGGATGACAAGCTGCTGTTGAAGACCAAAACTGATTAACACACATGGCAGGCGTTCCCACACAGTTATTTCTGTCTCCCTCCCACACACAGAGAATGCCCTCAGACTTGCACCGATTCCAGCACGTTACACACAAACCTCTTCAGAAGCTCTCTCTTATCTAAGCTATCTTTCTTTCTGTCTGTGTGTCTATCTGTCTCTCCAGCCCTTAATGTCTCCCACCAGTAGATTCATCAGTCTCTATTGGACAAGAGGCTAAGACTTCAAGCCAACATCTAAATTTCTTCAGCGTTGCAAATATTTACACGCCATCTAAACTCCCGTTTCAGAGTAATACAGACTGAAGTCCAACACCAAGAGGAAGTGCTAGATAATACCTGGCTCAATTCCAGGCATCTCACATAGATAAGGATTCTGATGCATGAGGTTGTGCTGTTTCACTATGATGTTTTGGTAACTAAATTTCATTACTTTCTGTCAAGTCAACACTGCAGATTCCAGTCCATCAGACAGTCCATTGACCTTTGAGTTAGAGCACACTGGGAAAGAAAACTGGAAAAGAATGTAACCATGAACTGAAATAACCTCCTTGAGGAACCATCTGAATGAAACTCAGATCCTCACATTTAGTTTATGTGAGCCACACTCTGAATTACATGTTTCTTGCTTTAAAATCCCAGTATTCATTGATAGGATGGTCCATTTAAAGAAGGTTTTTCCTAAAAGCCCCAGGATTACGCTGAGCCAGACTCTCTCTCCTTCTACCTCTATGGACTGCTGCGATTGCAATTTCACTGATAATTGACCCAGACTGCAACAGGAGACCGGCACTTTTCCAGACCCTGGAAAGTATGAACACTTTAGCAAGGAATGAGGCTTTTCAAAGCGGGAGCATCAAATGGAAGGAAAAGAACAGGAGTCTGGGAAGTTGAACCAACATCAGCATCCCCCCATCTGTCAGAGAAGGACCGTGTTCAAGTTTCCGGCACAGGAAAGTTTATATTGGTCACTTCTGCAGTACCTCTAGTCTAAGACAACTACAGCAGAGAACTCTAAATTATTCCAAGATAATCACTACAACTTTCTGTGAGGAATTACAATAAAGAAATGGCAACAGCTTTTTAAAGGAAGAACATGTTTCAACCTCTGTGATGGAAAGAGGCATGGGCTCAAATCCAAAAACCACATTGTACACACAGACTGCATGCACACACACACACACACACGCGCGCGCACACACACAAACATACACACACATACACAAACACCCACCTGGCAGCATGCAGAGGATCCAAAGCAGCAGAGTGCAGTAGTACTCCATGTGTGTGCGTGCGAATGTGTGTGTGTATGTGTGTGTGTGTGTGTGTGAGTGTATGTGTGCGTGTGTGCAAGGGCAGAATGTCCCGTCAGTGTGTTCCCCTTAAGGTCTAGGCCTGATTGACTCCGCCACTGCTGAAAACGCTCACTATGTCTGGGGGAAGGAGGAGGAGACTGTGGCTAAACTAAAAGGAGGTGCGCTCTCTCAGCAGAGAGAACGTCCCTAACTTTGTCTCTCTTCCTCTCTCTCACTCATTACAGCTCTACAACTCACGTCACACAAGAGGTCTCATTAGTCACATCACTACAGGTTACATTTCTTACAGTTTTATGAGATTTCCCTCACTTTCCTCAAAAGCCACAGAGCCACGAAATGTCTTTAAACGGGACAAACGGAACCCAAACCCACACAATAAGAACATCAGAACATACAGTTCGAGTTAAGTCTCATGACAGACAATAATCTTCATTAATATGCCAGTATGAGTAACATAGCAATGGTAGACCCTTCAGATTCATCACCATTAGTATGACGGATGCAGAGATTTGCGGTTTACATAGCTGTATGTTGGCTCTTAAGCCACGCCGTCTCACCCCCAGCTCAACCTTAACCGACCTGCGCCACCGTCCAAACCAGCTATATAATTACACATTATGTAACAGCTGATACTGACAATCGGCCGACTATCATTCTGATATATGACCCACATTCCTTCCTTTCCATATGAATGTGTTACACAACCACACTGCAGTGTAATTAAGACCGAATCGAAACACCCTGGCTTTAAAACATCCAAAGTGTGCTTCCATACCTCACACAAACACACACTCATAGTCTGTATAAGTCATTACGTAGAGTGCCAGAACTGGCAAACCTATATCCTTGTATACCTCAGCACATTTGCTTCTCTTGCTGATTTTGGCAAGCATACTCAATAAATCAGCACTTATGGACCTGGCTTATATTCACTGCCCTGTAATCAGACCTGCCTCAACTATTCGCTACTTCTGAGATTATACATTTACTGTATGTTTAGGTCACATCAGTGCACACTTGCTGAAGATGAGATACATTCACATTTTTACTGGTGTTCAAACAACAGGGCTGTCAGACAATTTAAATAATTAGTGACTTCAGCACATATTAGTCATGTTAGTTAGTTAGTTATGATTAATGGCAATGTCCTGTTCACTCAGATTTGACAGTAAAAGTTTTTTTTTTCCTTTAAAAAAGCAGTGCATTTTGTCATCTCTCTACATGTGGGCTAAATTAATTACTTTCGGTAATTCAATAACCCAGTTTTCAGTTTGGGAATGGTTTAAAAGAACTTGAACATGAAACCAATATGATAATCTCGAACACATTTTCCAGTTTTCACTGGCATCCAGTGAGGGCAACAGTAGTAATTGTTGTAAATATCATTTTTGATTTTAAGACTACACAAACTGGGTGACATTTGTGTAAATATATCGTCTTGATATAATATTGTGATAATATTGTCAACTGTGGAGTAATTATTGTTTATTTATTTCAGCATGTATAACTAGTACCATCCAGTTCCTCACTCTCAAATACATACTGGGTTTAAAGTAGCTACTAGCTGAAAAAGCCTCTTTAATGCTTAATTATGGGCCCTCTTGTCTTCATATTAGATGGCAGGTAAGGATTACACCAGGTATACCAGGTTCCTGTTCATTTTAACTCACTATTTCATTAACTGGGTGCATTTTGACATCTCACCTGCTGTCCTAGATTAAGAAATTCTGGCGATTTGTCTGGTCAGTTAAAGTGTCCTATGTTCCATTATGACTGCTGAACCAGTTATTTGAAGATAGCCAAATGTTTTCATCCTAAAAGATGGAAGTGCTAATTTTGTGCTCTACTTGGACATAATTTTTGGCAAATGAAGTGGAAGACTGGGCTAAAATGGACATCTGAAAAGACTGACCATTTTTAACCATTGACTGTTAAACAGTCATAAGTAATTGTAGACCTCTCGTTCATACATTTTAAGTCTTGTTGCAGTGAAGGCTCTCAAAGGGGACTGCAGGTTTCCACTTAGTTACAGTTTTTGTTGGTTTGCTGCTTGTTGATTTATGTATATGCCTTTTTCCATATGTCACGGCCTAGTCTTCCAAGGTTGCAGAATGTATCACTTTAAAAACAAGAAGGCTACATGTCTGAACAAGAAGGCTACAGGTGTGTTTATAACTAACTAACTTACTAACGAAGTAAATAAATAAATAAGCAATTAAGTACATAAATAAAAACAAAACAAAAAACCAAATAAATAAATAAATGCAGAGCAAGCTCTTTAGGTTCAGTTCTATTTAAACCCAAATCAATTACATTTGAAAAAATCTACTTTTTTCAATGGTTATATTTTTTACTATTAAAAAATTAAAAGTCTGTATTTAAGATGGAATGTATGGAATCAATTTAGCCTAAACTTTGAAATTCTCTTATGTGCCCCAATCCTTATAAACACTTAATTTACACCCAACTTTGCCAATTTGTCACTTTTTAATGCTTGAAACTCATTGATTAGTATGTGCGCTACTCTGAGATGGAACATATAATTTGAGGGCCAATAACACTGAATTAAACACCCTGAACGAACAAAGCTTTCATTAAACATGTTTAAAAAGCCATCATTTACTTTCTCTCATCAAACTGCTTCATCACAGCCATCTGTCTCTGTGGTGCCATTCGGGACCACCATTTTAGAGAAAATAGAAAAGCTATTTTAAAACAACTGTCCCACTTGGGGAAAAAAAAGTTTCCCAATTTATGCATTTATTTACTAATGAATTTGAATTTATTTTACCAGCTAAGCCTTTGTCCTCCAGAACTATTAACATCTGAAAGATAGGACGTTTTTTTGTCTTTTTTCTTTGTTGTCTGCAGCTGCTCTATAATTACAGTTGCTGCATAAAAACTTACAAACTACCTGGAGGGCTTGCCAGAAGAAAGCCTCTCCTATCAAAATTGCCTGGACTTCCCAAAACATGATTGGAACTTGGAGTGAAAGCAGGTTCTGTGTTTACAAAACAGATAGTTGTGGCAACAAACACCAAACACCACACAAGTGGACCTGGTGTCAAGAGTCATGCAGAAGAGTATCGAACCCCCATTGTGAAGTATGGTGGAGGATCTGTGGGGTTACTTTTTTATAAAGCAAGCTAGTTGCAGATCATGAATGGGATTATGTAGTTATCAGTTATCAGTGTATTTTAGATCAAAACTTGCTTTTAGCAGAACAATGATCCATAGCGTACCCCCAAGAATGATCAAGTAAGGGAAGAATCAAGCTTTTATAAAAGCGATCCCAGTTCCAGAAAAATTCTGTTCTAAATCAGGCGAGCTAGAGAGCAAAAATATAAAATAGAGGGTAAACAATACAAAGTAAGAAGGCATGTTTATGTTCATCATCTTGGTCATCATGATCATTATCATCACAGAAGACAACAAAATAAAAACAAATTTGGCAATAGGCTTTAAATAGGTTTTCCTTTTTACGAACTGCTTTGATTTCGAAGTCTTACTTCTAATAGTGAATATAAGAAGAAAGGTTATAGAAACGCAGATTCAAGACAGTCTGAGCAAATTCAATTACTAAGAGTCACAGAATTAATGTCACAGAAATAAACACTTAAAAAGCAAGTCACAAATCCCCCAGACAGACAACAGGCTCAGCAGACACAGAAACAAAGTCTAGAGTCACACAGAAAAATAGAATTGTACCAGAGCTGAGTGATTTTATCAGCAGACCGACTTCAATGTGTTGTGCTGCTAAATATGAGTATATGCTCACCACAAAGTTACATCAGCTAGAAATACACTATATGGACAAGTATTGGGATGCCTGCCCGTCAAACAGGTACTGTAATATGGAGTTGGTTCCCAATTTGCAGCTATAACAGCTTCCACTCTTCCTGGAAGGCTTTCCATAAGATTTTGGAGTTTCTGTGGGAATTTATGCCCATTCATTCTATAGAGCATTTATGAGGCCAGGTACTGATGTTGGTTGAGAACGTCTGGCTTGCTGTCTCCCGTCCTGTTCATTCCAAAGGTGCTGGATGGGGTTGGGGTCAGGGCTCTGTGTGGACCAGTCAAGTTCTTCCACACTGAACTCATCCAGCCATGTCTTTATGGAGCTTGCTCTGTGCACTGGGACACAGTCATGCTGGAATAGAAAAGGTTCTTCCCCAAACTATGGCCACATGTTTGGAAGCATGTTGTTGTCCAAAATGTCTTGGTGTGTTGATGCATTAAGTTTGTCCTTCACTGAAAGTAAAGTGCCAAAACCTGAAAAACAGGTGTGTCCCAATACTTTTGTCCATATGGTGTATATGATGGAAATATATGGGCTATAAAAGTGTTTTTATATCATACCAACATACAAATATGTGCCTCTGTAGGTTATTGCTCGCCCTGCATAATTCAACCACACTAACTAAACTTAGACAATCATCATAAAAGCAATATGTCTTCAATCATGGGCCTCTTAGAAACAAAAGGATCACTTTCTACCCTGGTAAAGATGAGATGGAGAGAAGGGATGGGGCTGCTGTTTGGATGGAGTGGAAGAGAATGAGATCGTGGTGGAGGTAGTCTGGTAACTATCACAACACAACAAGAGGCAGTAGCACAGCAGAATTGCGGGGAAGTAGCTCATGATTCAAGAATCTCCCGCTGTCCGCTTGCGAGACATCAACAGTCAGAAACAAATGATAAATTGGAGCGGAACCTACAATTAAAATGATCATCTTTTTTCTCCCAGTGAATAGAGGAAAAGTGCCAGGGTCGCGATGGAGCTGGGTTGCCTCTGTCAGTGTTTCCACAGAAGAGTGGATATACTCCCACTCGATGATGCTGGACTCCAGATATTTAAGGGGTTAGAGAGAGAGAGAGAGAGAGAGAGACCTCCAGAATGTGCAGCTAGCTTTTAGAAATATGAGCCTCTTTCTGACTTTCCTTAATGTGGAGATCCTGAAATAAGGAGTAGCAAGAAATCAATTCCCATCCGCTGTGGGAGCAACACTTACCTCACGTCCACTGGGGCTCCAGTATGCTGACACGCAACTGCAAACAATTATCTCGATCGCCTCAGCATTACCAGCAGCGTAACTCTGGACAGAAGTACTCTGGCCACTTCCATAAAACATCTTAAGTTAAATGCTTAAGGGATAAATGTAAAGTTGCAAATTTTACAGCACACAAAATATATGGGCTGAAACTTAAACACGGTCAAAAATTGAATTATTGTTACTTTTAATTAAATTATTTTCCCAAACAGCCTTCACACAAATGGCGAATAAGAATTATAAGCTGACACTCTAAGCTACACTCAAACAAATTCACTTTTTTAGGTTTGGTACAGTGGGCCTTCAATGCAGAATCTCTAATAGGCCATACATGCATGTCACCTCACCAGAGGACCACCGCAGGTCTATAAGTTTGTTTGTGCTGGTGTGTACTTGGGAGGCTGTACTTTTAGCTGATACTCACATAGTTCCACTGCACACTTCTCAGAGATCTAGGCCACTTTCAGTCTCAAAATAAAGGTGTGAAATGGAACTATAAGGATCTTTAAAGCAATGTCATAGAAGAAAAAATGACTTCTAGTGTCTCTAGTTTCTGCAAAGATGTAATCAAAAACAGATTCTGAGAAGAACCCTAAATTGTTTACTGCACCATTTCCAAAAAAGTTCTATGTATGTATTTAACCAGTTCCTCTGGGAAGGAAAACCATAAAGTATCTCACATTCAGAGGGTACTTCAGTAACTTGGTGATGAAGCCAAAAATCAGCATTGCATGTAAAGAAAGAGTTTAAGGAGTACTGATAGTCAGACTAATGGTCAAATTCAAAATAAGCTCAAGATCATTAAACATTAGCTAGATACTTTAATAGTTTAAATTAAAACATTGGTCACACCACCCATCCAGGTTGTATGGAAAACAGCTGAGAGCAATCAAGGCCTAGCTGCTCCAACCCTCAGTGACTCTCTGATGTCTCTTATGCTCTAGCCAGATTTCTGAGCTTTTTCTTGATTAGCTTGGCTTTGAGTCGCTAGCTGGTTATCCCATTACTAGGCTAAGGGTGGTCTGTGCATCTATAAGCAAACTGAAGTTTTTTCACCCAACTTAATCAGGTTTCAGTCTTAATGAGCACAAACTGATGCAATATTTACAGCACTTGCACCCAGAGAAGTGGGAAGAAATTTCAAGGACATACAATAACAATATCACGCTCCCTTCATATATTTAAGTTTTAAATTATACATGTTTGATCATACACAGGTTGTAAGTCTTAATATCCAGGACATGCAGATAGCTTCTGTACAACATCAGAAGAATCCGGGCCCTTTCTCACCACGGAAGCCACACAGTTACTCGTCCAGTCTCAGGTCATTTCTAAACTGCAACTCTCTTCTGGCTGGACTGCCAATGAAGGTAATGAGACCACTTCAGCTGATTCAGAATGCAGCTGCTCAAAAGAAGAGGAAGACATGCATCAAGACTCTTTTCGGTCTTGGCCCCCCAGTGGTTGAATGAACTCCCTCTTGGTATCAAATCTGCGGAGTCCCTTGCTGTCTTTAAGCGTCGTCTGAAGACCCACCTCTTTAAGGAGCATCTTGGTGACTAACCAGTCCTCTCATGCATCTCTTATGCATCTTTTCCTATATTTAACAAACCCCTCAGCTACTTGCCCTCTTAACTGTTTTTCTTTACTGGTTTACTGATTTGTTTTCTCTCTGACAGGGTTTGTTAAGGTGTGTAATTTAGCTAGCAGTATCTTGGTTAAAAGCTGTTGTT
>JBBPCY010000039.1:19509227-19524161 GCA_037974405.1 Brachyalestes nurse
CTCTCTCTCTCTCTCTCTCTCTCTCTCTCTCTCTCTCTCTCTCTCTCTCTCTCTCTCTCTCTTTCTCTCTCTCTCTCATTCTTGTGTGAGAATGGGGAAAAACTGAGCACACAAATGTTTCTGCCTCCCTCTCTCACACACACACACACACACGCGCAAACACCTTTGCTGGAAAGCCAAGGGCAACATCCGCAGAAAATCACATTGTGCCCTCTTTAGTCATGGATTAAACCCAGTTGAAGTGATGTCTGCAAAAACTCACAAGTGCAGCTTTCGAGCTCTAAACCTGTTATAAGTGTGCCATTTGCTGACCAGTCCTGTAAAACTCATCAGTACCTTAACTGCGCTCCATAGGGATGATCCGCTTCCACAGAGCGGCTTTGCCCCTTTTCCTCTGTGTGGATTTTGATGTGGGCCCGTGGGGACCTCACGAGTGCTGGGATCATGATGTATTTCACTCACCATACATCTACGCAGCACTTGATGTGGTTCAGCGGAAAAATACAGCTATCATATACTGTGAATCCCCCCAGCACAGGAAGGGAGGAGGATCACGCACAGACAGGGGAAACAAAATTCAGTAGACAACATGGTCAGTGATGAGCCATTAAAGAAGCACTTATCCATCTGCATGGCCTAGTAAAGCAATTAAAGTCTACATTTACAGATACTATTAATGTTTTTATAGACCATTATTCCATGAATACCACACAAATCCTCAAGAGTTGGAATAAAACTATGGCACTGGCTCAAAAATAGTGTGAAAATAGTGTGTGTGTCTGTGGGTGCGTGTAAGAGTGTGTGTGTGTGTGTGTGTGTGTGTGTGTGTGTTGTGCTCAGAGGTTGAGTGGGAGCCATCACTTGCGGAGCTAAGAGCTCATTTCAGCAGGGGAGAGATGAGACTATTTTTACAGATTTCGAACTCTAGGATGTGTGTGAATGTGTGTGGGTGGATGGGGTGTGTGTCTATGTGTGCTTGTAAGAGTGTGTATGGGTGTGAGTTTTTGGATATGTGTGTGTTTGCGGGGTCAGTAGTGGAGTGCAGCCCCACAGAAGGAAGCATTTCCGCCTACACAGCACAGTTAATGCGAGAGAGAGAGAGAGAGAGAGAGAAAGACAGACAGTGAGAGAGAGAGAGACAGGGAGAGAGGGAGACAGAGACACAGAGAAAGAGAGAGAGAGCATAAGAGAGACACAGACAAAGAGACAGCGAGAGAGACAAAGTGAGTGGGAGAGCTGTGGCAGTCAGTAAACCCTTATTGGGTGGGTGTACAACATACAATGCCTTTACAAACTACTGCATGTTTCCTCTGTCAAAAGGAACCACAGCTGATTTGAAGTGTTTTCCTGATTTTGACTGATGGGAAACATCGCTTGGAATATTGCTTTTTTATGTCTGGAGTATAATTTTATTGTGTTTGGACCAGTCCTGTTTCTGCTTTTCTGGAAGAAGATCCATTTTTGGTTCCCCAAATAATCTTTCAACAGAAGAAGCATTTTAGTAAATTACATGTTACAGTGATTTACAAGGATTTAATGTTGTATGTAAAAGCTGTCCTTTTTCAAATGTAATGTTTTCCACCTAGTATGCGAAGTGTATACTTCATATAAGCCTTTTGTGATGTCACAAAAACCAACAAAACTAATTTATATGCTTATTCAGCCTGCAGTACTTAAGCTCCGCCCATTCACACTGGTTATTACTAGTGCTTAAGCATAGACAGTCTTATATGTACCCCATACATATACATATATAGGGTATCATCCGTAGATATGAGAAAGCAAATTATGAAGAATAAGAAAAATGAGAACAGGAAAAAAAGAATTACAATTCATTGCTTTCCTGGTCTAATTTTGCAAACATTTGTGTCATCATTGGTACTGAAAAAGAAAAAGTGGCATCATGCCACTTGGTTTAGGTTTGGTTTAGGTTTCGGTTTGAGTTTAGCTGATGCACACAGTCCAGGCCGAAGCTTCCTCAGTTAGGTTATAGCTTAGGCACGTCCTTTCAGCCATTTCAGTGCTAAAAATGGTCAAATGGTCATCTGGATTCCCCACTTAGTCCCTATGGAAACCCAGTAGGGATGTTTTTTTTTCCAGATTCAAAACCCCAACGGCACAAAGAGCTCTGTATTTCACAAAAGATCTCTCCAAATCAAAGTTCATTAAAATGCACTGCACTGATGGCTACATGAGTGGAACTAGAAAGGCTGTCTTTATTCACACATGGTGCCTTTTGTGGTGAATGTACTGTTAAATCCATTATAAATGTCAGACGACTACTTGGTGATAGCATGAGCTAAGCCATATATAGATATATATATATTCCAGTTCTCAGGTCCTGAGAATTTTTCATCCAGTTCTCATAATGTTATGATAAATAATAAATGAATCTTTCATATCTTCAACGCTGAAGGAGAAAGGAGCGCATAGTTCTCGGATTGGAAACACATTTTCCTTTTCCAAATGGGTTCAGCAGTCCTAAGGAAGAAGAGAAGGAAAACTCGCCAATCCTCATTGTCTGATTAATGCAATGGCAAGCTTGAAGCTTTCTTGAGATATCAAGGCGGTGAAGTTGGCTTCTATCAGCCTCTCTGTGGAGATGTGTAGTGGTTATCTGGGTGGTATTGCTGTATTTGTAATGATGGTTGTGTGTGTGTGTGTGTGTGTGTGTGTGTGAGAGAGAGAGAAAGAGAGAGCAGTGAGGGTTCACATTCCTCTTCAACATTCTCTGGCTCTTGGCGCTGTTTTTGAAGCGTTCTTCACCTAGTCTTAGCGCCAAGTCATTTATTTTCTCAGGGAATGTATCAGTGAGAAAGTAAGAAAGAGCCAAAATGTGTGTGAGTAAGTTTGTCCAGAGGAGAGAATTCAGGCGATAATGAGAAAGAACAAAAGCAATTTTAGAATTTCTCTGTTATTTCTGTAAACATTATTATTGGTTTAACTTTCTTTTAAGTTAACATAACACAAACCTGTACTTTTAATGTGAAAAACACTCTTTTATTTCAATTACATTTTTTATTTTAATTTTATTTTTTTTTTGTACATATGGGGCATATACAATGCATAAATGTAGTGAAATTTACCTGACAGGTTGTGACATTTTACCAATAAATACATCCCATGCCAGGTATATTCCTGGCATATCCCAGTTATTCAAAATTTTGTTTATGAGCCTCATGCATTTTCCATATTTATTGATCACAGTTCATAAATAAATGCATTTTGTACCACAACCCCAAGTCTTCATAAAAGAGGGCGAGCATGACCCCTGTTCATTTCCTACGGCATTTTGCCAATAGGAATATTCCATGACATTCAGTGGATCAAAATTGTTTGTGAAAAAATTGTCATATGTTTTGTGTTAAAACTGGATTTGTTTATAGAACTACTTCTTTTGTGAAGGCATCATTTTTTAGTTTTATTTGGTACAGAATTTTATCCTAAATTGTTTTTTTTTATCATTTGTTATCTGCATCAAAAATGTCATTTCTAAGAATATTAGTCCTTAGGCCTCTTCCAAGCAGATCTCAGTTTGCTGTAAATATTATATATTTGTGTGAGAGAGTGTGGATGCAGCTGGGCTTCAGCTGAGTACTGGGGTATAATCTGTGAAATCTGAACATGAGGTCAAAAAACAAATCTTAATACAAGGTGTAAACAGCCTTAGTGTTTCATGATGAAATATTAGCCTGTATCGTGATTACGACTCCATAAATACCATGAAAAATGTTAGAGCGCTCATTAGCATATAGCAACATTCTGCAATATCTGTGTTGAAAAGTATCACTATAATTAGTTTTGAGTGACATTCTACTGTCCCACTGCAGAATGGACTACTGTTTGACTGAGTACAGTCTGAGGAACACAGTGGTTTATCAGCCTGGGCTTTATTTTAACCCAGGTGGGATTTTGTTTGCCTCAGGACAGAATTAGGCATAGAGGCTCCAGAGGACCACTCCGACCAGGAGAGAGAGATACAGAGAGAAAGAGGAGGCAGAGAAGGACCCAGACATAAAGAGAGAAGAAGAAAGGGAGAGAGAGAGAGAGAGAGAGACAGAGGTAGAGAAAAAAGCCACCAGGGAAAACACAGAGGAAAGCTTTCCTCTGCATGTCCATTTTTATTAAAAAAAAAGAAGAAAGAAACAAACACATTTTAGCATCTGCAGCCCGTGAGGAATAAACAGATGGAGATAAACTCAAACACCTTTTATCCTCTCTGTCTCTCTGTCTCTCTCTCTCTCTCTCTTTGCTGTCCAGCTCGTTTGGTGCAGTAGAGTTAACAGTAATCTGTCTGACAGCAGCCTGTGGGCTTGCACTGAGTGGAGAAGGTGCTGAATGGTGTGTGTGAGCAGAGGACGGTGGTGTTTTGATGGTGGAAATGCTGTCGCTCACAAAAACATGTTAAATCTGCGACCTCAGTGCTGAGTGAGAAACCCAAGCCGACAGCTTAAAGGCCCGGGTTCAGCAACAGGTGACATGTAAGCTACAGTAAAGCAAACCCATCTAATGCCCTCTAACCCAAGCTGGGTAGGAATATCCATCCCTGATTTACATCAGCCAACCTGTCCATGCTTTGCCCACAATTGTACCTTTCATAGTAACTGTTGCCAGGTTGGACAAGCTTCAGAATGTCCTCGTCCGCCAGTTTATGATGCCAATGAGCCGCTGGATTAAATGATTAAAGAATATCTATTGTTTTGGTGTGATTACACATATTCAAAATAAGTGCGTAGTGTCGATATGTCGTGTTGTATGCGAATACACCACAGCACAGTACAGTACACAGTGTGAACAGCCCGAAACGCTTTTCTGCATTTAATCCATTCACCAAGTGAAGCAGCGGGCAGCCAGGAACATGGCGCCCGGGGAGCAGTGTGTGGGGACGGTACCTTGCACAAGGGTGCCACTATCAGTCCTGGGATTCAAACCCACAACTTTCTGATCGCAGGGGCAACTCCCTAACCACTAGGCCACTGGCTGCCCATGTCATACAATGTCATGTGATGTAAATGACATTTAGATATTGAGATATTTAGATAAAAAATTTGGTTGAATTGGGCTTTTGCTGACAATATATAAAGCTTGTCTAACCTAGCAACAATTGCTACAAAAGGACATATTTTGTGGGTGAAGTGTCTGTTATTTCAGGGCACACATTAAATTATAGCTAGGGGTGTCCACAGAAAGGTCGAAGCACTGGAGGTCTTCACACGATGGATCTACAAAAGAGAACAACCAAGATGTGCCAGCTGTAAATATGATGACGTCACTGCTGCAGCAGGGAATGGCACAATTAAAATTCCTCACCCCTGAGATTGAAGCAAAAGAGGGTTAGGTCACATGGCAGCTGATGAAAGTAGGACACACACTCCCACACACACATGCATTCTGTAAGAGATGAGATCAATACTTCACCATGCAGATGCATTATTTGCACATGATCAGCACTCACAGCCCAACTCCGCCCAGGGCTCTGTGACATATTATCCACAAACAGTTGAGGATTTAAACAGTGGGATTATATGATTTTTTTCAATAATGGAAAGGACACGTTGCTTTTAAAGCAAGTGATGATGAAAATGTTATCTTTCATTTGTACTTTTCCCTGGGGCAATCAACCCACGTTCATCGGGGACGTCCCGAAATGGGTCAAACTCGCAGTGCGCTGACCTCTGAGCCCCTTCGGGAATAGCCGTGATTAAAATGAGTGGCAGCAGCTACATATGGCAGCATACGCATCTGTGTCCTTGCCTTGTTGAGGGGCAAAAACTCATCTTCACTGTTCAAAACCCAGCAAAAAAAAAAGAGCTGCGCTAGAGCAATGGCGTTTAAACTGGGCATTCAGCAGACTCCACTGTGTAGGGCCTGTGGTTTCACAGCTACAGCAGTGTCAGCGAATACACGACAGTCTCAGACTCGAGGAAAATCAATTAACTCCTCTTCTTCCCCTCCCAGCGCCGAGTAAACACAACCATATGGAGCTTGAAGCCTCTGTGTACCAATAAAACGAAGTGCTTCAGTCTAGGGAGCTGTAGGTGTCGGCCTGGTTAAAAGGCCACGGGTAATCCACCCTACATCCAGCTTCACATTTATTGGACTTTTTAAGTCTGTTGCTCTCACAGACACGTGTACTGTAAAATGCGGGCTGTGGGCTAAGGCTTGCTACTGAAATGCTTAAAGGGGAATTCCACTGATAATGCCTGTGCAGTCGTAAAAAAACAGCCCTCAGAGTGTTTGGATGTGAAATGGTACGTTGTACACTGGCGGTGATAGGAACCAGGGGTTGCATTGCATAGCTATTTTGTCTACTATGCAAAATGACCAATGAACCCATGTGTATTCGAAGTTTTATAATGTTAATAATGGTAAAATGCTGGTAAAATTACTCCGAAAAGTATTATTCTACCCTGCAGTGTACCTCTCCACTGTGAATAAGCTCAGAAAAATATTCAGAACCATTTCATGTCATAACTTTCTGTTTAAGAAATCGAAGAGCGCATATCCCACACTTCTCTTATATCTTGCTTGCTTTATGATGTTTGTGTGGTCTTCGGTACCAAAACCAGTTATTTTTACAAAACCATTTCCGACTTCTCTTTATCTCTTAGAACTAAAATGTTTTTAAGACTGATATGTGTAAATGACCCCTGTTTTAAATGGCTGCCCTGTCAAGTGCCTCATTCAAAACACAGTCCAGGTAAAACACTCCTTATAACTTAAATACAAATGGCCAAACACCTGTAGACTGACTGTATGGTGGCTGGCAGAAATTTTTCAGATATCTATTCTACAGAACTGAAAAAATGGTTTTGACAGAAACATGGTTTTACAAAATGTATCGTTTTTGATACAAGATTTTTTGAGAGATGGATTTAGTTTATTTGTTTGTTTTACTCTCTTAAGGGGATTGTGATTGGAAACAGCAATTAGTTGGCCTGCCTGTTAGCATACTCATTACAAATATACTTTCAGCTAAAAGAGGAAGAATAAAGACAGGTTATCATTTAAATGACTCTTCGTGTGAATAAAACTAGGAAAGTGTTTGTAAGTAAGAGATGACTAGTGTGTGTGTGTATGTGTGTGCAGCTGCACATCCTCATATCATCAGGTGTATCACCTCATAATATAGAGATAATAGCAAAGTATTATTATTTATTTTAACTTTTAAAACGACATATTTTTGAATAGCAATGTAGTTCATATGGAGCAGGTGCCCATGGGTGTTAAAGCGGTTCTTAAATGCAACAGGCAATCCAGTCATTAGGCCTCACCCTGTAGCATCTAACCCTCATGTTGTACTGCTTGACACTAACCTGAGCCTGGTTGTAAGTGCACCTAGCTGAAGCTATTCTTAGCCCTAAGTGCTGTGCAGGCAGTCCTGCTGAAAGAGGAGACTGCTAGCGCTGGGAAAAGTCAGAAGAGATTAGCTGAGCAGGAAGACAACAGACTAATATGACATTGAGGGAAGTCCTGTCACTGTGCAAGGGCGTGACACTTATTAGTGTCTGAGTAACTGTATTATGGAAAGGCTGCAGGCCTACATCTGGTGATTACTTTAACCCTGTCATGTCTGTCTCATCAGCAATACATTCAGACACTTTGTTGATGTCTTCTGTAACTCAAAATCTAACAATTCTTGGACTCAAATCTCAATTCTTGGTGAGTGGTAGTAGCCTAGTGGGTAAAACACTTGGCTGTGAACCTGATAACCACAAAGTTGCAGGTTCGATCCCCCACTTGCTGTTCTTGAGCAAGACTCTTAACCCTCAGTGTCTCCAGGGGGACTGTTCCTGTAACTAATGATTGTAGGTCGCTCTGGATAAGAACGTCAACCAAATGCCCTCTTAACTTAAGTCACAAATTTGATCACAAAATCAAAAGGCTTGCACCTCAAATTTGACTTAAATACCAAAGACTCAAAACCACTTGAGGTCCATAGTGGAAGAAGAGTGGAGAGGTGTGTTTCCTGACATAGACATTAGTGATGAGATGGTAAATTCGATTCATTTCACCAAAACAGTTCTTTCAAATTGTTTATTTTAATGAACAAGTAGTTTGTTTTTGTGCAGTAACTGCAAATACATTTCACTTATTTTATTCTGAGACAAACTTGAGTAGCATGAGCATTTAGTTCAGACTAGTGGTCGATTTTAGTTTATATCCAACTAGTTCTAGGTGTCATGTGTCATTTGAAAGCACAGTATATTTGCAATGTATTTAGTACATTTAAAATATCTGAACTGACCTTGTTTGCATAGTTTGTCAGAATGGGCAGGACTGGGAAACAATAGCAAGCTAACCTTCTATTCAGCATTGCTTATCACCAGAGAACTTCTGTAGGGGGTGGCTGAGGGTTGAGTGGGGACACAGAAAGCTCAAAACATTCCAATTACTGTAATTTTTAGTGTTCAGTATAGAAATTGCATTACATTTGTTGACGAATGCACAGTGACTTGTTTGGGATGCAAAGTTTAGGACTTTGCCTGTAGTGACTCGGGCCTTGAGTTGAGTCATTGTAAATGTCATTGGTTTATTTTACTTTAGAGTTGTCAGGCAACTTCACTTATTTTGGAACAAATTGATATTTAATTCAAATAACTTCAAATTCCAGAGACTTATGAACTACAGACTTACTCAGTAAAATTGTGGCAACTGGTTTCTTTTTAAATAAAGCCAAGACGTTACAGTCTACAATGAGTAAAATGTATGGAATATATTCTCATTCATAACTTTATAAATTTAATGGAGTTTCAGTAGCAGATATAACTGTTTTTGGCCCAGGCTCAATGTCTTTGTAGAACCTCGACCAAGCTGGAGCTTTGAGATGTTTGGATGCTAACAGCCAGCTAATGTACGTCGCTCTGGATAAGGGCGTCAGCTAAATGCCGTAAATGTAAATGTAAATGTCTAAAAGAGGAAATTAGTGTGTGTTCTTTCAAAAAAGAAAAAAAGAAAAACGACCTATTCACCGTTTCAATATGTGATGTGACGTGTGTTCCTCTTTGTTGATGTGTTCGTTGAATTCAAGCACAGTATGTGTAAGCAAACCATTTGATCTTGCATGATAAGGAAAGGTGTGTTTTGAAGAACAGATGTGGTGTCTGCATAGATGGCCCAGGGCAGATGGTGTGGATCTGGGCTAGCTGAAGCCCTGAAGCCCTGCTGAATCTCTCCTGCATGAAGAAGCAGCCTGTTCCCTCACACTGAGAGCCAGAAACGGCAGGCACAGACAGATCTGTCCCGTCTGCACAGTGCTCGCAAAAACTGGGCCTTAATCCAGTTTGGAAAGGGCTTCCTCATAGGGAAGCGAGGTATATCGATGCAAACCAGTATTCGGAAACACAGATATGGCCATGAGAGGGACTAGCAACAACAAACATAAGATGGTCCTTGGTAGTGTCTGAGGGTGATACTAGTTGAAATACATCAAAAATGACTGAGCTGTGCTTTTCCTTTATATAGTAGTGCAGGAGAGAACGCTGCAGCTACATCTGCTTCATTGAGCTGTAGAGGGATTAGGAAGCACAACAGCATATAGACTGACCATCACCCCACTGCAAAGATCTATTATTTAAACCCTCAGGGCAGAAATACTGCCAATGTGATAGTATCCTCAAGGGTACATCTTCAGTACCTTTAGTTAGAAAACATAACTGTACTATATTCTTTTACAGTTCTATATTATAAGTTGCATTGACATGGTCTTCTTCTGAGAGTGTACAATACTTCATAACAACAATGCCACATTCATTTAATGTGTTAAACTATTATTACTTAACAAACGCGTGCACTGTTACATGAACCACCTCCTGCAGGTTTAGTGAGTCACATGGGTCAGTGGAAATATAATAAATCACAGTATAATAAACCACAAATCCATAGTCTTTACACAGTTTTATGCATAAACATTCCACTCAGTAAGGACGCGATTCTGTTAAGTGTGTCTGCAGGTGTTGTGAAGCTCTCACAATAATGAAGAGAATACAAAGAATGACTTTGAATTTTAAGTGCACACAAGAACCCTAAAGCATCTAACTTCATGATATCAGGACACAAAAAGAGAGATGGCACATCTAAGATAAAATGTTGTCTTATAAGAGTTCGGTCCGGGTAAAGTGTGCATGTGTGTGTATTCAGGCGCTGTGCCACTGCTGACTTTCCCCTTGAGCTGCTGCCCAGATGGTACTCGTTCCTAGTTGAGCTCGCCTTTTTGTTGCGTGTGGTGCCCAGTTGGCATCGAGTCGGCTCAAACTGTGTTAAGCTGTCGAGACTTTAATAACTAATAAAAACGGACGGAGTGCCATGATAACACCTGATCACAACAGATGTACAGTTGTGTTTCCTATGGCTAGGCTAGACAACTCGAGTGGCGTGGTATTCAGAATACAGTACTGTGTCCACTTAACCCGGACCATGTGTTTCAAAGGCAGTTATTCAATAAATCTTAAACTTAATTTATCTTGATACAGAATAAACGAAACATTGTTAACTGACCTGTCCTTGCCTGTGCCTACCTTTATGGCTAATATCACCAGGGTGGTCAAGCTTTAATGAATGTTTTCTAAAATCTCATTCAACCTAATGAGAAACCAAAGTGGATTTGTGGGTGAATAGATGAGCTATAATTCGGTGACCATGGGAATCAATCAAATGCTTTTGGTCTGTTTACTAAAAAGCTCCATATCGTTATCCAATATTTTCTGAGCGAGATGCAAGCTGAGTCATAGCACCTGATGGTGTCTGTCGCCATGACGCTGGAGCCTCCCCACTGATCTCTTCTGACTCTTACTTCCACTTCATCTCTCCGGGTGTCCCATCCCTCCTTCACCTACCCCTGACCATCACACCCACACACACACACACACTTTAATCCCCATTACTCCATCTGTTACCCAGCTCAGCGCACAAATACTGACCACTAATGGCTTAAAGCGGGACACTCTACCAAAACAACAAAGGCGCACAACCTGCTCTCTGAGGTGCCATCTCTCTCAATCAATATGATCAACGTGTTAGAGGCACTTAGAGGGAGGGCAGAGTGTTTCAGAACAAATACATTTAGCTGAAGCTGCCTGTTCTATATAAATCTCTCTTTCCCTCACGGCAGCTAGAGCCATGATGCAACTTACACCCAAACTGTGTGCAGATTTCTAAAAGTCAGTGCAATAGTTTTCCATGAGTACTGCGATTTTTTTTTATGGGCACCACTTGGGGTGTAGAGCATCAACCTCACAATGATTCTATTAGATTACAATTATTTACAAAGTAGTTAAATGCACCATGACATCTCTAATTTCCAAATGATTCCATTTAAGTATTTCTGTTATTTCTAGGGACTGGTATCGAGAACTGGTACTAAACTGGCATGTGACTGGTCAATCCTGAAATATAGATAAGCTCCTTGACAAATTGTGCTGCCATCACTATTTATTTATTGTTAATGCATTCCAACATAGCTGGCATTTTCAGATGGTTGATGCTGTACTGGATCAGTGGGAGGAACAGGAGACATTTCACCACCAGACATTTGCTGACCAGACATTTGTAGCAATTGCTCCCCCCTCATTATACATACAGGAATCCCTGGAAACCAGGGATCATCTTGTGATGTCTTTATTTTTTTGCACCAAATTAGGGGGAATAGTAAAAGTATTGCTAAGTATCGATATCAACAACCAGTACAACTATTGATATCGGTACAAGTAAAATCCTAATGATACTGACCTCTAATTATTTCTCCCCAAGTTGGTCCAATTTTCCAGTTCCAGCCACTAGCTAGGACTCCTCCAGTCACACAATATCACCAACACTGGGAGGCTAAAGGCAGCATGTGCTTCCTCCAAGTTGAACTGAACCACATGAATTGTGTAAATCTAACTGCTGTTAAGATGACATCATTGGACAGCTCAACATGCTTGGAGGAGAACACTAACCCCCAGATCTATAACCACAACTAAGAGATACCCACGCTGGGCATCATGGGATGGGAGGGAGGGGAGTTCTGTAACAGAATACTCAGATAATAAGAATAAGAATAACTACCATTATTATTATTATTATTATTATTATTATTATTATTATTATTATTATTATTATTATTATTATTGTTGTTATTATTTAATAATTATTCTTACTCATTCTTTTTTAAATATCCTGCCTACATGTGACTGGGGGATTTTATGTGTTTGTTTATTTATTACTTCAATTATTTTTACAATTTAAAATACCCCAAGGACTCTTATTTTGGCCCACATTTTATTTAATGGAATAATAGCTGATTATAATAGTTAAATCACCACTTAAAAGTGCATTTTCAGTTTGCCCAGTCATTTCATTATTGTCCCACTGTAGCCATAACTAGACAAGAACAGTCTTATGAAGTCTGGGAAGGAGAGCATTCAATAGAAGCATGTTGGTTTGTGGGTGTGTCTGACTGTCACACTTATCAAGGAGAGACAGCCACATGTAAGATAAAGGGGCTCCTGAACAGGAGGGAGTGTTCGTGGGGGTCCTGATAGGGAGGATCTTTTTCATGCATGAACGACTCCTTCAAGGTTAGAGTCTGTCTGTCCTTGACTGGGTACTGAACAGCATCCTGATCACTCTGCCTCTTTTCTCTACTTTTCTTCTCCTCTAAGTCTTTGACAACTCCTTTGAGGACTTTTTTGTTTTGATCTTGGGGAATGTTGATGGGATTTGGCCGATTTTCACACGTGAGTTGTCACTTTTGCTCAAATGTTACAAAAGTGATCCCATGCTTCACTGGTGGTACACTGATTTCAGTGTTTTAAACATGATCAGATATTCAAAGCTTTCTATAAAACAGACCAAAAGGTTGACAAGATATGTCAGACATCTTTCTCTCTTTGTCTCTGTGCCTCTCTCATTCTCTCTGTCTCTCCCTATCTCTCTCTCTCTGTGTCTCTGTCTCTCTCTCTCTCTCTCTCTCCACCCCCTCACCCTTCTCTCTGTAACACATAGTTCGGACTCTTTCTGCCCTTTTTGATGTTCATTATCATCAAAACAGAGCGCCAGAGTCAATATGAGAATCAGAATCAGAAAACTTTTTTTGATCCCGGAGGAAATTGCTTATGTAGCGACTGCAAAGACACAAAGACAAGAACGTTATATAATAAAAAGTGAAAATAAAACTCTCCAGAAAATTCTTTGTAGTAAATACACTATACCATAAACACAAAATTCTGTGGTCTGTAAGACAGGTGGATATAAATACTGTAAATAAATAAAATTACTGTTGAAGTAGTTTACTCGTAACACAAATAGTGGTTTGGAGCTGTTCTCTACACAGAGTCTGTTATTGCACAAAATAGTGACATAGTAGTGATAGTGCACATGAAAATACTCACAGTAAACTGTTTCACACAAGAATAAAGATATTGCACATAATGATAATGATTTAGCACACAATTAGAAATAGGACATTTTTGACATTTGTGTGTCTTTTAAAAACAGTACTGTTGAAAAGTTTAGAATCAATGATTTTAATATTAATACATTTTGATAACAGACAAACGAAATGAAATGGTTTTAAGCCTGATACAACTTCACAGCATTCAAATAGAAAATATGATTCTAAAAGGACTAGTTCTGTTCTGGACATTCTGGGAGGGAATGGAATTGTAATAAAATTATTATCAGAAATAAAGTTATTAATATTAGTAATACATTTATTAATTAAAATAATATAAAAATAATGTAAAAGAAAATGGTAAAAGAAATATGAAGAATTATCATAAAACTAAACTACAATAAGTTACCAGATCAAAGTTCTAGGGAAATGGTAATCAAATTAATGTCACAATTAAGACAGAATACATTAAGAAAGAAATTAGAATCAAATAAAATAATAAACTTGTTTTTATAAAATAATGTCAAGAATGAAGATAAAATGCATATTAAGAATGCAATGATATTGAGAAATGTCCAGAATGAAGTTCTAATAAAACATGAAATTTGTAATAAAATATCCATATCAAAATTAAGGCATTTTAATCAAATATATATCCAGAAGAAGGTTATAATAAAATTAACACTAAAATTGAAGCTTCAGTACATAAATATGAGGAGTGCTTTACAGGGCATTAACAATCAAATCTCAGGGCAGAAATTACTATTAATGGAAAAGTATATTTTATAGCATACACACAATATATTACACTATATTAATAGCATACACATATTTTGCTAGGGTATTTGTTATGAATATTCCACCACTATATAATAGTAGTATTAGTATCTGTAGTATTTGTCTTTTCAGGGTCCAAAGCTTTAAAATATGAATTAAATAATATTTTGAATACATTTACACCTTAATAAAGAAATAATGATAAATGGGACAGCTGACTCTAAGCTGTGAAGGGGTGAGAGAGAGAGAGAGAGAGAGAGAGAGAGAGAGAGAGAGAGAGAGAGCGAGAGAGCCAGGTAGAGACAGAGAAAGAGAGAGGCAGAGAGAGAACAAAACAGAGAGAGAGACAAAAACAGAGAGAGAGACACACAGAGAAAGAGAGAAAGAGAGAGGCAGACAAAGAGAGAGGGAGAGAGAGAGAGAAAGTGTCAGAGAAAGAGAGACAGAAAGTGAAAGAGAGGCAGAGAGAGGGGGCAGAAAAAGAGAGAGAGGGAAAAAGAGATAAAGTGAGAGAGAAAGAGAGATACAGAGCGATGGAGACAGAGTGAGAGAGAGGCAGAGACAGAGAGAGGGAGGCAGAGAGAAAAAGAGAGGGCAGAGAGAGACAGAAAGAAAGAGAGAGAGAGAGAGGAGAGAAAGGCAGTGAGAGAGAGAGAGGAGAGAGAGGAGAGAGGCAGTGAGAGAGAGAAAGAAAGAGAGAGAGAGAGAGGAGAGAAAGGCAGTGAGAGAGAGAGAGGAGAGAGAGGAGAGAAGCAGTGAGAGAGAGAGAGGCAGAGAGAGAGAGA
>JBBPCY010000039.1:19524261-19558897 GCA_037974405.1 Brachyalestes nurse
GAGAGAAAGACAGACAGATATGGAGAGAGAGAGAAAAAGAGACAGAGAGAGACAGACACAGAGAGAGAGAATGAGAGAGAGAGACAGAAAGAGAAGATAGAGTAATGACAGAAAGAGAGACAGACAGACAGGCACAGAGAGAGAGAGATAGAGAGAGACAGAGAGAAAGACAGACAGACACAGAGAGAGAGACAGAAAGACAGAGTTAGAGAGGGAGAGACAGACAGAGAGAGAGAGAGACAGACAGACACAGATAGAGAGAGAGAGAGAGACAGACAGAGAGAGACACAGACACAGAGAGAGAGAGAGAGAGACAGAGAGATAGACAGACATACTGAGAGAGAGAGAGAGAGAGAGAGAGAAATACTAGTGTTTATATGTAAGTCTAACATTTATTTTCTTCCACAGTCCGGTCGCATCGATCCCCACCACCCAAAGGTCTGTGGTCACCAAGGCAACGTCCTGGACATCAAGTGGAACCCTTTCCATGAAAACATAATAGCCTCCTGTTCTGAAGACTCTTCTGTGAGTAAAATCACAGCAATCATCATGTAAATCAATTTACCTAGGACCGCTCAGACCCAGATTAATAAGACTTTAAATTGTCAGCAACAAAATAATATAACCATAAATATACTTCATCAGTCTCCATCATACTTTATCGGTCCTGTATCCTATGATCCATAAAGACTTCACCATTAAATACGTTAAATGAAGCATATCGAAAGAGAACTTAGAACACAGCCGACAGACAAACCAGAAAAATGAAAACTGAGTTGTGCAACCTCTGTCGTCACAAAGCCCCTGTCCATGTGGTGGCCTGTCATTTTCGGCCCGTTGCGCTGAAAAAAAGATAAGCTCTCCATATTACCACTGTAATCCTTTCAAATCCCAATGCATCAGGCTGCATAGATTATTTGCTATTTTGTTACATTCCTGCTTGCTATTAGAATGGCACAAAGCTGATGAACATAGTCTACAACAGTCCTTCCCACCTTCTGCCCTGGAGACCCCACTTTCAGGAACATATAAGTGTTTTTCATACTCTAATACACACATCCACCCACTGCTGCGCGAGACATGCTTGTTAATTAGTTGATTGGTTGGATCAGGTGTGTTGGGGGCAGGAAAAACACTAAAATGCACAGAGCAGGGGGGCCTCAAGGGTCAGGGTTGGAAAAGACTAGTCTAGAATAAAACGTGTAGAGCTACACAGAGTAGGTTTCTGTCTATGTGAAGTGTTTTTAATGTAAAGGTAAAATGAAAAATCACAGATGGATTTAACGACTAATGTATTTTAGGAAATTTAGATCACTACTTCAACATGAAATGAGAGAAATTATAGACTATTGCAGCATGATTGTAAAGATTTGCACTCTGCTACTACATTGTGTGTGTGTGTGTGGGTGTGGGTGTGGTAGGTGCGAATATGGGAGGTTCCAGATGGTGGTCTGAGGAGGAATCTGACTGAAGCCATTTTGGAGCTTTATGGCCACAGTAGGCGGGTGGGCCTAATAGAATGGCATCCCACCAGCAGCGGCATCCTCTTCAGTGCGGGATATGACTACAAGGTATTATGAGAGTTACTACAGCAAACACAACAGCTGATGTTTATTATTTGTTGGTTTGTTTCCTTGCAATTACGTACAATCCATTTTTCCTTCTTATATATTTCAATGAATGTTTGAAATATTTAATATTTATATCAGATTATTTTTTTACACAAGAACTTACCCAGTGGATAAACCAGACTCATATGGTATTTTTATATTTGTTTATATCATATTTCAAGCATTGTGGAAACAATAACGCGTTATTAAGTACATAATATAAAACCCAATACAAATGGTGCAATCACAATCAACAATTAAATAAAATGCAAGAAATTATAAGACAACACAGGTTTTAATAATTTGTCATATCTCTGCATCCTTTTACAAAATGGTGAATATACATATTATAAATAGTATATGTCGATATATATAATATCACTTACATCACTATTGTACACTATTTGCTGTTGGACAAGCAATTTGGAATCACTTCACACAAAGTAGTTTCATATTATTGAAAACACTGATTCCAAGTATGTAAACATTACTAAAGATTTAAAATGCAAAAGGAGTCTGAAAATAGTGATGTAAAATGAACCATAACTGTTGCATAAAATCACACATAAAGTCAAACATCTCAGTAGTATGGGCCCTTTAAAGCTGAAAGTTGACGTGAGCCTTAATTTTGCACATTAGATTTTGATCTGGAACCTGGAGATTGGAGAGCCAGTGAAAATGATCGACTGCCATTCAGATGTTATCCTCTGCATGTCCTTTAATACTGACGGAAGCCTGCTGGCCACCAGCTGCAAGGATAAGAAGCTGCGGGTCATTGAACCTCGCTCTGGACAGGTGTTACAGGTGAGACGCTCATAACCATACACATAGATTTCAAAAGACAAGGAGGTTACCTCTCATTTACTGTCTTACTCTTTCTATGTTAAGTCTCTGGGGTCTACAGGCCTCTAAAACTCTCACCCCAGTGGATGTCATTACAGTTTCCACTCCCATCCCTTTTCCTGGCCAACAAGGCTTTAAGCACATGGGGAACGAGAGCGAACAGACAATAGTAGGTCAAACTGTTACAAAAGTTCTATACTTTAAATGAACATGATAGCTCAATCCCTTCAAAGAGCTTCACGAATCAATGCCTCAGCTCTGACCTGCCTTAACATTTTACCAAAGGTCACATCAAGCTTTTAATAATTTAGTTTCCTCACATAGGTCATTTCTGTATTGGACTGAATCTCCAAGGGTCCAACAGACTGTCAGTGAAGCTGTCTTAAGATTGAGAAGTACTGAATGTGGGCTAACTATATGCGGCTGGTAGGAATAATCCATTTTAACTGACAAATGTTTTGTTTCATTTATATCGGGTTTTTATTCCAGCAATACCTTTGTTTTGAATTACTGGCATATTACTTAGTTATTATTCTTAAGACGTATTAGTCAGTAACTACCAGTGGTGAACCATGACGATTAAAGCTAGCTCTTCAGTTTGGCCCATAAATATCAAAACATAGACATATGAAGATATTCCATTTTATCTGAGAGTGTAACAGGTTCATTTTCCCTTGCATGTTGCATTTCTAGAGTAAGTTCTCTCCTGATAGAGAGCTATTGCTGTTTATTATCTTACAAAATACTCGTACCCATGTCTTGGACTTCCAGAAGGCCTGTCCATTTTCCCTCAAAAAATAAGTCCCACTCATTCTAAATCTAAACATAATTTCTTTTTTCCACTGTCAGTTCCTGTTGTGTTGGAGGACGGGTAGTGCTGTAATTAAGCTTGTGATGGCCTAACCAATAGGAGAGCTCTCTTGGCTGTGTCTGCCGAGCAACCACAGAATGGAAAAAAATTCTTACTAACAAAATCAGAGCAATATTGTTTCCAAGTTTTAATATAAACATGATTCTATTTAATAAAAAGAAACAAAAAAAATTACAGAAATATATTTTTTTAATAAACCTATCCCTGCTATGACCACCAATGCATGCTTTCGTAACAACTGTTGCTGGGTCGGACACACTTACCCAAAATAACAAAACGTAATTAGAAACTGTAGGAAAGTACAGTTGAGTGTCCTGTTTTAATGTTACACTCCCAGGCTGGACTATGTCAGTGTGGCTAATTGAAACAAGCAGGTTGGGAACAGCAACAAACGAGTTTGCCTCTATGCTAATGTTAGTTAGTACAAGGCACAGCCTAAAAAGCAGAGCTGAGAGAAGACACAGGATGTAAAGGCAGACACTTCTCATTACCTTTGATCTGTCCTGCAGGAGGCAAACTGTAAGAACCACAAAGTGAACCGTGTGGTGTTCCTGGGCAACATGAAGCGCCTCCTAACGACGGGGGTGTCCCGCTGGAACACCCGACAGATTGCACTGTGGGATCAGGTGAGAGGACCCACCCCTGCTTCACAGACAGTGTTTGTGTGTATTGTGTGAGTGTGTGGAACTGAGAATTGGCTGAGTAGATGTAAAAGCCCAAGTGCCTCAGTGTCTACACAATGGACACTGCAGTTCTCACTTTTATCTAATTTTATATTCACAAAGTTGATGATTTTGTCTGTATACTTATTTTCCTATTAATACCTCCCTCCTTTTTTATGCATATTTGGAAGTGATGCAGATGTCTGTGTGGTGAATTTTGCTATAGTGTATATGCTGTAGATTTTTTCCATTGACACATGCAGTTCCCACTAAAATACCCCACTAATTATATTTTATATGTACTTATATGATATATTTATTTTTGTATGACATGCAGCAAAGTCATTTTTCATCTGAAACTCACTTAATCACCCTTCAAAACAGCTGGTACTGGCACTGATGCAATCAACAGCAACAGCCCTGCTCTTTTCTATTACTTTAGTTTTCCCAGGGTGTGTTTAATACTAGTGACTCGTCATATTACTGCCATTACCTGTGTCTGTTATGCATGGTGTCTCTCTGTGTTTATACAGCCTATTGAAGCCATTGTTATTGTTATATCTCTGACCCCCAGGAAGATCTGTCAATGCCGATTAAAGAGGAGGAGATAGACGGTCTATCAGGGCTGCTCTTCCCTTTCTATGATGCAGACACACATATGCTGTATCTAGCAGGCAAGGTAAGCAGTAAAACAGGTAATGCATTGAAATTACTTGATTCAAATGTGTCCAACATTTGCATTTTCAATGCGCCAGTTCCAGCTTAGGAGTTTTCATTAAAAAGGTGTTCAGATGCATAATGCATGCACATAAAAACGGCTCTTGTGCTATGATTAAAAATGCATGATTAAACCATGATGTATAGCTGCTTTGTAAAGGAAAGGAAATGGTATCAAACACTACCAGCTGATTGGAGTGAAAGAATGTATTCAGTATATGAAAAGATGTTTTTTTTTTCTTCGTAATTGTACAAATGTACAAACATGACTTTTAATTACAGGGTGATGGAAACATCCGATATTACGAGGTCACTACAGAGAAGCCCTATCTGCAGTACCTCATGGAGTTCAGGTCTCCTGCCCCTCAGAAAGGACTTGGTGAGCTCAGATTCTTTCTGGATGATCTACCCGCAAACATTAGAGGCTTTAGACGTGGAAAGTGTTGCTGTGGACCAATATTTCAATAACAAACCACAGCAGTGTAGCGCTTGCATAAGGTAGCAGACAGTAATAATACAGTCTAAAGGAAAATATTAATCCAGACATTTTCCAAAGAAATGGTTTATAAAGAAAGAAATGCCTTAACACAGTTATGTTTTGTATGGTAGGTGTAATGCCCAAACATGGCTTGGATGTGGGAGCCTGTGAAGTTTTTAGGTTCTATAAGCTGGTGACACTGAAAGGACTGATCGAGCCTATCTCCATGATCGTACCACGGAGGGTGAGCAAAATCCAAACCACACGGAGATCAACTGCAGACTGCCTTTAACAACTCTTTCCACAGTGTTGGGATAGACTCCAGTACTGAACAGGTTCAAGCAGAACAACAGGAAATGGTTTAAGTAGTAACAGAAATAGAAATAGAAAAGATATTGACAGCAAGAGTGGTCTAACTGCCTTAAACCGCATTATACTTCTATATTATCAACATGCATAACTCACATTTTGGTTTCACAGTAGTTACTGAATATTAAATCTTTAGAGCAAAGGGCTGATATCATACTAATGCACTAATGCATTTTTCAAATAAAAGAGACTTAAAAGTCCATATGTGAGTACTAAGCTGCAAAACCAACCCGTTGAATGATGTCATAAAAACCAGTTCATTTACATATATTCACCCTTTTCCATCTACAACAATTTAGCTCTGTCTTTTCAAAGTTATTAAGAACGTTTCAGCCCAGCATGTTTTCTGAATGAGGCATAATACAGAAAAGGGATATCAAACAGGTATACCCTCAAGGCACAGTTAAAAAAGAAAAATAGTCTATTTATGGGTAACAACTTACAAATTAGAAGTTAGAATGAAAACTAGACATTAGAATGTGCATGTAATAAAGTAGGCTACCTTGTTTTTGTTGATCTGCAGACTATAGTTTTGTTCAGCTCCTCATCAAAGTTAGAGACTCTTGACTCTGCCACATATATTCTGAAGAAGAATCATACTGTCTTTTCCTCTTATAAGTCCAACATGGTTACCTTGCATCACACCTGCTACAGGGTGTTCAAACATGAATGCCAGCAGCAGGGCCCAGTTCAGGACAGCATCACCTTTAAAAGACTCGTCCTCTGCTATAACTAATCACCCAAAATCATCCTCCTCTGAACATATGACTGTAAGAATGTAACTGCAGCACATTGTGTAGACCTTTTGAGCAGGGAGCTAGTGCTAGCTGTGTAATTACACTGAATCAGATACCCTGTCTCGCTCTCTGATCATTACACATGGAAAGATGCTAATGTTAGGGTAAAGCTCATCTCATCTCACACACACACACAAACATGTTCACATTCATCAGGGAGTGGTGGCCTGTCTTATTACCATAAGGGCTCAAAAACAGATAGGAATAAATATAGCCTACCCACTGAGCTGAAATGTGTCCCCTTAGGTCTTATCACATCCTCTACTCCAGGGGGGAAATTATAGCATTTTAGCACCTAGCGGTGTGTCACTGCACCATGACCTTGTCTGCGGAAAAACCCATAGACGGAAGCCTTCGCTGAAAATGAAATTGTTCTGTGATATATTAATCTATCATCTAATCCACTTCTTGATAGAAACCATTGACCTCTGCACCAAGTAAAGGTTATTAAGAGACATTACAGGTGTGTTTTAAGTACATGTGTCCTGTTTGCAGTCAGAGACATATCAGGAGGACATCTACCCCATGACTCCAGGAACAGAACCTGCCCTCTCTGCAGAAGAGTGGCTCAGCGGCATGAATCGAGGTAGAGTCCTTACACTTATGGCCTTTCCTGGCTTTTCGGTAGTTATGGAAACAACACCGGCTACTGTTATCCAGAGTCCTTTAACATTCAGTTTAGGCCCATATAATGAACATGAAAGGCATTTCTTAACTTGGATTAAGCATCATTTTGCGCTAAACTGCAGTGTCAGAAATCATGTGTAGTCTAGATTTGTCTGGCCATAAGTGTGTTCTGAAATGCTCCAGTTTAAAATGACTGGGATTAATACCTTTAGCAGTCTTACACCATATTTTTTTCCAAATATAGACGATCAAGCAAGACATGTTTGGTGTCTGAAGTGTACTTCTTTAGTTTTCCACAAGGACTATGTAGCTTATGTAGATGAGAAGTGGAACGGAAGTGGAACTGGACAAATTATAGCCAATTTTCATGCCGCTTTTACTGTTTTTTGCCTACTATAGCATACTATATTTTAGACAACAGTATCATGCAAGTCTATTGGAAATTACGAGATTTGAAGCAAGTGTATGATTATTTAAGTATGCGAGCTGGCACAATAACAACTCAGGTCTAGCTTCAGCTACTCTATATAGACAATCTTAATGCTTCAGGATACCAATACATTTTGGACAACGCCATGCTTCCAACTTTGTGGGCACAGTTTGGGGAAGAACATTTTCTATTCCTGACTGTGCCCCCACAAAGCAAGGCAAGGCCTTCTCATCCAACATCAGTGCCAGACCTCATAAATGCTCTACAGAATGAATGGGCAAAAATTCCACAGAAACTCCAAAATCTTGTGGAAAGCTTGCCAAGAAGAGTGGAAGCTGTTATAGCTGCAAAGGAGGGACCAACTCCATATTAAAGTCTATGTATTTAAATGCAATATCATTAAAGTCCCAGTTGGTGTAATGGTCAAGCATCCCAACACTTTAGTCCATATACTGTACTTGTTAGTTGATTTTTTGTCACAATGTTTGGCTGCAGGGCCTGTGCTAATGTCTCTGAAGGAGGGCTACACCAGACCTAGTAAGCTGGTGTTCAAGGCCCCAGTGAAGGAGAAGAAGAGTGTGGTGGTAAATGGGATTGACCTGCTGGAAAACGTGCCTCCCCGCACAGAGAATGAGGTGATGTTTTAATAGATGGGTTTAATAGAGCTTATAAAAAGTCTTATAATGAGAAGGTGCTGCAATGCACTAAACTCCAGTGGAGGTGTGTGTGCGTTATATGTTTATGGACTTTGTTTGGATTAAACCTTAAAGAACCAGACAATACGTCCAGGTGTCACACACACCTTACATATCAGTTTCATAGCAACTATCAAGAGAATTCCTAATAATGATAACATGACTGCAGGTAAACAGCTCATGCTGCAAAGCTGTACCAGATGTTTTTTTTATATTTAAATCGTAGATGTTAACACAATATGTCATGCAGATTGTGTGTTCAGTTGTATGCACAAGCAAAACACTCCTTTTTTACGTTTTGTTGATTTTCTAAGTGAAAATATAGACCTAGGATGTTTTTCATCCACTTTAATGCATTATTTATTTGGAAAAATGTCTAAAAATATGTCTATAATATGCCATGTTGCTTACCTAGCAGGTAAATTCATAAATACATTCATTAGATATATACAGTCTAATACCTTTAGAGGATATATAGATGTGTTGCTTCACTTAGAAAATAAACACTGACCTGGGGGGGGGCAAAACTTTTGCACAGAATAATTTTTTGTGTGTGTGTGTGTGTGTGTGTAAATACCCTGTATATTTCGCTCTGCAGCTCTTGCGGATGTTCTTCAGGCAGCTGGATGAGCTGCGGCGGCTGAAAGACGAGCTGGCTCAGAAGGACATTAAGATCCGGCAGCTGGAGCTGGAGCTCAATAACCTGAGAAACAGTCCGAACATCAACAACCGCAACAACAACAACGACAGTCTGTGACCTGGGTGCAGGCCGCTGGTAGAATAACTCACATAAGACCCCCAGCACTGCTGAATTCCCCCTTTTGCTCACACCCTGGTGGTTCTCACCCTTGTCCCACAATGCAGGGAGCTGGCCCCCACCCAGCAGCGTCTCAGACCCACCCAAGCTGTTGATGCCTTTAATGCCGTGTCAACAAAAGAGACTTTACAGGGACTTCGCTCAGCCACTCACAGAATCTCCTCACACCTAGGGCCTACGTTGACTGCCATTTGACCGGCACTATGGATACACCTAAGGCACACACACACACACACACACACACACACACACACACACACACACACACACACACACACACGCATTTGCTTAGGAGAAAGCAGTTTAAAGGGACATGAAATAAGTTATGTATAATACACATGCAGGGCTTCTTTCTCTTTTTTTTAGTTCTTTATTAATTCTCTATTAATTGTATTCTCTCGCATTCACAAGTACTCTCTCACACACTTTCTTTTGTTCCTTCTCTCTTCTGAATGTGTCGGCTGCCAGACTCGCAGCGCTGGATTGGAATGGCTTCGATAGATGATTCAGCCGTTAACTGTATTATCACCTACCTTGGTGTTTTCTTTTCGAAGAATTTGTAATTATTTATTTTGTTATATATGTGTTTTTTATTTTCAGTTAGTCATCATTCAGAATAATGTCGCTTATCTCACCTCTATAACCGTGGATGGAGAGACACAGATCAATAGCTAGTTAACCAAATAAGTCTTAGAAACTCACTTCACCAGTTGTCGTTTTTGTGAGAAACTTTTAAAGGTACAATAAGTGTGACTATCAGACCTCGACAGTGTCTGAGTTTAAATCGACTCTCTGTTCTGTTATTACAACCAAGGAGTACCTGACCTGCCTAAAATCTGCTTATTATGTCTTGAACTGGAATGTTGGAATAGGAGGTTTATCTCTGTTAGTGATTGTATGCACAGTGCCAAGTTCATGTAAAGTCACAGTGTAACTTAGAAAGCACCCATCATTACATTTATTGCAGTATTGTAAAAGTCTGAGAGCCCTGAAGGTGAACGTCTGCAAGTGATGACACCTAGGTGAATTTACAGCAAGACTAATCACCTTCTTACACAAAGTAACACAGTCTAATCTGAGAAGCATGAATTGTACAGTCCCTCGGTGAAGCTCAGTTAGTAGAAGTGGAAATAATAGCATTTTAAGGCACTGATGGACGCAAAGAAAAGTCTGAAGAGAAATGTGAGGTTTTTCAATACGAAGGGATTGAATGTTTAGTGAACGGTGGGCTGCTTTATTCTCGAGGCCACAGTAGGTTGATGTAAATGTGGTGCTTTTTTTAGCAGGATTGCATTGAATACATACAGCAATGCCATTTTAAACATACTGGAACTGCTTATTGACCTAGGGTAGCTGGTAATGGGAATTCTTTTAACCGGTGCATCTTTGAGATGTTTGCTTTGTTTCTAGTATGAAAGAACTGGACTGGTTTTGGTCTAATGTACTTTTACTGACCTTTTCCTGATTTAATTGCATTCTGTAAATCGTTCTGGAACTGAGGCAGGAATTCATTCTTTTTCCTTTGCAGTTTATGTAGGTTTATCTGTATCATATTTTATATATTGAATTAATGCAAGTAATAAGCTGCACTAAAAAAATGACCTTTAAGTTGCCATAATGGTCTCTGGTGACCGCATTCACGCTAATGATCAGTTGCAAGCAAGGGCCCCTGCTAGATGATTCCGTCCTAGTCTTGATCATTAGTAGCAAAACTGCAGTGCTGACCTCAGATCCACCTATAAGTGAATTAAATGAAGTAAAAAGGTTTTTCTCTTCGCCTGCCACATGGGTACACTCTTCCTGTATGTGTGTGACTTTGTTGCCCCTATTGTGCTGATTGTTTCCTTTATGGCCAGATCCACCTCTGCAGCTTCAAACTTCTGGAGCGACTCAGAGACACAATACATGACGGCTGAGGACTATGGGTGTATATGATCTTCTTGCTATGACCATTAGAAATAGATCCTTTGACTTCTATAATTTTGACTCATAAAACAATAATCTAACCTTCTTTGAGATCTGGTTTGTTTCTTATGTGTACAGTGTACAGTGTCCATATGTGAACACAGCATGAACAGCACGAAATTCCCTCTCTGTATTGAGCCCATTCACCCAAGTGAAGCAGCAGGCAGCCAGGAACACAGAACCATGGGAGCAGTGTGTGGGGATGGTACTTTGCTCAAGGGTACCGCAGTGATGCCACTAGCAGTCCTGGGATTCGAACCCACAACCTTCCGATCGCAGGGGCAACTCCCTAATCACTAGGCCACCAATAGCTGTGAACATGTGGCTGATTTCCTTTGTCCAGTGTTAAAGATTGCAGAGCCATAATGATGTGCAGAGGACAAAGGTAGGTAGTTATATCTTACTCAGTAACAAATGCTGATGGATTTTAGATCATCAGGAATTCCAGTTCTCTCTCAAACTTTCTGAACAATTGAATTGTTTTTTATTTAAACATAGAGTGGCTTGGTGAATATCTTTACAATGGCGGTGATAGGAACCAAAGGTCATAATGTCTGCAATGCAAATACAGCCGTTTTATTTACTTTACAAAATGAGCGGTCAGTTCACACTTCTTCTGTGTTTTTGTATGTAATGTAATGCTGAATATGGTAAAATAGTGAAAGATTTGGGGAAAAAAAGAGTTTTCTTTGGGCTCTGCCTTGCCCTGCATGTGCAACACCTCCCTTAAATTAAAATGATCATAAAACAATGTCAGGTATCGGCCAACATATTCAAAACCCCTTATCTCGAGGCAGCCTTCATGATGAATATGTGGAGGTTGTTTCACCACCAACTCAATATTCCCTCTAGTGAAATTCATCTATTTCCTCATCGAGCCACTCCGAACAAGCGTTTACATTTTAACCATACAGATTTAGGAATATCGGTTTTAAGGTTTATTTTGGTCTTACCTTACTTTGGCACTTTGAATCTTAGACCAAAAGGGTCCAAAAATCGACATCCATCAAACTTTAATTACTTTAGTCAGATGCTCGATGTACAAAGACCTACCATTTCAGATGTTTTGTATTTGCTAGTCTACTTTTACTTAATTGTTTTACTCAGGTAATAGTTTGACGAGTATGGGTTAAGGACTTTCTACCCACCTTTGGTTAATGTATAATTATCAACAGTGGTGCAGCAGTAGGTCTAGTAGGCCAAGTGTACTGTAGGGCTGGTGTTTGGAAATGTCAACCCAAAGGTAATTTGATGACCAAATACTGTCAAAATAACATGCATAAACAGATCTTAATCAGATTCTCAAATTACAGGATTCCCAAGGCTTGTGCATGAAACTTATGTAGTTCTTACCAAGTTTAAGAGTGCTAGATAATAGGGGAAATAATGTTTAAAGTGTGACAAAACCCAATAAGTGTCCTGTTATTTCTTGGAACAGGTACATGTGTATAACAGACCTGGTTTGCTTTCATTTGCAATACCTAGACCCTCCACTTGGTGACATCAGCATACACCAGCCCAAAGCCTGGCTTCACTCACCCATCTTCATGCAGCACAAAGACTTCTGGAAGATTACCTGGACCTCATTTAGTAATTTGCCCTCTTACTGAGTGCAAGACAGTAGCCTCACATTTGATATGGTTTAATAACACATGACGGAGGGTCACACACTGGACTACCAGCACAATCACAGGCAGGCTGTTTGAAGTGCTTGGCGCAGGTCAAGCAGACAGGTGGAGGGTCCTGATGTGTCATATAGGCCCCTCAAAATATCCCAGTTCCGAAAAAAACGTTGACGTCTTTCTCAGTCACATCTAAAAATGTCTTCATTTTAATAATAAAAAAAACAAAAACGGAGAATTTAGAACCACCAAATA
Organism: Brachyalestes nurse; assembly: GCA_037974405.1. Taxonomy (NCBI): domain Eukaryota; kingdom Metazoa; phylum Chordata; class Actinopteri; order Characiformes; family Alestidae; genus Brachyalestes; species Brachyalestes nurse. The sequence continues at coordinate 19,537,020 of JBBPCY010000039.1, forward strand.
CAGCTCAGAATGCGTTCGGTTTAAATAATTTGATAGAATCTCTAAAAAATATCCAGACCAAAGGAGAAAAAAAAAAAAAGTCACAAAAAAAAAAAATATACAAGCTAATTTTCTTTCCCTGAGCTTACAATTACAATTTCAGTGAAACGGTTTTGGATGGAAATCTAAAACTTAGCAGTGGTGCGACCATACACACTTGTGTGAGATTCACATGTCGAATAATGTGGTACTGAATGACCTGTATGGATAAAGCACATGCTTTAAATGCTGTTTCACTGTGAACATGAAATCAGTACATTCCTTTATGACCACTGATTCCCAAAATTACGTTACAGCTGCATGTGTTTTTCATTCATTTTATTACAGTTAATGGTTACAACTGAGATTAATTGTGAAAATGTCTGCCATTATCAAAGGGAATAGAAAAAAATATATTTGGTCATTATTTACAAAGAACACGAAAACCTCTGAACTACCCACGCGAGGAGGAGAAGGGGTTTAGGAGTCATTTGACAAGGGCAGACATTCAGGCTCTAAACATTAAAATAAAAATAGAATAAAAATATAAATCACATTGAGAGGTTGTACTGTGCATGTTCAAGCGGATGTTACGATGTCTTCTCCGGGCCCGAACAGCATGTCACATGATGATGATGACGACACTAAAGAGACGCGACGTACACAAATAAAAGATGTGATAAAAAAGTGGGTAAGAAAATGCTCGCTTTCGAAATCCAGTAGTCAACTTTAAAATAGAGCCAGACATGCTGTTTTAAAACGTTTTTGGTATTTTTTTGTCTTTTAAATACATAAGTCATACCCAGCAATCTGTATAAGCATTTAGGCATCAACAGTAAAGAGAAAATAAAAATTACAAAGAGCAAACTCTTTTTTCTTTTTTTTTTTTATCCCCCCCCAGACAATATGAAATTTCCACTACTGTGTTGCCAGCCATCTGTAGAGGTTTTGGAGAGAATGAAGGGGTTCAAACCTAAAGTAAAAAACAAAACCAAAAACAAAACAAAAAAATCAAAACAAAAACAAAACAAAAAAGAACTAATACTTAAACTGTGTCCTTGTCTGTGTACTAACCCACCCCTCCCATTTGCATACCTCCCCCATACCACCGCAAAACAACATTAGGACATAGAAATAGAGGGTTAAAACAGTCAGATCACAAAGGGGACCCGAGAGTGCATGTTCAGTCTTCATCCTCCTCTCCTTCTTCATCCAACTCCCTTTTCCTTTTCTGCCCCCTCTCCTCTTCTGGAAAAAAACAAACAAACATTTAATTCATTTGCGTATATCTACACATACAACAGTGAGGCACTTTCTATTATAAAGGATCACATCTTATATACACTGTTACGACTGAAAACATGAGAAAACCTCAAGATTGTCATTCATATGCTGATGGACAATGTCTCATGCTGGGGGCCATTCACATCTAAACCATGTTACCTAACTTCAGAAATCCAGCCCCCAAAAACCCCCAAGTTACACAGATGCTAATGCTCAAGACTGGCTGATCATTTTCAGATAAAGCTAAACCCACTATGCATAAAACAGCTCATTTTGCTTACCAAAGTCATCCTCATCATCGACTTCTCCATCGTTTAAGTCTTCTTCCTCCTCTTCCTGTGATAAGAAAATAAGAGTGAGATAAAATGCTGAGGATTTACTTTCAATTAGTAATCTCTACTCTCAAAGTCAGAGGAGTAATTAATAAAACTACACATGCAGACACCAGCCCTGGTGTTCTGGTCAGCCACTCAAATTTCAACAGCAGTCACCTCTCCACTAACATCCTCTTCTTCCTCCTCCTCTCCTTCCTCCTCATCCTCATCTTCCCCTTCTTCTTCATCTTCATCTCCTGGGGCTGCATCCTCATCGTACTCCTCCTCTTCTACTTCTGCAGGCACAAATATTCCTCAAGTTTAAGTAATCATCCAATCAATGGGTCAGGGATAAGACTGGATAGAGAAATCTTTGTAGAGCCTTTAAATGCTTCCATGTTGTACAGATAAACAGATAAGGTTGAGAGAGAAAAAACTCAGTACCATCATCATCATCTTCGTCATCATCCAGTCCTTCAACATAGGCCTCTGCATCAGAGTCAGGTGCCTCTTTATCCTCTTTGTCATAGCCATCAAGGTACGTCAACTGAGGCAGGAGCTTAAAGACGTTTTCTCTGTAGTCGTTCAGGTTTGTCACCTCGCAGTTGAACAGGTCTAAACTTTTGAGGCTTTCCAATTTCTTCTGTTGAAACAAAACAAGTGTCATCAGTTGTAGAAGAACTCAAATCAATTAACATTTACACAATTTCACCATCATGTATGACGTTTAATATAGCCTTGCAGTGAATGTACTAAGGCCAATAAACTCTTGATTAAATACAAATCCACAATCTATTTAAATCACCTGGTTTATGTTCTTGTGCTCCATGTACTGTAGAACATTTTATATTGCTTTTAATCCAAATGGCAATGCTGTACAGCCTATGCATCCAACTGAAGTCTTTCTTGTTAAGGGTACTCTTACAATTTATTCTTAGTAGATTATTAAATAAATAAACTCTATAAAATGACTCTTCAGCTCCATTAGTGTACCTCCTTATAGACAGTTTTCCAGGCAAACTCCTGTATATGCGTGGAAACAGATGTCCTATGACCATTACAACTTCAGGAGAAGCATCTAATAATAAAGTCCAAAGGATGGATACACAAGGACAACAAGTGATTCCATTCTTTACTCTTTGCTGAGTGATCTGGACCTTCTGGTTACTATGAATTGCTTCTCCAGTGCTCACCACAACTAAAGTGGTTAGTCAGTAGTCAATTATGCCTGGTTTCCATAATAGTGCATCACCCCCATACTCTTAAAACTCACCAGGGGTTCGATGGTGCTGAGGTCTTTGATTTTGTTGCCGCTGAGGTTAAGATGGGTGAGGTTGGGACACTTCTCTGCCAGGACCTCCAAACCACCTGAGATTCTGTTATCACTGAGCTCCAGCTACAATAAAACAACCAGGATTGAATAAAAAAATCATTTTTAAAACGTCAAATGTAAAACGTCAGGATGCGGGTTGAGAGGGAAGGTTCATACCTTTTTGAGTTTGTTGAGCTTGGGTAAGTTGGCGACTGAAGTTAAGCCTACATTGATTGTGCTTAAAAATTCCAGTTCCTCAAACTCATCTGTGAGGCCTTCGATTTTGCCTTCATTTGACCGACAGTTGTCAAGTACAAGCTCTTTCACCTGATGGGGGGCAGAGACATGAGTTAGGGAATAAGATCATGTGACAGTTTGAGCTCGAGTTTGTACCAGTCTCCATCACTGCAACTCCCAATAAGGCAGGAGGTGCTTTGCGTGGACTAGCACTGGGTTCATGTTGCAAGCTTAAATTGAGCCACATCACTGCTGTTACCAGCTTCTGACTCAGAGTGTAGCTTGCTTGAATGGCAGCAAATGCTGCGTCTTCTCTTACACGGATAAAGCCACACAAAAAGGAAATGCATTTCCCCCAACATTAAATTTCCTTTGTCTCAGGAGGTGAAAGTAGATCACAGTAATGCATTAATGAAGAATCACCAATTTCTAAACTCTTTACAACTAATTACCTCTTAAAAGGATTTCATTGTAGGAGATTCTGGAGACAAGAGAGAAAAGCATCTCCTTGACATGTGAAAGATGTTGAACTATAAAGGAAAGAATGAGATCTTACACATTTCTTATTTAAACTGAATTAACCCTGGAACGAGATGGGTCAGGGAAAAAAAAAAAAAAGAGTTAAGCTATCTGTGAGGCAATATATTGATCAACTTCATGGGTTGCTTCTGAGGTGCTGAATGTCAAACATGAGAAAACGGAGGCCTACACCCTCAAAACTGTGGTTCTTTGGTAAAGCTAACATTACATATAGAAACATAAGAACCCAATGCAAAAGCGATTCTTGCCATGATTAATTATAATTTACAAAGGAAAGGCCACTGCATCTAAGTAGTATCAAAATGGTTCTACTTGTTACAAGTCCAGACCCACAGAGACAAGAACAATATCAAATATAGTCTAAATAAACCCCACAATAGTAAAATACACTGTGCTTTATATACAAATGTTGGATAGAAACCTAGAACCAATTCTCCAACAAGCTCGGAAGATTTAGGTTTTCCCCCTCTTATGATTGTTTTTCACCCCAAAACATGCGTTAAACTCACTACCCAGTCAGAATTTGTACTTTAAGTCTAATGAGGTTACTTATTTTGGAAAATACATGGAGGAAGGAGGGGGGTCGCTAAATAAATATGAAAACATAGCTTAAACAAATCGAGGACTGGTCCTTGCGTGATAACAGAGATGTTTAAAGAATAAAGTGATTAATGAAGCCATCACTGTGTTCCAAAACCCAAACACTGAAAAGATAAACACATTTTTATGACTCCCGCTGTTTTCCCCCCAGCAGAAACAAAATGGCTGACTCTGCAATCAAGCGACGCTGGGGCTGCGTAGCGTTTTTAAAACTCGAGGCTCGTTAGAGAAAAAAAAGAGAGGAGAGATAAAAACGAGTGGTGATGGAAACGAGGTGAGGTTATGAGTTTGTGTTTCTGCGTTACATGGTCCCGAGAGCCGTGGAGCTGGAGGAGTAGGAGGGGCAGGTAACGCGTGATTAGCCTAAATGCTAACGCTACAGAGCCGAGAAGGGAGAGAGACCGGGGCTGGCTTCTTCTTCTGCCTCCTGCTCTCACACGGTTTTTACAAGGTTTCCCAACAAGATATCAAGGCTAACGTAGGTCGTTTTCGATTCTCGTTTCTACCTTCTACAAAGCAGCAGCCTCTGTGGTTTACCCGGACGGAGGCTCGGTTTATAAAAACGCCGTGCGTCTTTGTTGCTGGTTAAAATGGCGGCGTGTCCTAGATCCGAAGAAGTGGAGCAGCGCTCACGGCCCCCCTCCACATGTAAATAACACGGGAGAGCCCAGCCACGCGTCTCAACAACAAAAAACAGCCACATCATACTCGTTTCACCCTCGAACCGGGCGTGCTTGGAGAAGAGGGGAGGGGGGCGAAGGCTATTACTGTCTAATTACATTTACAACAGGGAACACGCTGCTTTTGGAGACGTACAATGTCACACACGGACGGAGACCCTGTTTTTCTAGCTCTAGATCCACTGCAGTTCAGTCTAATGTGCATTCACTAAACAAAAACGGTCCAAGGCTTCGTTTCCCCCCTTTTCGTGACTTCAAAACTCGCTGTCCTCAACATAATGCAGTTTTAAACGCGCCGTTTGCGCAACTGGAGTGGCACCGACCACTGGCCCACTACAGTTCAGTCGTATGCCCTTTTTTCTTAAACAAAAACATTCTAAAGCTTGTTTTTTGCCCTCTCCGAGTCTCTTGCACTCGCGCTCATCGACATAATGCAGTTTTAATCGCGCCTTTTACGCAACTGGAGAGGCACCGACCACTGAAGTGCCCAAAGAAGGGCGATCGAGGTTCTTTTCTGCTCTACATCATGTCTACGAAGCCAAATTTGGGTTTTTGATAGAGGGAGATAAAAAGGTTTGAAGGAACCAAGCGAGCAGGTTTGAAACGAACCGGATGCATTTTTGTATCAGTGTTGCGTTTTTCGTGCTACAAAGTAGCAGCAGCTCCTCCACGCAGCGTGCTCGGCTCGTCATTATTAAAAAGCCTGTCAGTCACACGCAACCGCGTTTTCCCACAAGTTCCTGGACATTTTGGACACGAATAAACGCCCAAGATGTGAGCATTTGAGCTACTTAGGTATGTGAGTGTGTGTGCAGAGATGTGAAAAGGGGGGGAAAAGGGCGCGTTCGGGACTAAAGTTACAAAAAATGGCTCCTTCCCTTGTTTATACACGGATCTGCTGCACAGACGCGTGTTTCTGACACAGCCACGCACCGGGGCATGGAGAAAACACGCGTAAGGAGAGGAAAATAGGGAGAAAAGCATGAAAAAGCACAACAAAGTTGAGAAAAAGCACCGAAAGTCGCGCTCCGCATGTAAACACAAGGGCTCGGACGCACGGCACAGCCGGAGTCCCCCCCAAAAACTTTTCATTCAAGACATCAAACTTGACGCGTGCACCTCTAGACCCTGTCCATTTCCATCCAACACTCATCCCAAACATGTTTTACACCCAAAACCCCTCCATCTTTTAGCAGTATATCAATTTCTCCATCATACACACATAGACACAAACACACAAAAAGAGGCTCTTACATCTGACGGCGTCCTGTTTCGCAACTCCAGATGAATTCTCTTCTTCATGTCCATCTCGAGACGGGATTGTGAACGACAGACTTAATGAATTTCTTCTTATTTAATGTTATTTTGCCCTGTAAAGACTTAGGAGTCTCCTCTGCACATTGAAGCCCCTTTTACAAACTAGAGCTGCCCGGTCTCCCAAACTTGATGCTTCAGGAGGCGGGAGCTGGGTGTGGGATTGTCGTCACCACCAGCCAATTAGAGGCGTGCAATAAAGTTCGAACACGCCTAGAACTCGTCCCCTAGCCAATGAAAGATCGAGCTGGGGGGTTTGGGTGGGGTTACGGTTGGGAGGGTTCGGTTGATCCCTGCGAGTGTTTTAGGGTGACATCTATATGATAAAAAATCAGCCAAAAGTGTCGAAGGCGCCTGAGACCCGAAAAACTCGTTAGTTTGGCCTCTTGTGAAGCTAAACACGATGTCCAACAACATTTTTGCAAATAATCTGGATCGTGTGAACTTAAGTATTTCAAGCAGCCCCCACATTTTCCTTTTTTCCTCCATTTTATGCCCTTTTACGCGTGTTTTCGAGGTCATGCGAGCCAATAAAGGCCACAAAATTCAGTTTGAACTCAGTTAACGTTGTGCAGAGGAAAGTGAAGGCAGTGCACGATGGTAAAAGAAAAAACTTGCCCACCCTTCTTATCCTAGAACATCACACGAGTTACAAAAGCATGCAAAGAAACGCAAGAGTGTCTCTTAGTGTCCAGGGTGCCACAAACTTAGCCACTCTGATCAAAATCCCCCTCCCCGTGGCGCAAAACTGCAACTGTGGTGTCAACACGACACTCAGCTTCTAGATCGAGCCCACGCAGGCTGGGTTGCATTGCAAAAAATACGAATTACAGGCTCAACTAAACCGAATTTCTAAGGAGCTGGGGAGGTGAAAAAACGCAGTATTAATTACAGATGGTTCAGTTAAAAGATGGCTTGCTATAAAGTATTGGTGTTGATGGTGGCACTCCTGATAAGACTTCATTCCCCCTTTCGTTTCGTCGTCTTAAAAAACAAGTTTTGTCACGTGCGTGTGAGTGACACAGCGCGCGCTCCAACCCGGAGGCCCCCGACGCGCAGCCCACCGTTCAAACCGGCCAGTGGGGTTTAAAGGAGGGAGAGCTTCACTTCCGCACGGGCTATTGTTGGTAAGAAGGGAGAAACACACACACACAGAACACGCACACACACACAACATACACACACACAAGGTCACCTGACTGCCCCAGCGCCATCTTTTTTCCGCAAAACACAACGCATTCCATACCACAAAAACACCCAAATACGCATTTATTGAAGCGTAAAAACGAGCAAGAAGTAATAAATGTTTTACCTACACTCGTGCTGATTTCTGAGTGTGGCTCCTCCACCCCTCTTTAGGAAGGAGAAGGGGAAAAAGGTGCGGCAGGGCGAGCGCGGGGCGCATGCTCTCTTTTTGCGCACCGACTGAGAGCCAGCGCATTTTCACAGGAGACCCTGGCGTTTTAATCATGATTTTTTGTTTTTTCTTTTCTTTCTCTCGAGCTCAGTTCATTACCAGGCCATTTTTTGCTCTTTTTGTGCCCTGGAACCAAAAAAGCAAAACCAAAAACAGTCTTCTCTCGACGTGGCTACTTGTTCCAACCCGCGCATGCAGGCTAAAGCTCGAGCTCTTTGGAGCGTATTAGTGGAGACCATTTGTCCTCTGGGTGTGTGCGCGTGTGTCTATGTGTGTGTGTGTGTGCGTGCGCGCGCCTCTCACGCATTGTGTGTGAGAGCCCTTTACTTTAAGCGGGTGTGGGTTTGGCACGCTGCATGTGCGTTTTTACGCACAGACAAGATGATGAAAACGCTATTTTTGCAGTCAGGCCGCACATGTATTAGCGTGAGCTGCTCCTAAACCACAAACAGAATAACCCAATAACAGATTAGTGACTGTGTGCGGTTGTTTATTATAAGCAGTGATAAGGGAATACCTGCCCCACCCTGTGGCACCCAGAAATGAAAATGACTTCTGAATATGACAAATAACGTCGTCTGTTCGCAGCCATGAAACACCACCAGTGCGAAAGATCTGATGAAAAAGGGAGCACCTACGCAAAGATCTGCATCTGCAGCAGCATCGAGAGTGATGCGAAAGGATATTCTAATGACGTGTCGCCCTAAAACCATGACAGTGATTCAGCCAACGAGATCTTATGGCCCGCGCCATATGCTGCAATGTTATACAAGACATTTTGCGTTCACTGTTTTTTTAACAGGGGGTGGGGATGAGGGTGGTGGGAGGAGGGTGAGGGCTGAGGGAGGGGTTGGGGGTGGTAATGCATTTTCTTAGAAACTGTAATCCTTATGAGGGTCTTACATTGAATATGAAAACAAAAACCACAAAAACATAGTATATATAATAGTAATAAAAGGCATATTTTGTTTTTATTTTTCTTTTATAATGATGCTAATAATAACACACCAATAATAATCATATTAAAATAATAATAATAACATTATTATTATTATTATTATTATTATTATTATTATTATTATTATTATTATTATTCTTTTCACTGTTTTTTTTTTACGGGGACGGGAATGTATGTATTTTCTAAGAAACGAAGCCCATTTTGGGGATTAGTAATAAAAGGCACATATTTTGTTTTTTAATGTTTTATGTATCATTCTTACTATTAACTGTAAGTTACTTATTTATAACCCAATATGTGTGTATATAGCACAGTGTATTTCATATTTTGTACAGATTTGTGTTTGAATTAATTAATACTTTATATTTTATATTGTTTGTGTTATATTGCTTATGTTATGTCTTTGCAGTCAGAACATAAGCCATTTCCTCCAGGATCAGTAAAGGTTTCTGATTATTATTATTATTATTATTATTATATTTCATGGCAGTTTGGGAAAGCCATACATGCATACCTAAATAGCTTACAGAAATATAAGATCGACTCTATAAACAAGGAATATTGTAGACTCTTAATATTATTGGAAATGGTCCCACAGAAAAGCATTTGGGTGTGATCAGCCCTGAAACAGATGAGAAGTGAATTTGTTACGTAACACCTCAGGTCTTAGGTTGCACCACACAGCACCAGCGCTAGATGGCGCTGTTCATAGAAGAAACAGATCTTGATAAAAAAGGCTTTGTACTGCATGCCCTTACATTAGTATACCCAGTAGGCCTTAATTACCATTACAGTGTACTGTAGGACATGGGTGTGACTAGACTGTGTCAACATCAGAGTGTGCTGATCAGACAACCCCTGATAAACCTGATTCATTTAGGCCTTCAGTCACTGCTGCAACCATTGCTATACACCTTTCTTCCTTACAGTATAGCACAGAGCTCTGGCTGCATCCTATATGCAAAATTAAATAATTCATTCAAAAGTAGTGTATTGCACACTTTAATTTTTAACTTTTGCTATATGAACAAAAGTACAATAACATTTTTGGTTTGCAAACACTTTAAACAAATGAGCTTTTTAACAGGAGTGTCCCATTTAACACAGTTACACAGTTCAAATATTTCTGTAAATCTCAAACATTAATGTAATCAAATCCAATATAAAACCAAAGCTATTTGCCACTGCAGGGCATTCACATTTTATCTAGTTTGTTATTGAAAAACAAGTTACCCTCAGAGTCCAGAGGATGGGGGCGGAACCATTATAGCAGTTGTAAAGGGGGACCAACACCATATGAAAGTCTATGTATCTGAGTGCAGTGTCAATAAAGTCTCAGTTGGTGTAATTGGTCAGGTGTCCCATGACTTTTGTCCACGCAGCACTCTAGGTCTCGGCTGGTTTTCGCGGGGGTCAGGCGTTCCATTATATTTGTCCATATGATATCCCATTCTATTTGCATCCCATTCTATATGCAGTGCAGATACTATCTGCAGGGGGGATTATACAAGCTGAATTCATTCATTAGAAGGAGTGTCTGGGTGTCATTAGTAGGCATATACCATGGTACATGGTGATACTCCATTTCAATTTTAGCAGTAAATTCACTGCTATATTCAGTAGATCTATGGTACCGTTCAATGGCCAAAAAATAGAGTGTTTCATTTTGTGCGCTTGGTATCCTGCACCTGATAACTGTAGTGTATGTAAATAAAAGTTTAAAATCCTAAAATTCAGGTTTGTGAAACATTATTTTAACACCAGAACTCAGGAAGAACAATTTTATTAATGTATGTAGCTTTTCTTAAAGGTGGCAGAGACATGTCATCATTGTTTCAGACACAGTTTGCCTTATTGTGAGGTCTGAAAATGTACAAAACCTCACTGCTACCGGTGGTCATTTCAGACATCAGAAGGTCAAATATTTACTAAACAGTTTTTGCTCAGTGTCTATGGAGGATTAAATGTCACAGCTCATAGTCAGTCATATTGTGTCCTAAATCACATCACTAAATTTAATTTGGATACCTGATGTTTGTTCTGTTTTCCTTCCATTGCCACATAAATGTTACAGAACAAATCTTAAACAAGAACCAAGGTCAGCTTGAGAAACAGCCACTCTGCTGAATGTCGCTGTCTCATGTTGCAATTTGAAAACTATCAAAGAACCATAACTATTCATTTTATACATGTATACATAAAGTAGACAGCAGTATTGTTATTTTGCATATATTGCATATAACAATATTGTAAACCTTTAGCTTTAATTTTAAGGTAATCACATCCAAAATGGGTGAACAGTGCAGGTCTTGCTAGGAAACCATTGACAAAGCTACTTTCACATCATGCTTCGGGTCCTTTTTTCTTCGAATCATTTATTTCTGAAGTATTTGGTTGTGTCTTAGCAGATACACTTCAGAACTCATCCTGCTGATTCGGCCAGCAGTTACATCATCAGTAAATACACAGGAAACAGTTCCACTGGCAGCTATACATGCCCACACCATAAAACTGCCTCCACAATAAATGAGGTAGCAAGCTTTGGAATCGCAAGCAGTTCCTTCACTTCTCTATGCCTATCCCATCTTGTGAAAGTTTACTTTTGTCTCATCTGTCCATATTTGTTTTCCAGAACTATACAGTTAGAGAGCTCCCCCTGTGATCCGAAGGTTGTGGGTTTGAACCCCAGGACTGCGAGTGGCACCACACTTGAGCAAGGTACCGCCCCCGCACACTACTCCCTGGGTGCTGTGTTCCTGGCTGGCTGCTGCTTCACTTGGTGAATGGGATAAATGCAGAGAACAGTTTTATGCTGTTCACACTGTGTGGTGTGTTTACGTGTGATGAATGGACACTTTACACTATTAGCTCTAATCTGCCTTTTCTGTTTTGAGGCTTGACTCAAATTCAGCTCCCTCCTGGAGGATGTTCTTGAGGAAATTCTTCTGCTATTTTTCACAGTTGTTTTCTGATCTATTCCGGGCCTTTTGGTGATTTTTAAGAAAGCACCAAACAGTTCCTTTGGTTTTACCATGAACTTTTAACATGAAATCCAATAGGCTGTGAGGCACATCAGCCTAAACCTTTTATCTGCTTGTTGGAAATGACACACCTGGGAACAGCTGAGTAGACTATTGTCCAATTATGTGTGTGTGTGTGTGTGTGTGTGTGTGTGTGTGTGTGTGATGGAACATTACTGTTCATGCAGTGTAATATTTTATCTGAAATCAAGGGTATTAATAAGCCATTTGTCCCTTCTTTGTAAAGGTTTCACTAGCCGTCTCTAGTTCACATGTGAGCAGTTTTACACCTGTATCAGCTAAGTGTTAAATTAGCAAGTGTCTACATACTTTCGGACATGTAGTGTAGTTACTATAAGAAGTATGGTTTGAAATACTGCTCAGATAATTTGCATGCTCCACTCCCACTTAGCAAAAAGTGCTTTCCTTTTTGTTTGGGTTTGTGGAGGGCGTTGCTGCAAGACTTTCAGTTACTAAAGGCAACTGAAATGACTAATATCAGATGTGACACTCCCAGGGCCACGTGCAGTTAACTGACATACAGTTTGCACCAGACTAATACGTGGCTACATTTCATTACTCATTATAGCTACATTAGCCTCATGGGTCTAAAACTAAATGAGTAAACTGCGTGCCTTTGTTGATTAGAATACATAAAATACATCAAATTAAGAGAAATAGTTTTTAATGATATTCACCCAAGGTTACTTTAAAAATTATGTTAAATAATATAATTTTGTGGATTTACTCAGTCTGACCATTTCTGTCAACTTAGGTTTATTTTGTCTTTTTAACATTCTCTTCATGTTATCACACTAATTGTGAGAGCTCAGTGTCATAATTGGAGTATAAAACCCACTTCACAATACATCAGTTTCATTTAGATATTGATCATTTTTAGGAAGATTTTCATTTTTTTTTACTACCTCACCACTCCCCAGTGTTCTGAGGGTTGAGTAAGTTTATTAAACTGAATGTTGACAGCATCTTTCACTTTTAGTGCTGGCATGCAGTAAAATTTGCTTGTGGTTAAAAGGGGAAATTTCAGAAAGTCAGAAAGTGAAAATACAGCAAAATTCTGACATGCAAAATCTCACCATGTATTTTGGACGGGTCATCTCAAGACTGTTGTGCATTAAGAAGAGTGTGATGTTTTGTGTCTGTGACCCATGGCCATGATAAAGATCTGTTCTGTCCTCCTTTTCCAGTGATAGTTATGGCTAATCTGTTATGGGGTAATTTATTTGGTTTGTAGTGGCACACATGTTCTATCGATTTTCACTGACAAAATGATTTTGCTGTTACAGGTGAGTTTTTTCAATTACATGTAATTAGCACAATCACACACCCACATAGCAGAACATTTCATCTTTTGCAAAATTAAGTACATGTAACACAATAATACACAATTATTTAATCTTCGTATTGCATCAAAGTCCTATGATCTAATTCTGTCTGAAGGAGTTACACACTACTGAGCTCATCCTACAACACTTTTAGCATTTCTACTTTTGTAAAGATTAAAGCAGAAAAATAAATTCACCAAACACAAGACCAGTTGCGCAGGCTGATCAATTTCTCTCCATGTACTCAAGACAGTCAATACTGAACATCAGACTACTACCAAACATACCACTGTAAAGTCAGCAACCACATATGGAGAGACAAAAGCAGAAATGCAGAAATGAGTGTATCAAGTACAGTAAAAAAAAAGACAATCTCTTTGCCTAGCTGGGTCTGGCCATAGACAACACTGGAAGAACCTTTATGAATGTTGATTCTGCCCTTGTTCACTTTAATTGCAGGCCTCCTCCTTGGCTTGTGAGGGGTGTCTGGGCATAAGACTGGAGATTGTAAAACTTCCACCGCCATGCTTTGAAAATCTTTTCGAAGGAGTTTATGAAGGGGAGTATGGTGGAAGGTATTGGACTGTGAATTGTGGATGTTGATGAAACCAGAGGAGATTGTCTCAGGCGACAATGTATAACATCTGGTCCACCTAATTTGCTGCTTTGACGATATTGTGTAAACCAGCTAAAATGTGAGAATGAGGGCAGAATTGAAAGGATGGCAGTGTAGGGCCTCATTCTGTCTCATGGCAGTGCAAAGGGTAATGTTACCCCCAAGTTACCCTGGTACACTGAGAATAGGGTTATGGCCAATGATGTTTCTTCCTCTTCTTCAGACTTTTTGAGGTTAAAGCAAACCTCATCAATGTATATAAACTCAGGAAGGAATTCCCCAGCATCTATTTGCTAAAGTCTCTGAAATACAGTAAAAGTCAACAGTGTGTAGTTCAGTATTGGTCTCTATATTGAACACAGTATTTGGTAAATCTTTGAATTATGTGCAGTGCTTGTGGCTTAGTGGTTAGGGAGTTGCCCCTGTGATCAGAAGGTTGTGGGTTCAAATCCCTGGATTGCTAGTAGCACCTCTGAGGTACCCTTGAGCAAGATACTGTCCCCACACACTGCTCCCCGGGTGCTGTGTTTGGTGAGTGGGTTAAATGCAGAGGAAGAATTTCACACTGTGCACAGTGTGGCTGTGGTGTGTTCATGTGTAACGGTCACTTTACACTTATCACTGCTTATGTCAATATTACTGATCTACTACTGATCTCTGTTATGAGCAGTAACACACTCCTAACCACTATTTGTGTTACTAGTTAATCAGTTAACTGTAAGTTATTTGCCTATGCACATTTCCTTGCACACCTCTGCTGCTTGAATACCTGTCAAAGTACTGTTTTAATCCTAAATGTATCCATTTTCATTTGCACTGAATGTTATCATGTCTTGTCTAGTTGTATTGTCTTGTGTTCTGTCCTGTCTGCACTTGTGTTCTGTCCTGTTCTGCTCTTGTGTTGCACCATGGTCCTGTTTCGTTTTTATTGTGTACGGTGTATATGGTAAAAATGACAATAAAAACCTACTTGACTTGACTATAGTATTTATACCCAGTATTTGTGTATATAGCACGACGAATTTCATGAAGAACATCTACAGAGTTTTGTTGGATTTATTTAGACTTTTAGATATTATACATTGTTCTTGTCTCTGTGTGTCTGTGGAGTCGACCATCTATCCGTCTATGTAGGCCATACAAGATATTCAATTCAATTCAATTCAATTTTATTTATATAGCGCTTTTAACAATGGTCATTGTCACAAAGCAGCTTCACAGAATGAAAGAAATACACGTAGCCAGCTGTAAATATCACAGTAATGGGTGCCAAAAAGTGCTTATGTAGTACATACAGTAAGCTACTGATTTACTGGAGACAGAAGACTTGTTAACTGTGTACTTGATGAAGTGTCTAAATTACCGATGCCATTGTGTATCTGCTGAGATTTGGTTCTCAGTCCAGCCTCCTTCAGTGTTAGACCATGTGTAATCATGTGGTCGAATTTCATTTGATAAATTTGGTTCTCTTTCCTCCCCCTCTTCTGAGTCTTCCTCTACCTCTGCCTCTACCTTGGCCTCGGCCTCAGCCTCTTCCTCCACCCCCTTCTCCTCATCCATTAACTCACTCTCTCATCCTTACTCTCCCTCTTCCTGGTGCCTTCCATTTTTTTAAGCCAGGTTAACTCATCTGTTACCTTTTTTAACCAGATAGGTGTGTCCACATTTAAGCCACTACATGTCTGTACACATGGTGGTTGTGTTTAACCAATTGATCCCTTGATGTGGTCATTTTAAAGCCAGCGCTTTGCCAGCGTTTTGCACAAAGTATGAGGTTGACGATGTAAAGTAAAGCAAAGTGGTCCCTTATAGTCACGCACAGTGTTGGGGAGTAATGGAATACATGGCGTTAATGTTGGTGGCATCAGTTACACAATGGACCCGGGGCCAGCACAACAGACAGGGGCAGACTGGCAAGCTGTACGTTCTGGAAAAGTCCAATCCAGGTAAACATATAGTTGGTTTTTTGTTTGCTATTTTGATAATCATATATATTGTTTTGTCATCTATATTTTTTATTATATTGTTTTGATCAATTTTAATTTTACTCTGCTAAAAAAAACAGAAACAATTTAAAGTTTCTGTTAAGTTTTGATAAAATGTTTGTTAAAAAATGACATTTATAAAATGTATAACAGTTATAGTTACTCTTGCGTTCCAAGTTCATCACAGCAACACAGCGCAACTATACTGTCTCACCTCTCTCGCCAGCTCTCATATGGGTGCAAGACGTCGACCCATTGACTCCCCACTCCCTTGATTTCGGTTGGTACATCTTTATCCCATCATATTCTTGGTACTTTGGGATCATTAGGAGTAGACAAAAGTGCATTTAAACACACAGATGAGTTAACAGTGAGAAAAGGGAAGGCCTTAATATACAACACCTACCTAATGATAAATTCATACACTGTGTACAGTAATCCTCATCATCCATCCTCAAGTTTAGCCATGAAACACATAGATAGATAGATAGATAGATAGATAGATAGATAGATAGATAGATGGATGAATGGACAGATAGATGAATAAATACATTGATGACCATCAAAATGAACAGCATACATAATATGTAATCAGTATTTTGTTTGTTTGGTGTAGCAATAGCACATTCTTGCCACTAGATGGAAGTGTAAACCAAGGATTTCAGTGTAATGACAGTTCTAAAAGAACATTATCCTCTGCGGTTGAATCATCCTGAGGTTCAGTGGACAAAAAATCTATTTTAATTTTTGTAACAATAATCATTAACTGAACCTCACTACTGCACATATGCTGATGCCTAAAATACATTCTATATGTTACACAGCTTTAATTCATGTCATTTGATACAAATGAAGCAAAATAATATTTCAGACAAAAAAAGTAAGAAGAGAAAAGCAGTTTCAGAAAAGAAAAGGTGTTATTTCTCCCTCTTTTTATTTCCTCTTCCCTCTTTTTCTTTCTTTGTTGTCTCCTATTTCTTCCTCATTACTATTATTGCTCTCTCGCTCTCTCTCTCTCTCTCTCTCTCTCTCACTTTCTCTCACTATCACACTGAGTCCAACTCTTCCCTCAGGCTGTTGATGGCACATATTATTTCCGAGGTTAGTGTCCTGTTTGTGTGTGTGTGTGTGTGTGTGTGTGTGTGTGTGTGTGTGTAAAAGAGAGAGAGAGGGAGAGAGAGAGAGAGGAGAGGAATTTGGATTATTCAGTATAAATGAGGAACTACACCTGCAGCCCTGATCTGGCTCCTGAAATCCCACCATATCTGAATGTGTATTAGTGTAATATGATGTGGTAACACACACAGGAAGAGAGAGAGAGAGTGTGTGTGTGTGTGTGTGTGTGTGTATGTATGTGTGTGTGTGGCACAAGGGGGTTGATTGTCAGATAGAGAAATGAACTAACGCATTCATTATTAATGTCGATTGAGACAGTCAGTGCTCAGGGCAGGAGGATGTAATTTGATAGCCATCTGGAGAATAAGCAATAAGAATCAGCCTGAAAATGATCCTGAGTACATGGAAGGTTGTGCTGCTCTCACCGAGGCTGTTTTCTTTAAGCTTATCAACAAACGCTGCATAAAACCAAACCCTGAGTACCATATCTGCAATCATTGGGCTGCTAATGTATGGAGGCCTTTTCTAGTACCATGCTTATTGTATGCAGTGTGACACACACACACACACAGAGTAAGCTATGCACTCACACATGGCCTCTCAGCCACATCCAGATTGTGAACATTTTCATTTCTGATTCATTTGTGATTCAGTAACTTGCAGCAGTTTGTTTGCATAGAGAAAAACAGGCTCACTCTGCTGCATTTTGTTTTCTCTTTTAATAATAAAGCATCAGTAACGGGAGGGCGTATGTCTAAATCTCTCCCCCTAAGCACTGCTTATCATTCAAATCTTGGGAATCACTGTTTAACGGTTGCAGGTACGCCTATAAAATAATGTTGGCATTTGAAATCATTTCGAATGTGTCCAGACTGGTAAATGAGGCATTCCCCGTGTGACAAGTGATTCAAACCTCAGTGTATATCAAAGATTTTATGATGCCTTTGAGATATGCTTCAAAGGCAGCGATGTCACAACATTGCCAGGATACTGACAGCACATTGCTAGCTGCTAGGATTTAACTGTGTTAATGTTCGCTATTAGTGTCTTCCTCCTGAACGAAAGAGACAGCTAAGACTATTGCACTATTGCACCTTTTAAAATTAAAGTGTGGTATTTTACATAAACATTCTTCTCACAGAAAAGAGATCTAATGCCCGCAGTGTTGCATTGGCTAGGCTCACAGTCTAGTGGCTAGCAGCCTAGTGGGGTGGAAGTTGCCTAACCTGCAATCAGAGGGTTGTGGGTTCAAATCCCAGGACTGCGAGTGGCAATACTGAGGTACCCACTTAACAAAACCTGCATAAACACGCGCTAAAATAATTGTCAGCATTATTATCACGTTAACGCGCCCAGCCCTAGTTTAGATCTTTCAGTTACTGCTTATTTTTGAGATGTGCCACCATTGCAAATACTACTAAGGACAGCGCACTAAAATTAGCTAATTAACATTTCAAAGTATTTAAAGTGAATGTACATAACCATTCATAAAATGAAATGTTGCAAATTGTACAAATATTCTTTAGTTCTAATAACATACATATATTTGTTATAGATTGTGGTAGATCTGTCAATACAGGTCTATATATGTAGGTATAAATGGTATTTACATATATAATTTATATATGTATATTTTTACTCAAATCTTTAGAGCAGGCTTATTATTAAGGGAAACGGCGTATAATGGACATTAGTCTTATTACCACATGTTCCTACAGTATTTTTTTCATGGAACCAGCTTGCTGATCCCTGTTGTCATGGTCTTTGGCCTCATCCTTTATAGAGCCACATGGTGAGGGGCCAGATGGCTAAAAGGGACTCACGAGAGGAGAAAATAAACAGCGAGAAAAAGAGAGAGAGAGAGAGAGATACCGACAGAGAGCCAGAAAGAGAGATTGCTAGATTTGAATGAAAGAGAGAAAGGAAGGATGCCGGGGCTTCAAGGTCATGTTCTATACAACTAACAGCAGCACTCAGCTCCACCATCTGTAATCAAACATTAATGAACACTCACCCTGTCTGTCTGCCTCCATAAGGTAATCAAGCGCCGTTTCTCTGTCTGCCTCTCTTTTCTCTCCACTCCTCTTCTGTTCTGTTCAGTGTAGATATCCTGGACGTCTCTATTTCTCTTCCTCTCTATGTGTGTGTTCAGTCACAATCTTACTGTAGTTTAAAAAAAAAGATTCTTAAGTGGAAAAAATCTTAACTAATGTAAATGTAATGTAAATTTAAAGGGGATATAATCTTGGGAAAAGTCCACATATTTTGGGATGTTTGTGTTCTGAATTCATTGTAATGTCACAAAAACCAAAGCATTTACTTACATCGACCTACAGTTTTATTTTGACTGACTATGCTATATTTTATATTGTTCTTATCTCTGTGTCTCTGTGCGTCCGTGCAGTCAGAGAACAAACAGTACAATTTTCTGATTCTGATTCTTTTCAGCCCACAGCAGTTCAAGCCGCCCGTTTACTCTTGAGTTATAAGGAGAGTTTTTTGCTTGACTTTTTATAGAATGAAGAACAATACAGGGATCAGAGCAGCGTCCATTTCCATAACAAAACCTTTACCTTTTGCTTCACGTATCCTATGATCTCTTGAAGCATGGGCTGTACACACCCTCAGAACAGAGCACCAGAATCAAGAAGGACATTCTTGTGTAGGCAGAGAATGTTTTGGACCTAGGGATATAGCTTAGTCCTCCATGTATAATACAGTCCTCCAGATGGAGTAAAGGTACACAGATGTGTTTGTGATTATTGCTGCTTATGTGGCTGCTTTGCACATAAAAATAATGGAATAAATAATGGAAATAGTTAAGAAAAGGCATAAAAACGTTGGACATGACCCCTTTAATGCAATGGGATTTTATTCTAAACTGATTTAGGACCACTTCCGTTGCTTCCAAGTCTCTGTTTCATGACATCCACATCTGACTGTTTGCTCACAGTGTTAAAAAAAGACATTCTGTCCGCAGTGGCGATTTGTATGCTGTGGCGTGGTACAGAAAAGCGCATTGTCATTCTGTTGTCCTCTATTGAGGACTCTGTCCATTAACCTGGATTATCTCCAGCAGTGGTCCTTGCAGTCACTTGACCCAGCGGGCAACCTTGGCACACCGCTGATCAATACGGAAACCATTCAGCTGGTGCTGTACAGCCTGCAGGAGAAACATGGGGCACTCCCTAAGCCCTGTGTGTTTTCAGTCTGCCGGTATGTTTGTGTATGTGGGTGCTACCATTCCAAAGGTTATGATCCCAGTCCAGACTGGAATCTATTTTCAATTATTTAAACCACATTGGTTGCAGATGAAAGTATCTGCAAGCCTTGTGCACCCTCACAAGTTTCAGATAATTTATTAGAAGCTGTTAAAAAAAAATGTCCATGATACTGAATTGAGCAGCAGACGCTTATAAAATGTTGAGGGGAGAGCTGTATGGCAAAGAGAATTAAAGGACGCATATCTGACATATTTCTTTGTACAAAAGAACATTCCTGATTCATTTTTACATGGCCATTTGTTAAACTCTCTCCATCCCATAGAATTCATAGAACTAAACAGGGTGGGATTTTCTTGCATTTAGGACTAATATGTGAACGGATTAGATACTGCATGGCTGTCCTGCATTGGGCCTTATTTTATCAACATCACAAACTGCATTCAAAACAAGCGACAGACTTGAGTGTGAATCTTTTTACATACAGTTATACATTTTATATGTAATAAATACAGTGGTGCAGTTTTAATCAATTATTTAATAGTCTCATGTTTCAAAAGTGGTGGTCAGATCTTGAGGCAGACAGCAAAAACATAATTGTGCGTATTTTCATAATATCTAAATTATTATTTTATAATATAATAATTTAGACTGTATTGCACTGTTATTGTATATTAAATTCCAGACTTTTAAACTGTTGGGTTTGTGTGTGCGCGCACGCACATATATGTACATTTAAGACATCATGACTGCTGGTATTGTCCTCAGTAAAAACCAATCTGCCTCCAACAATGCAGTAATCCAGCATGTTGTGACTCCAGAGATATTGATGTGTAGCTTATGCCACTTCACCCCTCGCTGGAAGTGGATGACCATTCCCACCAACAAAGAGGGGCTCTTTCCAACCCTGACCACCCTGGTCCAGTTTTGTCAACAATCACTGATAAAAAAAATGGAATTGCTCAGTGATGGGGCCAGCATTCGAGGGGCTTAAGCCCTCTGTGGTGGCTCTGTGTGTTTGATAATGTCGGGGTGGAGTGCTTGCCACCCCAGTGCTCTCTCTGTGCTCTCCCTCTTCCAGCCTGCAGCTAATCGCATTGCAACACAGCAGAGGATTCATAATTACATATTTGCTGTCTGATGCGCCTTGCTGGTGCCAGTGGGAAACAGACCAGACTCGCTGTAATGAGGGGGTCTCAGTCTGCATGGAAATATACCAGAGAGACAGACAATTTGTGGGTATTTTCATTGCATTAACTAGCAAGTCTCCCACCCAGGTGCCAGCTACACTGATAAACTGGGGCTCGTGTTTCTACAGTGGTTCCTGATCCTGGCCCTGGAGTACCCCCTGCATGGCATTGCTGGTGTATTGCTGTAACCAGACAGGCAGGGTAGGACGAGTCAGGTCTTCCTGGCTAGCCCTGCGGCATAAAGTCTGTCGGGTGCCATAACAATCATATTGCTCAGACTTCTATTCAAATGTTTCTTCACTTTATTCCTCTTTATTCTTCTATTCAAGTGTTTATTGTTTTTATTCATAAGCTAGTGAACACTGTTAAAACATTAAATCTCTGTATAGTTTGGTTAGTCATATCAAATTTACAACTGGGGTCTTTGGCTCAGATTTTGGTTGAAAGTCTATATGAAATCTACAGAACCACTCAAAAGTTTGGACACACCTTCTCATTCAATGGTTTTTCTTCTAATTTAATTATTTTCTGCATTGTAGATTAATATTGAAAACAAACAACATGATGAAGGAACACATGGAATTATGAAATAAATAAAAAAGGAGTTAAACAAACCAGAATATGTTTTGTTAGAAGGTAATGATGGACTGTTGTTTCTTTTTACTTAGTTAAGTGGTTCTTGCCATAATGTGGAGTAGAACCGTAGTGGA
>JBBPCY010000039.1:19558997-19618879 GCA_037974405.1 Brachyalestes nurse
CAGAAGATCAGTCACAGCCAGGGAGAGAACAAGGTAGTTAGTCGGTGTGTGCAGCTGCTTGAAATGAATAATTGTTAGGATGACAAAGAGGTTGCCAAATACTGTCAATATGGCCACAGAACATAAAAGCATGTAAAAAGACACTCTCAATTGCAGCGGATAGACAAATTTCAAACAAGATCTGTTTGCGAATTCATAGCAAAGAGGAGTGATGTCTGCTGTCTGAGCTTGGCTTGAGTTCATTCTGAAGTCCAGCCGTTGAAGAGATCTTCTCTTCCTAAAATAAAACAATGTTAAAAAAAACAATGAATAAAGAATAGACAGATAGAAATGACAGATTGCATAAAATCAGTCTAGATAAATCACAAAAAATTGAAACAGATGTCATCAAGGCTGCTGTAGATTTTACAGAGCTTGGCTTGAGTTAATTCTGAAGTCTTGCCATTGAGGATTGCATAAGTATATCTACATACAAAATTAACACACAGCCTTAGAACAAAGTTGTGTGTCAGGTCTGCTGTGGATTTTACAGAACAAACTCCCCAAATACTAGTATGTCTTTAGAGGGTGTTGCAGAAAAGAAATGTTAACAATGAGTCCTCTGTCAGATCTTACCTCTACTTGCACAGTGAACTAAGACACAGAATTTCCAGATTTATAAAACACTGCCCTTGCAGTCACATGGCCATAGTTATCCCATGACAGCACTCTTGATTGGTAAACATTACATCACTGGGTTAGTTGTTTACTTTAGGCTCAGGAAGAAAACACTTTATTCACTGAGAAATGCCGATCTTGGCTCAAGTGCCCAGTGCAAAGCTTTAGAGAAAACCTCATTTCTATTCTGTAGCTTTTTTTTCTTTTTTATTTATTTATTTTTTTATTTATGTGTTTAAACTCTGCAAGTACTGCAAGTCAAATCTTATTTTAAGATGCTTTGTTTGGAAACTATATGATTACTGTCATGGACTCTCCTTGCTGGGATTTGCATGCCACTGCAGGCCTGCCTGCCCCCTACAGGATGGCTGCAAAACCTCCATCATCCAATAGAATCTTAAGTCTCTTGATCCAGGAGGGCACTCACACGTCATAAAGGTTCCTGTCGCCTAATACAGACTACACCAAGGATCATGATATTGGGCACCAAGCATTACAGAAGCCATCTGTGCCTGCCATCTGAACACTGGTAGTGAATTTTCTACAACACCCCAGCCAGACTATGGGTTCACCGTCTCACGTGTAGGCTGTTGTTAACACCAACCCATAGATGGCTGTATTTGGAGTGGTGCGGTGGTGTTCAGCGCTGAATCTCGGTTCTGCAATACCATGGATGACCATTATGTGTGCATATGGCGGTGCAGAGGACCAATCCTGCCAATTTTGTGGAGAGACACACTGGCATTACCTCTGGCATCATGGTGTGGGATACCATAGGGTCTGACTTCAGGGTCATCTCTGGTAGTGTTTCAGGGGACCCTGATAGCACAGTGCTATGTCAGTGACATCCACTGTCTGCATGTCTTGCCCCTCCTGAGACAGCATCCAGGAACAGTTTTTCAACAAGACAAAGACAATGTTGAGGTCCTTCCATGGCCAGCCAGGTCCCCTGATCTTTCCCCAATCGAACATGTGTGGGATCAACTGGGATGTTAACTCAGACCCAGTGCCAATCTTCAAGATTTCAAGGGCCATTTAAAACAGTTGTGGGTTGAAACAGTTGTCCATCAGATCTGATGTTGTAATAGTTGCGATATAGTCACATGACTTTTCACAATGTGGCGGGTCATTTATGTATACATTACTCACAAAAAGTTAGGGATATTTGGCTTTTGGGTGAAATTTATGGAAAATGTAAAAAGTTCACACTACAGTGATATTATATCATAATCATATTATATGAAAGAAGGGCATTTAAGTAGAAGCATTAATGGTGATTTCCTCATCTCAAACAACTTATTGAAACAAAAGCCAACAACAGTGGTGAGTATACCACAACAAAAAATGTCTCAATAATGTGTCATGTGTCCTTGAGTATCAATTACAACGGCTGAGGCATGGCATCCCACTCTTCTTGAAGGGCGGCCCTCAGATCACTGAGGTTCTGGGGTACAGAGTTACGAGCCTCTACACGGCGACTCATCTGATCCCATAGGCATAGCACTCTCCTTGACATCTCCAACATCATTGGCGGCCATCATTACTGCTCAATGTGAATCGACTTTCAACAGAGAACAGCACTGAGGCCCAAAGGTCCCTCGTCCAGTGTAAATGCTTCCTGTGCCTTTTGGTGTGGTCAGGTACCCTCCCAGGTCGTCTAGCACACAGACCATGCTGTAGTAAACGGTTTCAAACAGTCTGACACCTGGGTGCCTCTCACCTCCCTTAAATGTGCCTGAATTTGAGTGGTATTCATCATCTGGTTATACAGGGCACTGGTCACAGTGAAGCGGTCATCAGTGTGGGATGTGGCCAAAGGACATCCACTTCTATGCCTTTCTGTGACTCTTCCAGTCTCTCTATATCTCTTTTGCAACTTGCTGATGACACTCTGAGACACTCTGAGCTCAGTAGCCATTTACGTCCGAGAACATCCAGTTGTGCATTCAGCTAAATGGCCTAGTGGTTAAGGCGTTGGCCCTATAATCAGAAGGTTGGGGGTTGAAATCCCAACTGCTGGTGTCACCCCTGAGGTACCCTTGAGCAAGGTATCAAGATTTTAGCACTTTTTATTACAACCTGTTTGGACTACTGCAATGCACTTTTTTTCTGGGTTAAATTCAGCATCACTTGCTCGCCTACAGTTGGTGCAGAATGCCGCTGCTCGACTTTTAACTGGTACGAAAAATTGTAAGCACATTACTCCAGCTTTGGCATCACTTCACTGGCTTGTTTTAGAGTTGATTTTAAAATTCTTTTTGTTTTTAAATGCCTTCATGGTCTTGCCCCACAGTATCTCTTAGGTCAGCAGATCAGTTATTGTTAGTCATCCCTAAAACAAAGAGAAAATTTAGAGGGGACTGTGTGTTTTCAGTTATTGGGTTAAATGCTGTGGTGTGTTCACTCATGACTAAGGGTTAATGAAATGAAATTAAAAAGTTTAGGGAAGGTCACATTAAATTCACCTGTAAAGGTTATAGTGCATTTTTGTGAGTAGTGTATATGTTTACAACAGAGATTATTAGTTCAGTCTTCAAAAAACCCCGGTAGTAAGGTAAGTGATGTGTGTTAGATTTTCATAGATGGAATATGGAACCAGAAATCTTGTGTATAGCCTAAATAAATTCAAAGTGTGCTCTTTTAAAAACTTTTATTGGTAGTTTAAAATTATGTAAGTATGTATGGATGTACCTAGTCTAATAAACATGCAGAATTGTTCCTTGGGGGCCAATGGGGAACAGTAATGGATTCATTTGATTCATTTGATGTGGTTAATGGCAAATGACTTATGTCAAAATCCATTGTTACTAATTTTAACATTTCTTTACTTCTGGGGTTGTTTCATCTAAATCTTCTTTGAGATGAAACTTACAGCCAAAAAAGTGAAAGTGACAACTGGGCTATCACCATCCTTAAAAATTTAAGGTAGCTGTAAGGTGGCCAACAAATGTTACAACATTTTAGATTAACTAGGCAAGTTGCTATATGGTGATTGCATACATAATAGCGCTTGTTTAACAAAAACATATTTTTTAAAAAAGGAAGGCTGTTTAAATGACTGGAGTACAATTTGCAATATTTTGTGCATACAAATTAAATTAAATTAAAATTAAATTAAATACCACCTTCATTTTCAGAAAATTTCAAACTTTGCTTCAGTGTGTAAACAGATTTATTCTTGAAGAACCTGGCTGAAAGATTTGACCTGATAACACCATTCTGAAGGCCTTTCTAAACCATTTGTAGAAGAAAGCATACACCACAGGGTTACATGTTGAATTCAGATAGCCAATCCAAACAAACTTATCAAAATACACAGGAGGAATTGAGTAACTAATAAAAGGATTGATGACATTGCAGATAAAAAACGGTGTCCAAAGCGACAAGAACACTCCCAAAATCACAGCCAGGGTTATGGTGGCTTTTCTCTCCTCTTTGCTTAACACTGACTGCGTGTTGCTTTTACATTTTGAGTCCTTAATAGATTTCGCTTGCTTTTGTGCAACACGGAATATTTTACTGTATATGAGCAGCATCATGAGGCCTGGTAGATAGAAGGAAAGAACAGAGGAAGCAGTGCTGGAGGCTGCGCTCTGAAACAACACACAGCCTCCCACACACGCAATTTTCGCATAGTAAAAATCTTCAATGCCCCGAATGTTGAGCTCCAAAAATATTATTCCGAATCCGGCCGCTATAGAAACGCTCCAGCAGATGGAAATCATGATCATTGTGACAGAGTTGGTGATTTTACTCTGATATAGCAGAGGGTGACACACAGCATAGTATCTGTCAATGGATATGAAACACAAATTTATAATGGATGCAGTGCACAATGTGATGCCAATGCTGTTGTGTATTTTACAGAACAAAGTGCCAAAATACCAGCAGGTCTCCACAGCGCGTATCATTTTAGGAGGCATCAGAATGCCACCCAGCAGAAGATCAGTCACAGCCAGGGAGAGAACAAGGTAGTTAGTCGGTGTGTGCAGCTGCTTGAAATGAATAATTGTTAAGATGACAAAGAGGTTGCCAAATACTGTCAAAATGGATACAGAACATAATAGCATGTAAAGAGACACTCTCAGTTGCAGCGGATAGACAAATTTTAAACAAGATTTGTTTACAAATTCATAGCAAAGAGGAGTGGTGTCCACTGAATGAGCTTGGCTTGAGTTCATTCTGATGTCCAGCTGTTGAGGATTGCAAAAAATCAACATGCAAAATTAACACACAAATTTAGGATAGAGAAGGTACATAATGTATGTCAAGTCTGCTGTGGATTTTACAGAACAAACTCCCGAAATATGCCTTTAAAGCGTGTAGCAGAGGAGAAATTATAGCAAAATGAGTCCCCTGTCAGATCGTGTTTCTGTTCGCATAGTGAACAAAGACACACAGTGATCCAGATTTATAAAGCATTGTCATTTCAGTCATGTGGCCAGAGTTATCCAATGATAACACTCTTGACTGATAAACATTACGTCACTGTATTAATTCACTTTTTTTCTTTCTTCAGTTTTTCAGAGTTCATATACCCTATCCTTTATATTTAAATTAAATTTTTCTACTTTAAAAGAGTAAAGTTATGAAAAATGAAAAATCATATTTCTAGAGAAAGTGAACATAAGGTTTAAACTCATTTGATTATTTGAGATTACCAACTAACATTGCCAATAAAGACAATGTTAATAGTGAAATCGCCTGTAAAAATACATTCCAAAATGTTCCTGAATTAAAATGAATTACACTTCACAGGCAAATGCTGAGGGCTATTTACATGGCAGGGTTTGTTTTCAGGCCTCAGGAGCTGAAGGGCTTATCTACATTCAGTTTTTGTAGCAATGACTGTTTAGCCATGTAATCAGAATCAGAAAACTTTCTTGTTCCTGCAGGAAATCACTGTATGTAATGTGTAATGACTGCAAAGACACCCAATGACAAGAATATTATAAAAAATAAAGTCTAAATATACATAAGTATACATAAGTAACACAGTTAAATGAAATCTGTCAACACAGATGATAGTTAGAATTACATTATTGTACTGAATAGAGATCAGTAGTATGTAAGTAATATTTACATAAGTAGTGATATTGCACATGTAAGACTACTGCACATGAGATATTGCACATAATGATAATAGTTATTTAAACCTGGTAAGAAATTACACAACAAAAAACAGGCAGTTGCACAGATAATTGTGTGGATGTGTGACAGAGAGGGAGTAGAGTCTGATGGCAGTGGGGGAGGGGTTATACAGTCTGATGGCGGTGGGGGAGGGGTTATAGAGTCTGATGGCAGTGGGGGAGGGGTTATAGAGTCTAATGGCAGTGGGAAGAAAGGATTCCTTGTAGTATGGCTAAAGGTACTTTTCATCTCTGCCACCACACTGTGGAATGGGTGATCAGTATTGTCCATGAAGTCTAGATAATGTTCTCCTCTCAGCCACAGTTTCCGGGTTGTCTATTTCCTCACCCACCAGTGACCCAGCTTTCTTGACCAGGTTCTCTTTGTGTCTGCCACTTTCATTCTGCCACCCCAACACACCACAGCCTAGAAAGTGGTACTGGCCACTACAGAAACATGGTGTTTCGGAGTCTACATAGGAAGTGCAGCCTACTTCGACCCTTCTTGTATGTGGCTAGAGAGTTCTTGGACCAGTCCAACTTATTGTCATTGTGTACACCCATGGTATTTTTAGTACTGAACATTCATCTCATCCACCCCGTAATGGACAGGGGAGTGACAGAAACCCACAACCAGTTCTTTGGAAGGTGGCGCGATAATGGGCGGGGGGTGCTGACGGGATTCCGCACCGGCTAAATGCAATGCCCGATGGCCAGTCCAGTGCTGCATCCGACTATTGCTGAGTCATCTGAGAATTTCTGCAGATCGCAACTCCCTGTGGACTGGAAGTCAGATGTGCTGCAGGGGTTCTAGTGCTTACATCCCTGTAGCTGCAGCCTGTGACCTATCAGTCAGGTCGTCCATAATCCACTCAACAAGGGGAACATGAAACTACATAGCAGGCATCTTGCTACCCAGCCGGGCTGGGTGAATGGTGCTGAAGGCACTGGGGAAGTCAAAGAACGTAATCCTTAGGGATGCACTTGGCTTGTCAAGATGGATGTGAGCATTGTGTAGCAAGCAGATGATGGCACCACACACTCCAATTTTGGCCCTGTTTAGGCGACCTGGAGAAGATCTTAAAGTGGCCTAACCAGGGGGCAGAGGGTATCCAGGACCAATCTCTCAAACACCTTCATGCTGTGTGAAGTGAGTGCAAATGGTCTGTAGTCTGATGGGGGACTGGGACACACATTCTTTGCTACAGGGACCAGAGATGTTCTGTACTGTGGCTTCAGTTGAAGATCCGCAGCAGTACTCCACATTGCTGGGAGGCTCACAACTTGAGTACTTGTGGGCTTATGCCATCTTGGCCCGGCCCCTTGGAAGAGTCTGCATACTTATCTCCTAGGGTAGCTCTCCGCTTCAAAATGACTGACGTAAGATTGGAGCCAATCGGCGCTTTTGTTTACTTCGTTCTATTTTCTGTACTGAGCACGGACTTTGAGTGTGAGACTGAAGCTTCATACACAACAAAACGCTTAACACATTATTTACTAGTGTAACCCCTTTCTTAACCCTAAATGGTTAAGTTGGTTTATTTACTTTTTTGTACTTATTTTGTAGTGATTTAACACTAACCATGAGGAGATTGAGGGAGAGAGAAGATACATCAGAATGTGAGGCAGCAACAGCAGAACATGGAGGTGAAGTAGGTACTTAGCGCAAGAAAATCAAGCTGCCCAGGGTTCGGCAAGGTGCTGAGTTTGTTTCACAGCGTGCCGGGGATGAAGGGTGGTTTGTTTAACTAAAAATATTGGCCAGGAGCCACCACTGAATTGGAGGTACTAGGTGGTAAGATGTTGAGAGTAGGAGACAGGTAGGATGGAGAGCTACATGTAGGCACAAAACAGGTGGAGGAACCAGGTGTGCTGGGTTCAGTGAGGGCTGTGTTGGGGCTGAAGTTGCTGGAAGGAGGCCTGCTGTCGGGCCTCTTAAAAAACATGTTAAACTCAATGGCCCTCTCCTCAACATCATCAGTTCCATGGATGCTGATCTTGTTCAGCCAGTGATGTTGTTCATGCCCCTCCACACATACCTGCTGTTCATCTGTTGTATACCTTGTTCCAGCCTTTTCCTATAGCTGTCATTTTCCCCAAATTAGCTTCTCAGACAAGCACCTCTGTGTTTCTTTGTCCCCTGACCTGAATGCTTTCTTCTTCTTCTTCATTCAGTACGGCTTTGATGTCCTTGGAGACCAATGGCTTGTTGTTGGGGAAGCAGCATATAGATTTAGCTGGTACATTGCTATCTACATAGACGTTGATGTACTCAGTGACAGTCAGTGAGGTCCTCTCCATATGGCTCATAAAGTCCATAATCTCCACACTCTCCTTTAGGGCTGCACTGAACTCATTTGACCATCCCTTACTGTCCTGACAGTGGATGGCTGCCTCTTCACCAGTGGTAGATGGATAGAAGGTGCCGATGGCTATGCCGCTGTATGCCTCTTTGACATTAATATTGTTAGTTTTTAATTGTTTAATTTAGGCACAGGGAAAAAAAACCCTTTATTCATTCAGAAATGCTGTTCTGTGTCCAGTGCACAGGTTGTAGAAGCGCAGCTTTAGAGAAGACCTAAGGAATTTGGAAAAATACTGCTCTAAGTTTTTTATTCAAAAGAACTGCAAAGTTAACTGAAAATGAGACTATTTGAAAGTCCTTCAGGAAGCCTGTAGAACTCTTCCTTAAGACTACATTAAAATACAAGAATGTCTGGATCTCTGGAAGCAAAATATGAAGAAATCAAGACTTTTGCACAAATACAGACTCCAGAAAAAAGATATTCTCACAAAAACTTTCTCTTATGTGGCTTCAGGTGGAATACAGACCCAATATGTCAATTCAATATAGCCTAAAATAAATTCAAAACGTGCTCTTTTTAAATTTTTAATTGTTAAATTTTTAAAGAGCTTAAAATCATGTATATACAGCTCCATAAAATAAGATACCACTGCAGTTAAATTTTAAATCAGCATTAGGGTTGTAACGACATACGATACAAAATCAAAGTCAATGTGATGAAAATGTAATGTTTTTAAGCTAGGCTAATCATTACTGTTACGCCCCCCCTAGCGGCCAACAGGGGTCGCTGTATTTTATTTTTGGTTTTGCACTTTTGGAAGGGGATTTGTGTTGTGATTATATACACGTGTTTTCTGTTAGTTAAGTGATTGTGTTTGTTCATTGGTTCCTTTGGGTTTTGTGTTTGTATTTAAAGGGTTGTTTGTTCACTGTTTGGTTGTGGGTTCACTTTCGCATTATACTGGTGTCTGTAGTTTTGGAAAACATACTGGCCCTGTTTTTGTTTTGGTTGAAATAAACATTGAAAGGCAAGAATGGAAACGTGTATTTGTGACTCCTGCTTGGGGAACTCAAGACCAGTCCTGACACTATCACCGTTACAAAAAACATTATAAACATATTGTATTTCAAATTTTATAATACACTTTTCAATTGTATTCAATGACATTTCAGTATATTAATTCTCACCTTGTCGATGTACAGGAACTGTATTCGGCAATCAAAGCTGCAAAGTCCTTGCAGAGTGATGGACTCCATTGTGTTCAGGGAGAGCGCCGCTATTCCTGTTTATCCTAAAACCATCGCACCATAATGACACAAGTGTGCTCCGGTACGAATGCTGAAACCCTATGTGAGTGCAGGCCAGAGGGGGAGTGGGGAAGGGGGACAATCGTACTCAGGCCCGGTTCACGGCAACCATGCCTAGTGTGAGTACACCCTCAGACAAGTCTGATACAACAGTCACACAGCATTGTCCTACACCAACGGGAGCAACACCGTGTTTACAGTGGACACCAGAACACTCTGAAATTACCAATATAGACTGCAAGAATGCTAAATAAAAATCCAGCACCATTTTAGGAGCTGCACATTTTAAGAAGGAAGCTCATCTTTTACTCACTTCCTCAATAAGAAGGCTACTGAGAATGTAAAACCCAAAAGTTTATAGTTGAAGAAATGCCAGGACTGGCCTTAAAACACAGCTGGATGTCTAAGCCATAGAAAGCCCAGACTAAAGCTCATTCAGAAACTAGTAGAGCTCATACAGAATTTGCTTTCCCCATCCCTCATTTCTTTCTTATTTTCTCATCAGTGGCACAACTGTCGGGACATTGGCTCTATCACTAGAAGACTGAAAGTTCAAATTCAGGTGAAGCTACAGCCCTCTAATAGTCTTTGCTTTCTCTGGGTAGGTAGGTCCTCCGTCTCCGTCTGCGCAATGCTAGTCAAGGCAAGTATCTGTTAGCTGATGTCAGATAATTAGCAATAAATGCTCTCCTTCAAGCATTAAGCTGTCCAGGGGAGAGTGTATTAGCAGCAGTAAGAGAAGATGGCAGTGTAGCTTCACATGACTAAGAGGAAACACATGGTGACATAGAAAATGGGTGACATTATTACAGCTGGATGGCCTAGTGACCTTGCAATCAGAAGGTTGTGGGTTCGAATGCCCACTGCTAGTGTCACCACTGAGGTACCCTTGAGCAAGCTACCGTCCCCACACACTGCTCCCCATTCGCTTGGTGAATGTGTTAAATGCAGAGAAAGAATTTCACATTGTGTTGTGGTGTGTTCATGCATGACTATAAGGGTTAATAAATTAATGTATATGCCCAGTTGATGACATTGTTTCAAACAGTTATGTTGTCAACAGCAATACACTGCTTTTAGATATTTTTTTTTCACAGCCCATCCTAAAGATTGCACCAGATCTGGTGTAGTTACAACCAGTGTTGTGCATGAACACGTTCAATGGACGGCGTTCATTGAACACGTTCCTATTTTTGGTGAACGCTGAACTGAATGAGTCGGTTTACAAATTATGAATGTAACCGTGAGTGGTGTTCACTCTCACAAGACTGAACGCAGTTCACGTTCTACGTTCTACGTTCTCAGGCTATAGTGATGGGAAGTTTGGCTCTTTACAGAGAGCCGGTTCTTGTGGCACGACTCCCAAAGAATAGCCGGTTCTTTCTTTCGGCCTGGGGGGCTTGGGTCCTGGTTGGTGTGCCGTAGGGAGCGTGGGTTGGTGCATGCACTGGGGCCCGGCCCTGGTGCGGGGGCCTTTGATGCTCCGGTGGAACCGGGGGCCTCTTTAGCTGGTGGGGATGTTGTTACATTCTGTCCATATCCACTCCACGGGGGGTATCCAATAGAGGCGGAGGACGGGCTTAACCTGGATGTCTATTGTCTTATGTAGTCTGGGAGTTGACTGAATGTTGAGGTGGAGGACATTTTTCTTCTGCGGTGAGGAAAGCTGCAGTTTATGGTGAGAAACTGTGTTTATAGAAAGCGGAGCCGTATTGTGGTTAATAAATAATACAGAATTCTCATAACCAATGTTGGGCAATAACTCGTTTTCTTCACTTTCAGCATACCATGATGCTTAAATGGTACGATCTACTCTTAACCTCAAAATAGTTTTTTAATGTATGACTGTGATTGTTCCATGGTATGACGGATATAAGGAGAAGATTAAAGAAGGTTCAAATAGAACGTTGCATTGAAAATGACAAAAAATGTTTAAAAATTAACTGAACTTTTAACTTAGTAATGCGTTACTGTAATTTGATTCTTTTTTAGTAATGTAGTAATTTAACACATTATAATTTAAAAATTGATAACTAGATTACAGTTACAATTTCAAGTAATGTTACATTACTGCTGCATAACACTGTGTTGTGCACAAACGCATTCAATGAACTAGTTCCTATTTTTCTAACACTGAACTGAACGAATCAGTTCACAATTTATGAACGTGCACATGTGTGATGTGTCTTCACTTTCGCAAGACTGAACGCAGCTCATGTTTTACATTTGCTGATTACAGTCTCCCCTCCTATGACCCTATATCCTCACGTGTGATTGGCCAGAAGGGGCTCTCAAAGAAGGGAAGCGGCTCTTACTCGATGCAAGTCGGCACTTCTGATTCACCACAAAGCATCGTCTATTAGAGAGCATGACACATCACTACTGATCAGGCTAGCATGATTGGTGCTACGAGTTCGGACGTCTCTACAGAAGGCAGTTTGTTTAAACATTTTTTAAGAAAATTGATGTAGATTTAGATGTGGAAAACCACACGTTTTGTTTCATTTGAGTTGTCTGAATGTTGCATTTCAGGCAGATTGTTTGTGTTAATGTACCTTGTTTTTTTCACTTTCAGCATAACATGATGCATTGCTTAAGTGGTAAGATCTATTCTCAACCTCAAAATTGTTTAATGTATCTTATGTCTGTGATTGTTCAGTGGTATGACAGATAGAAGGAGAAGATTAAAGAAGGTTCAAATAGAAGGACTTTGTCAGGTCTCGACAGCGGCCACCAGGGGTCGCTCTTGGTTAATTTGGGTTTTTGCATTTTGTGTCTTTTATTTTGATATCCTGAGTACACTGAGTTTGAGTTTAGTCTTTGTTACGGATCCCGTGGCATGGATAAAAGCTGCTGCTTGAGAAAAGGAGCAGAGATGCGAACATGAGTTTCGCTTAGCAGTGAAGCAGATGGAGGTGGACGCGGACAAAGAGGATCATCTCAGACAACTGGAGTTGGAGGCGAAAAAGTCAGTCGGAGTCCAACCTGGAAAATCTGACCAGCCCAGAATTTCAAGTGACGGTAACACGCCTTTCACATTCTCTCAGCCTAATTCGAGATTTGACATTTCTAAAGCAATTCCAGTTTTACCTCAATTTCGGGAGTCCGAAGTAGATGCTTATTTCGCAGCATTTTAACGTATTACACTGTCTTTGGGGTGGCTGAAAGAGATGTGGTCATTGTTATTACAGTGTAAACTCGTCCTCAGCTCATCAAAGCACAACAAACTGATGAGTCGTTGCGTAATTGTTTTGTAGAAGCCAGAAATACTGAAAATGTACAAAAACCTAAATATTCAGTATGAGACAATGTGTTGTATAGAACATGGAATCCTCCTGGGGATAAAAAGGAAGAGTGGAATACAGTCGATCAGATTGTAGTACCCAGGGGCTATCGTAACCAAATATTAAGCCTAGCTCATGATCACCTGTTTTCAGCTCACTTAGGGGTGACGAAAACATACAACAGGATACTGAAACATTTTTTTGGCCAGGTCTGAAGTCAGACGTTGTCGCTTACTGTCGCTCTTGTCAGACATGTCGAATTGTAGGAAAACCAAATCAAAGAATACCTCCTGCTCCTTTGAAACCAGTTCCTATGATATGAGAACCATTTGAGCACATAATTATAGATTGCGTTGGTCCTCTGCCGAAAACTAAGAGGGGAAATACATTTTTGCTAACTGTCACGTGTTCTTCCACCAGATATGCCGAAGCCTTAGCTTGTAAGAAGATTACTGCGCCTGTAGTAATCCAAGCACTTTTAAAGTTTTTCTCTACATTTGGATGACCCAAAATGTTGCAGTCTGACTGAGGTACTAATTTTACTTCTACCTTGTTTAGGCCAAATGCTAAAAGAGCTAGGGGTTACACATGTACTTTCTAGTCCATATCACCCAGAATCGCAAGGAGCATTAGAACGTTTTCATCAAACTCTCAAGTCCATGCTTAGGACGTATTGCTTTGATACTCGCAGAGATCGGGACCTTGGTCCACCATCAACCTAGCGTTTGTGTCTTCTGTTTCATAGTACTTATTTCAGAAAACCTAGCCCTGAGTTTAGTTTTGTTTATCAGTGAATAAAAGGAAACTGAATCATGGACGACTGCCTCTGTGTCTGCCCTTATTCAGGGAACAGGGGGCAATATGACAGACGAATGTAAACTAGTTAATGTTTTTTTTTAATGAACTGAACTTTTAACTAGTTCTTTTTCATTGTGAACTGGCACAACACTGGCATTACCAATAAAATCAAGTGCTTTAACATCTATATTGTAAAAACAGAAATAATAATTCACAGTAACCTGTCAGCTGCCGGCAGACGTCGCACATGTGATGTAATCCACAGGAGAGCGAAATGCAAGAGTGTGTTTGAGCTGACTTAAGACTTTCTTTAGAGGGTGGGAAAGTAACTAGTAATCTAACTAGTTATGTAACAAATTACTTTTGAAATAAAGTAATCACATTAGTAATCTGATTACTTTTAAAGGGAGTAATCAGTAGTTTAATTACATTTTTAAAGTAACTTGCCCAACACTGTTCACGACACATCTAAACTTTCATCAATAGGTTTCTATAAATTAGTTGAAGAAACGGTATAGTCATAACTAAATCTGTGTAGACCTGTACCTTCACCAATGGAAGGCAGCCCAGACAGCAATGTGAATTGCATTCTGAATTTGTGTGAACACCCTCTCATAAACTCTTGGTGCATCCAACAATAAAGGCAGCATGAAGCTTTTTTAATATGGTGATAGAAACACAGAAAGCTTGTGCAATAACCAACATGGACCATGTGCACCAACTACTCTGATGGCAGATTTTATTGAGTTGAAATGGTCTCGGAATTTGGGCAAAAAACGAAATCCTAGATACGCCTTCAGCTCAGGAAATAAGTGTGTGAAAATGAAAATGTGTCACATAGTCATTTTCATTGCATTTATATAGATCCTGCAATTCCAGTAAAATTTATGCAACATTAAAATGTAGTGCAGTATCAATTCTACAAGTTTTTACCTTTCTAGGAGCAATGTTACATTTTTAAGGCTTCTTGATGTAACTTTGTGGCCTGTCACCAAAATAAAGACATATTGTCATATTATAGAGCTGTATCCTTAACCAGGGGATGTGTGTGGGGGAAGGTTTGAACCCTATCCCAGAAGTCATAGGCAGAATACCATAATATGATCTATGGATTCATCTGAAAAGATTGATTTAAAAAAGCCATCCAGACAAAAATAGCAAACAAAGACATCTCTAAATAAACGCCAACTTTAATCTACCTTACCTTAATCACAAAAAAAACAAGTTCTTACTTACCTCACCAAAAACCAGGAGAAAATGAACTCAATCAAAATGGCGTTCACTTCCTACTACCCACAATTACCAAGTTCAACATACAAACAGTGATCTTTTGAACTCTTTACAAAATATATACAGACAACAAAATACACAGTTTAATAAGGACAAGACACAAACAAGACCAGAAACAGCCAGGAGGTCATACACGGTACATTCAATAACACACAGCAAGCAAGTACTCAAAGCAAAGGCAATGTTCTGCTCGGACTGTAGTTTTAAAGTGGATTTTATATGTGTCCTGAGTCCAACAGCCAAACAATCCACTGCATGAAGGAGGACCAGGTCATGAAAAAAGTGTTGCAGGGGTTGGGTTTAAAAAAGGAAGAGACAAAAGACACCCACTCCATCACCAACAGAAATGGCATAAAATATGGTCAGGGACATAACAGGCACAGTATGCCTAAAAATATCTAAAAATAAAAAAGAGTGCATTTAGCTACTTTAAAGTGCAGTCATTGAAAAGCATTTTCAAAAGAAACAGCCACATAAGCCTAAGGTCACCATGTCCAGTGCCAAGTGTTGGCTACAGGGTTATAACGCTCCCTAACTTTGGGCTGTGGAATGGTGGAACTGTGTTCTCTTGAGTGATGAACTCCATTCCGTACCTTAGGCATGAGTTAGAGTGGCGTTTGGGGTCCATAAATGATCATACAACAATAGCACCAGACCTCAGACTTTTAAAGAACCTTTTTTGTAATTGTGATGTGCAAGTGTGAGTTTGAAAAACTTGATAAACTTTAATGAATCTCTGCGTGATGAATAATTAAGATTCAGTTATCCTATGTTTGAGTAACAATTTATAGACATATATTAATGAAATTCAAATCCCAAAAGTGTACCAAATGTGGACAAGTTGCTGGAGATCATATAGATCATATGTTCTATATAGTCTATAGAGTCTCTCAGTCCCATTTCTAACAAAACTGTTTGTGGCCCTTTTGTGTAAATTGACACAAAATTCTGCGTAGGGATTCCCATGATTTCTGAACAACTGCAGTCCAAGGGAGTAAACATAAACATCATTTTGAACTGTGTGAAAAGATATATTGCAAAAGACAGAAATATCAGTAGTTTTAATTTTAGAACTGTACTTAAATCGGTGATTAATGAGATAAATGAGTCAATAATTCCCACTGTGCCTTGCTGAAGGCATTGCCCATGAGTCTGAACGAAAGACAGACAGACATTTCCCCTTTCACCAGTAACAGCCCCACCGATGACTGTCAGTTAGCGTAGCACAGCTGGTGGGCCATTAGCCTTTGCTGCAGCTCCGTTCTCTATGTGTGGTGACTCACTGCCTGCATGTGGTGCCATTCTGACTGCACTTAGTGTTTAACTGATTGTTTCACTGACAGTGTGTGTGACAGCGTGTAGTGTTTCACTGACTGTGTTTGTTGTGCCACTGACTGTTTGCACTGTTACACGAAGAACTTAAGTAAAATAAGTAACAAAAACACAATGTCATACTTTCTTGTGTCATTTCTAACCTTTTACTAGTATATAGGCTAAAGTTAGCAAAAGACCAGCTACGGAGGTTTGGTGAGGTTCATGTTTAATTCATGACAAACAGTGGCCATAAACTCAGGGAAATGAAGAATTTAGGCATGTCCAAAGATCAGCTGCGTTCTCTGACTGCGTATTCTCTCTCTCAGGTTTCACTATCTGTGTATCTTGTTGACGGTCTTTTCATATGGGTGTATCTCGTTGATGTCTCGATGTGTGCGTTGTCTCTGTGGCAGATGGCGAGCGGTGCAGCAGTAGCAGGAGAAGGGATGGGAGGACATCCTCACCTCTCTTTCATCTCCCAGCAGAGTTCTTCCATCCAGCCACAGCCGCTCCCCAGGGGAGCCCGGCAGCGGGGGCAGCCTGGGCAGGACGAGCCGGTTCCAGGCTCACCTCGCCAGCCTCCTGGGCCTCACTTCGCTCCCCTGGGGCCAACAGCAGGGCCGCGGGCCAACAGGTATGATGCGCTCCCTAAAGCTATTTCATAGATCAGTGTTTCTCAACCCTGGCCTCGGGGGCTACCAGACAGAAGACAGTTTTGCTCTGAACTTGAAACCTGAACCAGCCCTGAATACCAGGTAACGGTGTACTGGGAACTGTATTCCAAAAAAAGGGCTCTTTAGAGCAGTGCCATAGAAAACCTTTTGGTTTGTTAAAGCAGCAGCTCCCAGATTGTTCTCAGGGACCTCAAAAGACCTAATTTCTGCTGAGAGTAAATGTGGACCTTCTTGTTGAGCCCTGGGGACCAATTGAAGAACCTTTCAGTAGAAGTTTAAAGGGGCATTTTCTGTTAAATCTTTCAGTCTGATTTCTAACAAAATGACTCTTCCACTCCTTCTCCAGGCCTGATTAGATATCCAGTTTCGTTCTTTCATACAAGCAGCGTGTGTTGCCTGAGTCACTTAGATTGCCTTTGGGTTATAATAAAATGTTGAGTTGGTGTTTAAGTTGATTGTGAAACTGACAGTCATGTTAATTATTTTTGCCCTATGCCCTAGAGTGCACTAGACCTTCATATGCATTAGGGTTACATACACTTTCAATTTTATACCCCTTTGCATTACCGGGTTTGTCTTGTACATTTTTTTTCAGTACAGAGTTTCAAGGACTGGTTAGTTCTCCTGGTAACACCTTTGTGTCTCCCCTCCTTTTAGCCCCCATCCCAGAGTGAATCCACCCTGGCCGTGGGCAGTTCTGAAGGCAGCCTGCAAACTGCTCTGAAGGAAGGCCTAAGCTTTAGTGCATCTCCTCCTCAAGACCTGACTTTACCCCTGCCTCTGGTTTGCCCTCTACCAGACCGCACCCTTCCTTCCTCAAGCCTCAGCCAGAGACTGCAACCTGCTCAAACTGGCTTCAGTCTCCAGGCCACCAGGGGACACCAGAGGAGCCAGAGCAGCTGTGGTGGCAGCATCAGCCCCAGCTGCAACAGGCAGGACTCTATAGACCCTTCGGATGAGGATACAGGCATAGGGATTGGGGGAGGATCGAGTCAGGCATTTAACAGCGAACATTTATCAGAAACTCTCAGTAGCCTTTCGCTTACCTCCCTCCTCATGCCTGGCTCACTGGTGCCACCTCTGGTCAAGAAGTGCAACAGCACTGGTAGCTTAGAACAAGGCAACCTTTCAGTGCGGAATAAAGATGGGCGGCAGTTTTACGGCATAGACCAGCATCAGTATCTCTCTAATCCTTGGACAGAAGAGAGAGGTGGAGGGGGAGGGGAAAAGGGTGTGGCGGGATTGGGGTTCAAAAGCTCCAGCCAAACGATGGACGGCGGCTCTCGCAAGAACAGATGAAACGTGACCCTTGTTTTGTTGTCGTCTCGCTTGTGTTCCTCTCCAGAGTGAGAGAGATGCCTGATCTGTTCTATGAACTCCCCCACTCTCAGTCTTTCATTCATAACACATCTGTGTTTTGTGTAGCCTTGATGGACAGGTGAAGCTCACAAGAACGGGAGGACGGGAAGTCGATGAGGAGCAGAGGCGGAACAGAGTCAGAATTCTTTCATATGAGGCATGCTGGAGGTCTGAAATGGTGTCATTGGAGAACCAATGGAATGTAGGTGGTTATCTTGTGGCTGAAAATGGAGCAAAATCTTCGGAAAATGTTGCGCCTGTGTAAGTGAATGAAATCTGGATGTGAGGGAGTTGTTTTTCAGGTTGTTTTTTTCCCATGAAATTCAGCCTGCCTTGATCTTCTACATGCAAAAAGGTGACATTTCAGGAAAGATGCTTCGGGGTGACTCTTTTGATGTAGGACTTTTGATGTAAGATGACTGCAGTTTCATCAACAGATAAGCTAGCAACGATCCAACTTTCAACTTAGCAACCTCTCGTAGGAAATCAAAGAAGAATGGCGATAGGTTATTTTCTAAATGTGACCCTAAATATTAGATTTGTGTGATGTGAACTGTCTCTGTATGAGAAATTAGACATTCTTAAATTTAAAAAAAAGGAGGGCTAAATTAAAACAGTAATTCAGTAGCTAGATTTTTTGGAGAAAATATCCAGAGGATACCATGAGTAACAAATTGTAAGGGTGTTTGATTCTCTGTTGTTGGACAAGGTATATTCAGCAAGAAGGATTTCCAAATAAATGTACTGAAAAATAAAAGAAAAGAATGTGGAAAGCACAGAACTGAGGACATATCTACGATTGTCTGGCTGCTGGGATGGTTCCAGCAGAATGGCTTTCCCTTTTGGGGAAAAGTCTTGAGAGCTGATGTCGGGACATGGTGTTCTACCATAAAGATGTCAAAAATGATGAACTTTACTTATTTATTTTTACAAGAGAAGTCATAGAAATTGAATTTTCCTTATTCAGATGTTTCGTGTTGCAGCTCTGTTCATTTCTCATAGCCATTTGCAGTTTTACATGCGCTGCAGAATTGCCAGAAATACAGTCTGGAAGGAAATGGGAGTCTACTTCGGTATGAAAAACACTGTTTTCTTTTTGGTTCTTGGAATTTTTTCTTGGTTGAGAAAGTGAATAAACACTGGAATGTTTTAGGATTCTTCAGGGGCCAGAACAAATGTCTTTCAGGAATTGTTTATGATATGCTAATTCAGACTGCATGTAACGATTATTTTTCTTACATAGCTGATCCTTGTATTAAAATGTAGCCTAGCTGCTTGGAGCACATTATTTTTGCATGATGGTATTACACTTTTATTCCATTTTTTTATTCCAGTCTTTTGTCATTATGCTCAAATGAAGTCTAGGAATCATTACATCGCTGCAAAACTCTTGACTTTAGAACGTCAAGTAGCTGTCAAATAAATAAGACTGACTTCGATTGGACCTAATTAATGATGTTTCACTGATGTCTCATGTCCTAAATGTCCCATTCCATGTCTGTAAAAAGACTCATGTGCAGCCAGGCAGCATGTGATCTTCACTGACCTCGGTGTAGTGATTCCGCTGAGCAGTTGTCAGACATGGCCTGTAATGGCCCTTCAGGGATTTTTTTCTTCTAGAATATCTGACCTTCTGTGCAGTTTCAGCAGCTGCCGTCTTAGAAAGACTCAAAAGTATTCAAAGTACCAAACTTAGATTATTAAGTTTAGCAAACGGGGAGGAACCGGCAGAATATGAGATAAGCGCCTGTGAATTACAATGCCCTCTGAGCGGGTTATTTGAGGTTCCTGCATTACTTCTAAAAGATTAACCGTCATTCTTAAGTGCTTAAATGCAGTTTTGGGAATTTCGGGTTTCAACAAAAGTCAATAGGGGTTTCACCTTATTAAACACCTCACACAATTTGCAGTCTAGTCAAGGCTGACACCAGGTTTATCTAATAGGTCCCTTCCTCCCTCCCATAGGTAAGACTGGCCAAAAGCCACCTGGTTGTGATCTTGTTAGAGTTTCCTTTCCTCATTAATACAGCTTTTCATTATCAAAACAGAGGAACTGACTCAGTAAAATAAAACTTTGCTTTTTCTTGTACCTTGTCCTGAACACAGTTGTGCACACTTGTCCTTAATGTTTTAGACCTGAACATGCTTACGTCATCATATTACTCACTGCTCCATCCTTTTCCTTCAGGAAGATACAAAGTGCGTCCTGTACTCTGAGAGAC
Source organism: Brachyalestes nurse (assembly GCA_037974405.1). NCBI lineage: Eukaryota > Metazoa > Chordata > Actinopteri > Characiformes > Alestidae > Brachyalestes > Brachyalestes nurse. Next base: position 19,579,338 of record JBBPCY010000039.1, read on the forward strand.
TGAACCTGCAGTTTTTTCAGCTCATTGCATTGCTCAGTGGTTCTCCGGCCCATGAGGATCCTCATCAGTTTTTCTCTTCTTGTGTGTTGTAACCTGTTGTTCCTGTATTCTCTTGTCTGCCCAAAATGTCTAGCAATCTCTGCTGTACACCAAAGTCATCCATTCGCCACCATGTTCCTTAAATTCCATGCTTGGGCACAGTTCACACTAGTCGCATACCGTGCACGAGTTTAATGGAACCATGCCCAAGCCTGCCTCCTCTAGATAAAGGCAAGCTTCAGAGTGATCCCACTACGGGGGTCTTCGGGTTACGACAGCCTCGTTTCGAGTTTATGATGCTCACTAGAATATGCAGAATAGGCAGAATAGGCAGTAACCCTGCGTATGAGTGAGGGAGTCAGCCTCCCCCAGTACTTTTGCCATTTGGGACCATTAGAGTGTTTTTACACTCATTTTGTGTCATTTATTCTGTTACTACAGTTCAGTTCAAGTATTGTATATTTATGTTCTTTTCCTTTTCTTTGGCATAGTTGTATTTTTATGTCCTAGATCATGATTTTACAACTGTGTTAGGATCAATAAGTGACTTAGACTAGGGTGTGTTTCTATTTACACCACATTTCGGGTTACATCACTGTCGAAGGAACGAATCTGTGTCGTAACTCTGGGACCCCCTGTAGCCAAACAAACTGGACTTTGGGGCTCAAACGTTTTCAGACCCCATGCGGTTTGCCTACTGTGAGTACACCCTAAAAGACTTTGAAGAAACAAGCTTAAAAATAAGCATATTTGTTTCTGATATTGCCCTCGGAGAGCAAATTATGTTATTGTTCAACATTTCAAATCAATATTGAACAAAGTTGGTTTCTCCATCGTGAAACATTTGTGTACATCTTCAAAGAGAAGGATAAATCAGGCTTTCAGATTTCTTTTAAATTGGTCTTTGGGTTTTTTCCTGTAATCTCTCAAAGCTTATTCCACAGAACATGCTGAACAGTGAGCAGCGTCTCTGTTGGGCGCTCGCTTCGTAAAGCTGTGCGCAGGTGTACCATGTTAATGACACCTGTGACCGATCGGTAAAAGCGGCACCTGTGGATCTTCGCCGTCTGCTCGGGTCCACATGGCCTGAGCCTGCGCCCACTACCGCTGAGCTCTTCGTCAACGGCCCGAGTGCTATCAGCTCTGACAGAGCAGATTCAAAAGACACACGTCGAGTCCACGCGTTGTGAGGGGAAAACAAAGGGCTGCATTAGCCAGAAACAGGAACATGGTGCTTTTGGTCGCATTAGCAGGGCTGCAGTTGGTCTGTCCAGCAGGTGTTCTCCAGCTGCTAAAAGTCATCGTGACTGTGTGCAAGTGTGTGTGTGTGTGTGTGTGTGTGTGTGTTGGCGGACATCTGTCCAGCACTGAAGAGGCCATTGAAGCTTTGAAGTGCTTGCTGGGGGGACGTCCCGGCTCGCTCTTTACACCTGGATGTCTGATGCTACAAATGAGATGCCTCTTTGCACTACAGAGTAAGTCTATAGAGTAAACATGCATGTCACAGTCACTGTAGCATTCTTGTAACTCGTGGGCCTGACGAATGAACCTGTTTGCGAAGACACAGAAAACGAAACCACGCAATAAAAGAAAGTAATGCCAGAAGCACCAAACTGAGGACATCTCTACAAGAGTCTGGATGTAACTCCAGCAGAATGGTTTCCCAGTTTGGAAATAAAGTATTGATAACTGATGTTGGGACATAAAAATGTCAAAAATGAAAAACTTGGCTCATTTATTTTTTACAAGAGAAGTCATAGAAATCAAAACAAATGTCTTTCAGAAATGGATTATAATTTGCTTCTTCGGACTGAATGTGATTTTTAATTTCGTTTTCTTTTTCCATTTTGTTGTTTTCTTTTTCCAAGTCTTTGTTGTTATACTCAGAAGAAATCTAAGAATCATTACACTCAAAGAAATCTAAGAATCATTACATTGCCTGTATATATATATATATATACTGTAATCCCCCAGTTTTATGCAGATCAGGAGTCGCGGATTTAGTCACACGCAGATATTTTTTGAGAACCAAACTCATAGTTTTATGTAGAAATCCCCACAATAACGCGGAAAATGCAAATATCCTCTGCCTTTTTTTGCTTTTTGTGACAATAATTAAATTTTTTTCTGGATGTTTTCACACAAGGGGACCCATTCACCTTGCCGCCGTGTCCCAATACTCAGACACTTCAAACTCCACAGTTCAGTAGATCTCCAGGAGACCTTTCCAACGAGCCCTTATTTGTATTTTTAGTCCGAGTAGATCAGGTTTTATTCTCCCAAAACCGGGTGTCCCAATACTTTTGTCACGCAACCTTCCGAGTTGCATTTCTCGGCGGGGAATTTAAATTAAAAGACGGGTTTATCTTTACAATTTCTTTAAGGGTAATACATTTAACTGAGTTTAATCTTGGAGCATGTTTGGGGGCATATTTAGGGTTTACACTATAAAAATAGGCATTTTTGGCCATTTTTGTAAACCAAAACACAACACGGTTTTTCCACTATATGCGGGTGCTCCTGGAACGTAACTCCCGCGAAAAGCATGGGATTACTGTACTCTGCTTTATCAGTTTGGATTTCTGTAAAGTGAGAGCTTGAAACCATGAATCTGTAAATGACACTGTGGGCAAAATATAGTTATGCACTAGATGGCCAAAACTATCTAGACACCACTTGACCATCATCCGTATTTATAGACATGGCCATTAATATGGAGTTGCCTCTACCCCCTTGTGGCTACAACAGCCTCTACAATTTGGGGTAGGATCTCCATAAGATTTAGAAATGTACAGGGGGGTCCTCAAGTTATGACAGAGATCCGTTCCTTGGGCAGTGATGTAACCCGAATTTTGGTGTAAGTCAATAACCGATCCTAGCACAGTTGTAAAATTTAGAACATAAAAACACAATTAACCCACAGAAAAAGGAAAAGGACATAAATATACTGTACTTGTACACTGTACTGTAGTAACAGAAACAATGACAAAAATGAGTGTAAAATTTTTTTTTTCAGAAGCCATACTAAAGGCCAAAAAGTCGCCAAACAAGCCAACACAAACAGAACTCTTGTGCTTAGATAAGCATCCTCCCTCACTCATAAGCTGCATTACTGCATATTTTCTGTGTATGTTCAACTGTGCCACTAAACTAGTTTGCCCACCTGAGCGTCGTAAACATCGAAATGTCGAGGCCCTCGTAACTCGAGGACCCCCTGCATTTGTGGAATTTTATGCACAGTCTGTCAAATAGCATTTGTGAGGTTGGACACAGACGAGGGTCTGCAATTCAACGCGATTAATTCTGTGGTTGAGATCAGGGCTGTGTGCAGACCACTGGATTTCCTCCACAGCAAACTCATCAAAATGTCTTTATGGACCTCACTGTGCTGTGAGGTGCTGGAGCATGCTTCATCCAAAGCACATGAAGCTCCACCGCAATCAACCTGACACTTATGTAATATCGTTGGACAGTTCAGCACATTTGGAAGAGAACACTAACCTTCAGTGTTATGTCAGCTAGGAGTCCATGTTGACTACCATCGTGCTGAGTGATGGGGTGAGCGGTAGGCGCCTCTCTTGGAGCAGGTGTGGTATCTTTGGTTATTGCATTGCCAGAGATTGACGTTGCGAACTCCCTATGATGTCCAACGCTACTCCGAAGCCCTGGATGAAGTTTTGACATCAAGAACGAATTTTACCAGAAGCATAGAGGCCAAAGTATGGCTGAATTTATTTTTCTGCTCTCTTGTAAAATTTTTCAGTCATGCACCTCTGGTTCCGATGCAATGTCTATTCTAAAAAGCGCAATGCAAACAAATTTGAATTGACACAACCAGTATGCCATAACTGCTGAAATCAAGAATGGAGGAAAAGGTTTTTTTTTCTAGGTTACAATGAAGTTTCCCTTCAAACATCTCTTTCCGGTCGGACCACCTTCACTCTTTCTCCGCTCAGTCACTTTTTTCCACCGAGTTGGATATCAGATATGGACAGCAGTGCATTAAAGAGGCGTCTGCTCCATCTCAGCAGAGAGAAATTGAGAAAGCACAGCAGCATACAAATAAGCAGGAAGAAATGGACTTCTTCTTGAGAGTGTTATCTCTCCCAGTCAGTCTCTGTCAAATCAGTCAAACTACAAAGACCTGGAGAAGACTGTACTTGTTTTCCTCTCCCAGTGACTCACACACACACACACACACACAGAGAGAGAGAGAGAGAGAGAGAGATAGCATCAGCCATCACACAATGAGGGTTTCCAAACTGTTTTACTTCTCTCTTGTAATTCTGCTGCAGTGGAGGGATGAGGAGGAGAGACTGCAGTCGAAGCAGTCCCCAGGGATTACTCTCTCGGCGACGACTTGTGGACTGAATAGGCCGTTTTCCATATTCAGCATGCTTTTTTCACAGCACACTCTACAGTAAAGCGCTCACACATTCGTTTGTACGGTCTCGTAAGAGGCTTAAACCTTTCAAAAACGTGTCAGATTTCTGAAAACAAGGTTGGACGGGTAGACTTTAATTATGTTAACTGGTCAAAGTGATGACTATGAATGCGTGACACCGAGCTTGGCAAGTAAGAGAATGGGAGTAGAAAAGCAAAACTGCTTGAGCGAACAACAGGCCCGCTTGAACGTTAAGCCCGCCATTAGCACTTTTGCTAAACTGAAGATACTTAAAATGTTTCTACTTCTTGAGGACGTAGGTGTATTTTTAGCCGTGACACCACATGGGATGTATTCACAGTGCTCGAGATGAAGCATGCTGTCAGGCTGCAAAGCTGGACAGTGATAAAAAGACTCCCCCTTGCTTAACGAGGACACTGTGTTTTTGAGCGTGTGTGAGACGAGGACTGCCAGCACATGCAGTTCGACTCTGAATCTCTTTTGTACTACTTTATCCCCCCCCCAGCCCCCAGATAATTAAAAAAACAGGTCTCAGTTCAGGAAAAAAAATGTGTGGGTGCATAATCACAGCCATTTTGTAACAGTCAGAGCAGGCTGACATGATTTTGCTGCGAATCTGATGAGGGTCGTCGGGCAGGTCAGTGTTATCTCTATTACAGAGACACGAGGTAATGAGGCACTGCATTGGTATTTTGGACATGGGCTGTTGTCTTTACCTCTGAGAACGGACTGAACCAAAGGAATGTTGAATATAATGTATACCAACTATCCATAACTGCAGTAATACAAACTCACCCCAGCACGAACAATCTTCAGTCGCATGTGCCTGTGAATACTAATTGCCAAAGTAAGGCTTGGCGCATAAAGATGAGCTTGTTAGCTATTTTTATGTGGCTTGACCAGACAAAGAAAACAAAGTGAGTTGGTTTTAAAGCTAGAGCCTGTACTTTGGTGGAGCACCAGTTTCATCAGCTTAATTAGTGCATTTAGCTTTGGTTTTTTTTTTTCTTTTCTACACTTACAACGCACACGCAATACTGAACACACACCGCAATACCCCAAACATTTGGGAATACTGTAGACTACTTTAACAGCCTAAGTGGAATGCATTTAGCTGGGCCTAATTATCCATTGTGTCTTGACGGAAAAGTTTAATTATGCCATTGTTTGGGATGTTTCTTAGGATGTTAATGTCAAGACAAGCTCATTTAAAGCTCAAAAGGTAAAGTCACTCAGCCTATGACATCAAACTTAATCAGCTTGGCTGTTTCACTGGCTTATCTGTTCATTTGCCTTTAGCTAATAAGGCCCTAGAAGGACCTCCTGGCAGAGTGCGAATGCCGCATTCATTTTCTAAGCAGACATACATTTAAATTACACTCACTCGTTTGGAGACAGCATTTTGACATTTTAAGATTAATAAACTTTCAATTCACTAAATAGAGCTGAAGACAGCTCTATTTACTGGGGACGGTTACGCTAGACTGTGCTTGACTGTGCGTGCCGACATCATTATTGGGAAGTTATTGACCCAGCAATAAGCCTGGCTGAACAGCCGCCAAACACAGAAGCTGACACGCTGTAGTCCTGAGGCCTGTACCTTGAAGTCATCATCTCCAATTCCTCTCTTTTCAGAAGGTTGGATTAGTAATTACAAACTGGTATTAACCTACAGCAAACCTTAGGTTGTTGAACTTGTTGCTCACTTCATTTATGAAGCTCTAAAATGTGTAAAGTGTCCATTTGTCATACGTGAACACACCACAGCACAAAATTCATTCTTTACATTTAATCCGTTTACCAAGTGAAGCAGCGGGCAACCCGGAACACAGCACCCAGGGAGCAGTGTGTGGGGACGGTACCTGGTTCAAGGGTACCTCAGTGATGCCACTTGCAGTCCTGGGATTTGAACCCACAACCTTCTGATCACAGGAGCAACTCCCTAACCACTAGGCCACTCAGTGTTACTGAGTAATCACAATAGGTGTATCTGTTTTGTGTATATTTTTCCCAGTGCCCTTCTGGTCACTCTACACACTGGCCCAGTCTGGACTGGAACACAAGCCAGAGATTCTCATGTCATTTATTTTTTCTACACCAGCATTTTCCAAGTCACTCTTGTGCCACTTTCTCTGCTCCGTTTCCTATACTCCTGATCTGACGTACCTCATGTAGCTAGAAAGGTTTATTAGCCATTTAATGTCTCCAATGAAGAGAAAATGCTGTTTTGTACAGTCCATTTGGATTAAGTATGTCATACGACAGGATTTCTCTGTAAAACTGATACTCTTAAAGGAGATTTTTTTCAAAGTTTCTGTGTAAATAGTTAAGATGAACACATGAGTGGTTTGATGTGAAATAATCCATTCTAGAGAAACTTACTGAGCCAGAATTGCTCACAGCAGCAGTGACACCAGGAAACAGGCGTCTGAAGTGTTTAATGTCTCTAAAAGCTTCCTCTCAGAAAGGCATTGCAGGAAAAGATTCCGAATGCTGGTACATTAGATGGATATGAATATGCAGGCTGATGCCTGAGACATAGTTACATCTGAATGCATTGAAATGTTTTGAAATTTACTTTGTTAAATTGATTCAAAGGTCACCTAAGACAAAATAGTACCAAAAGCAAGCAGAATTGACCAGTATTATAACAGGACATGTTGGTTCTCTGGTCATGTTGGGTAGTAAATAAAATGGCTGCATTATGGCTGTAGCCATTGAGACCCTGGTTTTCACCACCATCAAAGTCGGTAGGTTTCTCTACAAAGTACCATTTCACATCTAACCTCTCTGAATGACTCTGTGTACCAATCAAGTTAAATCATGTCAACGCTGCACAACTGAATTATTTAGAAAATGTGAAAAATTCCCCTTTATCCCAAAAGCATACGTGTCTTCCATTAGTAACGTCCCTTGTCTGTCTAAATACTACTTCGTGAAGCATCACTCAGGACTGGAGGAGGAAAACTGTACAGCAGGCTATACTATGCAAACCTGAATCAGAATCAGAAAACATTATTGGTCCTGGAGGAAATTGCTCATGTTATGACTGCACAGACACGCAAAGACACAGAGACAAGAACAATATAAAATATAAAGTCTAAATAAATACAGCAAATACACATATGAAAATTATATATACACACATAATACCGGGTGTACATCTATAAATACTGCCACCAATGGGGGGCGCCTTGGGAGCACTGTGTGGGGACGGTACCTTGCTCAAGGGTAGCTCAGTGGTGCCACTAGCAGTCCTGAGATTCAAACCCACAGCCTTCTGATCACAGGGGCAGCTCCCTAACCACTAGCCCACCAGCTGCACTGTAGCAGAGATCAGCAGTGCATTATTGACATAAGTTATATCAAGTTATATTCACTTGATAGTAAGTTATATTCACATGTTATAATATATAATATATTGCACATAATGAAATGTCAGAAATACTTCAAAAAAAATTTGGGAGGGTTTTTTTCTGGTGGTCAACAGAAAACAATCAAGTTGAGTGATGAAGGGAAAAAAATGAAAATAAATAAGAGGAAACATATAAGACCATAGCACATGATAAAATATTGCACTTAACCAAATGTCAGTAATATATTTTTTTTAAAATTGACTTTGTTGAGTGAATTTTCTCTGATATTGGTCACCAGAAACCATACAGTCCAGCTAAACCGAGGTGTAGAAGATAAAAGTGGAAAAAATGAGAAAAAAACTCACGTAAAACTAGTGCCCATAATAAGAGACTGCACAAAAAAGAAATGTTAGTAATATTTCCAACGAACTTGTCCAAAATGTCTAATATTTCAGAAACTTTTTTGAGTGAGTTGTCAGATGGGCGTGGAGGAGAAAAATGGAAAAAATGGAGGGAATGAAATGTCTTCAATATTTACGAACGATGTATGTCTCTCTCTGCTGCCAATTATGCAACACTGTCCAATGGGAGCTTGACTCTCTCTAACGCCCACCCCCTCATTGGATAGACGTTTTGGTGTGTGATTGGCCGGCCCGGTCCTACTTGGTCTCGCTGTGTCTCGCGGTGCTGGGAGTGTGTTCCGCTTCTCGCAAGGCAACGGTGGTCCGTGGAGCTCCGAGTGTGCGAGTGTGTGTGAGAAGGTGTGTGTGTGTGTGTGTTTTCGTTCCGGCGTTGCTGGCTGAAGCAGGAGGGTCTGTTCGTCTCTCAAGTGAAGTGCAGCCTGCTATCCAGTGTGGCTCCTCGGGGCGGTCCTGGTGGTCCTGGTGGTCTTCTCTGAGAAGGTGAGTGGAGCCAATGTGGGTTTTTCTGTAGGTTCCTGGGGTTCTCCTGTTTGGACTCGGACATGTCGACAGTTCACACACTGCCTTGATGTCCAGACCCACTAAAAGTCAGCCAGAGCTTCAGTTTAATTCACCCTTTCTAAAGAACACCATTACTGAACCAGCAGGAGAGGACGGGTGGGTTGTCAGCTCCTCCTTGTCTCTCCAGAACGGACCGAAGAAGTTGTCCTGTCTTGGTGGACGGAGCTTTTTGCTTTACCGTTTACACTTTAGCCCACAAGTTTGAGTTAAACTAATTTAACAGCGAATCTAAAAAAGGACAGGTCTTCTAGCAGTGCACAGCAGACTCTCCAGTGCTGGGTGAACTTGTGCAGTGTTCATTGGGGTCCAGATCACACACACATACACACACAAACACAGTGGAACAACACTGTCACACACACAATATGCCCATACATACACATACACATACACCTACACAACATACATATGCACAAACATAACACATGCTTGATTCGGGTTAAAACAACAGACATGCCGGTGTGTGCTCATCTAAAGCATTCTTTTTCTTTCAGTGCACAGCAAATTACCCAATACTGAGTAAACTTGTACAGTGTTGGTTGGGGTCCAGGTCACACACATACACATACACAATGCGCATATACACACACAATATGCACATACAGACAGTGGAACAGCACTGTCACATTTGAGATATAATATTGAATCTAACACACATACACACCCACATATACTTGGTCGGAGCTTTTTGCTTTACACTTCACCCCACAGGTTCGGGTAAAACTCCAAAAACAACAGCCATGCCATTGTGTGCTCATCTGAAGTACTAGTCTTTTTTCCTCCTAGCACAGCAGTGATTGTGGAATAGGTTGGCCTGACATTTACCCACTTTTCTAGACGATTCAAGAAGGTTCGTGAACCTTCCCGTTGTCTGTGAGAAGGCACACTTTGCTGAGAAACAAGGCTCAACATGAAGTTTGTTGTTTAAACAGATGTTTCACAAGGTCCAGTCTGCAATAGTGGCATGTTTCTTTTAAAAGACAGATTTGCATATTGGTGGAAGCATGTTAGGTGCTGGTGGCCTGGTGGTTAGGGAGTTGCCCCTGTGATCGAAAGGTTGTGGGCTCGATACCCAGGACTGCTAGTGCTACTGCTGTGGTACCCTTGATAAGGACTGTGTAAACTGTGGAAATCACATTTTTTTGGACAAATTAGTCCTTTAACATTATTTGATTGTTGATGCATGGCATTAAACAGCAGCAGCATTAGCTAATGTGTTATAACCACTGCCCGTAAAGGTCTGTTTTTACTCTTTTACTTTACATGAGAACACGGATGTGCTAAAGCTTCTGTGAAGTGCCTTGTCACTCTTTGGGTTGTCCTGAATAATGATCTGTGAGGTCTAGAGTAGGAAAACATCAAATAAGTGCCTCTCCCCTTGGACATCAGTAAAAGAAACTAAAAGCAGTCACACACAATGGAAACTCTTCTCTCCTTTGACTAAAAACATGACTAGATCTGCATGATGATTAAATATGGTTTAACATGTTCAGGGGCTTGGCAAAGAGGTCTCAGTGAATGCGATTAAAGTGGATTTGAAAGGTAAATATAAAAATCTTGACTCATTTAGGTGACCAGGTATCCGGCTTGAGTTTAGTGAAGCGGTTTTGTGTCTGACACTGCTGGTTTGCTGAGTGTCATCTCAGAATACGTGGGTCTGATGCAGTTGTAGGGAACAGATGTTTCCGGGCGGCGGCAGATTCATCACCTGTAAGCAGCGAGGAAAATAGCCCACCACAGACTTCTCAGCTGATTGAGCCTCCTTATCTTCAGATGGGCTAAAATACCAGGTATTTTCAATGCTACTGAAACAGCGTTCTCTTTACTTTCTGCGCCGGTGCACTGTCAGCAAATTGTTAGTTTAGTGCTCTCAATAATAGACTTCAGAGAGCTCAATACTGTGAGGTTTAAAAGCAATTAAACAGACGAAACAGACTTTTGCATTCACAGTGCTGATCCTGCAGTTTACCGTCATCAGTGCGATGCTACAAAGTTGAGAACAAATCCGCTTCCATAGCTTGGAACCCCTCGCATTAGTTTTACTTTTGCAGTGTAGTTTATGAGCATGTCACAGAATTAGGATGCGACATGAAGCAAGACGTGAGTAATTCAGAGCCAGCACAGACTACGTTAATGCTTAAAATATGCCCGTGTATGGTAATATGTACTTAGGCTGAGTTACCACTGATATCATGTCTGTCCAAATGGTACTGCGCACATTTTGGGATGTCCTAAGACCACAGCATCGGGTTTCAGACACCAGATTAAACGGCTTTGGAGCTCAGGTGTCAGGCGAAATGGTTTCGGACAAAAAGGCACCAGGCTGATCGACCACTGCCTTTGACAAAGCGGCTGCGGTTTTACACACTATTCACTGAACTGCGGTATTATGTAAGATTACGCTTCAGCTTGCATTGCCATTACTGTGTTTGCTCTTTCTTCCGCTTCGGTTGGGACCTGATGCAAAATAACCGAAAGAAAACTGTGATTATTATCTGTTTTTAAACACACACTCACAAACACACCCTGGTATAACCAAGGTTATTTTTGACACCTTTGCATGTGCAGTTGTTCCTGTGGCTCTTTTTTATGCTTTTGACTGTCCACGTTGGCTTCTCTATTGCATAACTTCCAATTGCACCCTATGGTCATTTTGCCTAGTTGCAGTGTAAATGAGATCTCACAGGCTTTTGGTAAACCACCAAAAGTTGCTGTTATTCATTTATTTATACAGAGATGTACAAGGGCCTTTAAAAGTTTTTTTTTTATATCTGCCACATATTAAAAAAGCTGAAAATCTTCCTTTCTTAGGCTACCATCATTAGGCTGATTCTTTTAATGAGAGACTTGAGAAAAACAGAGCTTCACAAAGACCACACGGATTCTTGCAGTCGTCTGATTGTGACATGGATTTGGACCGGAGACCACAATGCTGGAAGAGTGACCTGGTCATTCCGAATAATTTAGCCACCCCTGCTGTGAAACTTGTTGGAATCTGCTCCTGTTTGCAATGTCTGCAGCCTTTAGAAATGACCGGGCCTTGTGCCTGTGAAGTCTTTTTCTTCTAACTGCTTGTTCAGTTTTAATAAACGTTTATCATGCCTTATTTCCTACTTACTGCTGTGCCAGCTTTCCTGTCTGCGGAGAGAAACAGATGGTCAGTCCAGGCTGCTCTTCTTCAGCCACAGATAACAGGCAATCCTCTTTGCTTCCTCTTTAGATTCTCCACGGAGGTGCCCAAGGGTTAATTAGCTCTTAATGTCTCCGAACAAACTTGTATTCTCCAGCAGTCGTGTTTCTTAATTGTTTCGTGGTCATTTGTGGGTAATCTAAAGTTTTTGACTTATGAACCTTAGCCCGAGAATTAATTATTCCCCAGTGTTTGACTTTGAGAAATCAACTAGGCTTTTCTCCATGCTGGCAGAAGATGACTATTTATGCACAGTTATTGAGGAGAAAATTGGAGAGTTCTCAGAATGAATAATAGCCAAAAGAATGATGTCAAGTCCTTAACTTATAGCAATGAAATGTTGAATGTTGGTTTTCATCATTTCAGCTCAAATGGATTTCATAAACCATTTGCCGACAGTAGAGGACTCTCAACTGTCTGTTTAAATGTGTAATGAAATAGTACACTCTCAAAACAGAAATCTTCAACCTTCATCATGGATGGGGCTTATTTTGTAAACCTTTTTTGTTGCTTTGGAGACTTTTACTTCCATTTTTTTTATTAAGGATATGTATGAAATGCTTGGACATTTTTAGATTAGGATTTTATCCGTTGAGGAGTTTAAAGAACAGAAGATACGAGGAGGCTGTATGAAGAAAGGGGACTAAATTGGTCCTTGTGCTAGCTCATGATGAGCCATGGGTTTTAACAGGACACCGAGAGCAGAGCTTTAATGAGCTTCTGCTGCGGCGTGGGGAGAGGGGTAAAATGCCACCAGCACCGCCATCATTACTGTTATCTCTGTTCTCATATTTCGCATCATATTGGGCTTTAAAGTTTAAAACAGAATGTAAGAACGTGGATCTGTTGTGTTATCTGTAAATGTATGAAAGATACACACTGATATACTTTCCAAGGATCGCTGTGTGGACTGTAGGGATGCTGCTAATTGTAGGTGAAGGTTCATGTCTTTTTTTCATATTATTTTTTACACTGCTTATGACATTTCTTGGAGTTTAAGAAGGAAATTGTGATGAACGGTTATGTGACCACTTTCCAACCTCTTTTTTTCTGTGGCTTGATTGCATGCACACATTTTTATTGCAAAGTGGTAGGTATGTTCATCCCTTCCCTGTTTTTGGCAATAGAGGGGATGAGAATTGACAATACGCTTATACTTTTATTATTATTTCCCCTTGGTCATCCACTGACCTTTTGAAAGTCTGACACAGTTATTAGGTGTCTGGCATGTCTTTGTCCAGGAAATTGCCGGACTGATTCAGGATTATTTCAGCCGTTTAGGAGTAATGTGACAAAAAGATCCAGTCAGCCTGCTTGATTTGCAGCATTTGGACCTTTTAGTCTGAAATTTGTCATGTTATGAATTTGTTTCTTCAGGTGGGATATTAGTGTTTGAGCAGATTACAATAGCCTACGTTTAGATGCTAATCTTTTTAATCTTAGAAGTATTGAAAGAGGAATTATTGGAAGACCCATATCACTTGAGCCTTAATGTTTTAATATTTTATTTGGTATGAGAAATGGCATTCTGTCGTCTTTATTTTGGACTGTCATCTTTATATTGGCTGCCCTGTTGTATGCCATTTCCAAAAAGCAGTCTGGGCTGAAGCACTTATAACTTTTAACAAAGGGTTATATGAACCTGCTGTATAGGCTAGTTGTTTTTGTAATGAATTTCCACAGAAACCCACACAGAAATCTTGTGGAAAGCTTTCCAAGAAGAAGCTGTTGTAGCTGCAAAGGGGGACCAGCTCCATATTAAAGTCTATGTATTTGAATGCATTGAGCATGTCAATGCATTAAAGTCCCCCCTGGTGTAATGGCCAGGGGCTTTTGTCCATATAGTGTAAGTATATGAAGGGTGATGTGTACAGTATGTCTTAGAACTGAGATACTGTATCGTACTGTTTTGATTCCAAATAGTAAAATCCACTCCATGATCTGGGCCCTTTAAGGATGGTTATAGAGCCTTAATCCACTGACTAGAGACATTTGGCTCGCTATGAGTAAGTGGAGGTGTGCTGGTACCCTGACTGCCAGTGGTGCTGTTTGTGTTTCTGCCCTACTTCTTGAGCTGCTTGAGTCAACTCCGTGTAGAGGGTTTTGTGTGCAATCCTGGCACCACAGCACAGAGCCAGGACCTCCCGAGGGGCCTAAAAATAGTCAAATTCAGGAAGTCCGTCTCGCCTGGCCCTTAGCTGGACACTTCCTGGAGCCCTTGGACACATAAGCCACTCTGGTAATTTGGATCACTTGGATGCCCTCGATGACTGAAGAGGCAGCCAAGGAGCAGCGCTGGCAGGCCCTTCGCCAACACTGCTAATCCACTGCTGCTGCTCTTTCGCCTCTACACAGTTGTGTTTAATGGAAACACGAGAGAGAACTCGCGGTATCCTAGCGGGGACAAAAGGCACTATGAATGTAAAGGGCGCTAATGGATTTTGGGCATCCGAGATCAATAAAACCTGGAGACAGCAAAGGTTTATGGCGTCCTTGTAATCAATATGCCAGCTGTGTTGCAGTTCTTTTTTTTTTTGAACAGATGACTGGTGGTTTTGGAGGAAAGAGAATAGTGTACTTTCCTGTACCACACTGATGTGTTTCTTCTATGAAGCAAAATTCATCTTGCATAACAGATCCTCTCATATTATTTGTGGCCACACTTTATCAGGAGGGACAACTTCGGAAAAGGTGACCTCATTTTGCTTCAGTTCCTGAAGTTAATAGTACTGTGCGGCGCAAGTGGATGGCATATTAAATGGATGGCACACAGTGAACTCCAGGAGTAGATAATAGCTTAACCCCTCACTCGTGTTTGGCTGGCTAATGCAGATCTGCTTGGGGGTGTGAAGTTTTTTTGAGTGCTTGCTAGTTTACTATTTAGCTACAACAGATGACTGCTAAGCTTAAATTAGAATGACTGTACTAACAAAAAATATATATGCATTAATATGTATCAAGCATTTAATTTTATAAAGGGTATAGATATAGGAGTCACATCAGTAAAACCACTGATAGGTTAATAACATTTATGACCAGCAACAATAAAACCACTAACAAATGAATAACATTTATTATCTCAGTGCAGTGGCACCTGTCAAGGGATGGGATATTAGGTAGCAAGTGAAGAATCAGTTCTTGTTCACATAAGGATCTGAACTTAAATATAACCAAACTGTGATGACTAGAAGACTCGGAGCAAAACAGCAGGTCTTGTGTGGTGTTCTCAGTATGCAGTGGTTAGTACCTACCAAAGTGGTCCAATGAAGGACAACTGCTGAACCAACTACAGGATCGTGGGCTCACCAATGCACATTAAGAGCAAAGGATACCCCATCTGGTCTGAGTGAATGTGTTAAACACATACATTTTATATATCTATATATATATATATATATCTCACTCATATATTTATGGATGCAACGATCATGACTTAGTTTCTCTACAAAAAACTGAGTTTTTTTTACCCGTTTATTTATCTGTTCAATTTATATTAGCTTTTTAAAAAGCTTGAAGGTAAGTCTGTGTAGGCTACATATGAAAATACTAGTATCAGTACTACTAGTATCTGGTACTACTGATTAAAAAGTGGTCAAATTAAAGTGGTCCAATTCAATTTACAAAGTTTTGACCAAAGATAGAAGTAAGCAGTATTTGGACGCATGCTTGTGTCAGAGGATTGTGTGGATGTGTAGTTGTCTACCGACTACAAAATATGCACTAACATGGTGACTGACTTTTCAATTTGTATTTCCTCATAGGTCAAGCGTTCCCTCACCCATGGTCCTCCGGTTTAGATGAAAACTCTGTCAGCACCAGGGGTTCTGTGCAGAACTGCTGCTTTGTATCTGTGACACTGTGTCCTTGTTTTGAAATATGTTTTGACACAGTCCTCTAGGCCTTTGCATTTAATATGACACTGTGTTTTAGAGCAGCTCAGAAATAATGAGACACGTTTTAACAAACTGCTCATTTTTCCAAATATCATATTGACTATGTTTGAAGTAACTTTTTGTCCCAGCCAAAGACAATGAAAAATCAGAAACATGAAGTTCCCACTTGTTAAAAAAGGCCATGTCATCTATTATCGAAACATAAGCCATATGTTGTGCATTAGGAATATCTTCTATCTTTGTTCCATCTGAAAAAACTGTTTGAACAACCTGTATAAAAGCTTTTCTTGATGTACCTTCCTTGAAGTTACTATTTTTTTCTATTGCTTTTTATCCCAGCTGGTTGATTTGGCCTGGCTAATTTTGTGATTATCTATTTTTAGCATCATGATGACTTGCTTATTGTTTTGCTCTTCATGTTTAGAATTCAAATATAAATCACTGTGATCAGTGTCTATTTCCAGTTCTAAAATCCTGAAACTGAGGGATGTACAAAATGTACTCAGGGTTGATATTATGAGGGTGTTTTCACATCATTACTCTCTAATGGTTTTTAGAGAGCTGAGTCATGATTACCTGTGCAGATGTGAACACATCAGACAAACTCTGACTCTAACGGTTCCAAAAACGAACTAACGTCGAGCAGCCTTTTGAGCTGGTCTTAGTTTAATTCGCTCGTTATCCATTTAAAGATCCAGTTGACTTGTGAATTGCGAAAATAACAAATATAAAATGCCTTTTGTTTTTATATATATGTTAGGGGTGTTAAATGAACATGTTAATTTCGATCAGTTAATCACAGAAAAAATGAACGCTGATTAATCACATGGTGGTGACTCTTCAACTCAGTCCGGTTCTGGCCACAGGTGCTCTGTAAAATGAAGGAGGCAGATGAGAACACACTGCTTGGCCCAGTAAACGGAAAGTTAACGTTTAAAAACAGTTGGAACGGTTGATATGAGTATCGTTATCTGCAATTCATGCAATAAGGAATTTTTGTATAATCGGAGTACATCAAGTCTAAAATTTCACCTGAACGCAAAGTATTTAGGAGCTAACTCAGCGGTCCGTGCCCCTGATCCCAGGCTTGAGATGCCTTATATGCATGGGCATCGGAACCATTATATTAAGGGACGACTATTAAAAATCATTAGTTTCATCCCCCACTTATCCACCCAGCGGTTTGTGTGAGTGAAACACTAGAGTCTCAGAGGGCTGCGTCCCCACAGGAAAACACCATGCTACAGCTATCACCCCCACACCCCCCAAAGAGAGAAGAAAAACAGAGAGAGTTTTCCTTCTGAAAAGGAAAAAAACTAAAGCTGAATATCTAAACTTTATCCCTGTCTTCCACTCCTAATAGCAGCAGCATAACCGTGAAAAGCTAGAAGTATGTATGGAGAAGTGTTACATCCCATATTGTTGTTCACTGTAACTGTCACCTTCCATTTATATTTCAGTTGCTATAAAGTAAAGTATGCCCTCTGGCCTATGGACTAGAGCACCAATGCCTCACTGATGTCACTTTAATGTCCCTTTTTTCAAGCCTGTATTGGTGGCTCTCGATCTGAGCACTTCTTTGCACAAAGCTCTTTCTGTTGAGTGCCTTGGCTTTGGGTCCGCTTTGTCACCCAGCTACAGCACCACTTTCTTAAAGCTACTGTGTCCTGCCAGCAACAGTCTGGAAACAAGGATTACTTGATACATTATTTTCTTCTTATTCTGTGAGATTCGGTTATCAGTGGCCCTTAATTAAACTGTTAGGATGGTGCTTTCTGCTTCTTTCCGGAGAGGGTTTTAATTCTTTAAAAATCCACTAGCCGAACACCATTGTTCTTGCTTGTGTATTTTGTTTTATTTTTATTTTTTAAACGCGTAGTTTCTGGGCAGAAATTGGAATAGGCATTGTTTCTTTTATCATTTGAGTGTAATAACTGAGTTTGTGTGTGTTGCCTTTTTGCATGTTAGCTTACAAATAACGTTATTTTATGTAGTGAAACAGGGCTGTGACTGTTCGGCGTTCTGTAAAAAAAATGCTGGTGTACTTATTTAGTCTATTACATTTAAAGTATGTTTCAGTAGTTCATCCACTGCACACTCTTTTGTTCCCCTGTGAGTGAATCAGTGTCATGGTCTGCTTACACAGTGTTATGAGGTCCGTAGGGGTCCTCAATGCTCAGGCTGTCTGGGATTGTTTGTCCTGGTGGTTGAACCCCTCACTGTGTCACCCCAAGGGCACCTCCAGCAATGGCCCAGTTTTGTGTGTGTGTGTGTGTGTGTCTGTCTGTCTCTCTCTCTCTCTCTCTCTTTCTCTCTCACACACACACACACACACACACACATTCAGCACATTCAACTGTGTCAGCAGCACTGCCTGTCCTAATCCTGCCCCAAAGCCCACCATCCCACTAGAAAATCATCATCTCTGTCTGCTTAGGGAGCAGGGCAAGCACATGTACTTGTTATTGTCAAATTTCACTCTGTAGTCTGTTGTCTAGTGAACGACCAAAAAAAAAAAAAAAAACGTGCCGCCCCCTCCCCCACAACCTCTCTGTAATTATTTGGCAATCCAGTGACTGGCCAGACTTTTTTGCTGTATGCCAGCTTTGTGAAACAGCCAGGGTGTTGGTGATCAGACTTCCCAGACTTGGTTCTCAGGGAGAGGTGATCTTTTTTCATGAGCCTCCTGTGCTCCCTGCTGTCCAATAAGCCGCCAGACGTTTGACATGACTGTTGGACGTGTCTCACCCCACCTGCTCTTTTCTTGCGTCCAGCTGAGATCAGGTCTGTAAGGTTCTGGATCGATCCCAGACCTTTTCATTTACTGTGTTGTCAGTGGTGTTTCTTCTTCTCCTTAAAAGATCAGCAGTTCTGATTGACAAACTGCAGTCATATCTGAGCTTCAACTTTCCTATCATTATGAGCAACGGATTTCCCTTGCACTGAACCTTTTCACAGTATTCAAGTTTGTGTTTAGGTGTAATGTGGTGGTTGCGTTCTGTAGCTGACACCCAATACAAGACAAGTGAATTTCAATACAAGTGAATTTCATCAAAGCAGTAGGGCTGGTCTGAATAATGCAAATGCTTGTTTATATTTGTTTCTGAGTTGTCGGTTCTAAATGAGTTTTAAGTTTGAGGTTATGTTTGTGATGAAACTGAACTTGGACCACAGTTCAATGTGAAATTGGCACTAAGCTTGACTGATTACAAAACACACAGCTAAAGAAACAAAGATTTAAAAAGATTTAGACCTTCAGCTTACTTCTGTAGTGTCACTACTGTCTAGATAAGCAAAAAAAGCTAGTCAGATTAATCTATCTCCTTTTCTGTTATAACATTACAAGACATCTGATCTATGTTTTACAAATAAAAGATTCAAGATTCAAGGATTCCAAACGTTTATTGTCATGTGTACAGCAGAAATTACATTTATCTGTGCAGCAAAATGCTTTCTTTGCTGTCCACACACAAATGCAGAGGTTCGGTTAGAAAATAGAATAAAAAATATATAAAATAAATAAAAATAAAAAAATAATAATTTAAGTGTTACGTGCAGATGTGGATAATATTAATTGTGTATTTGCAAAATTAAGGAAATGTGCAAAGGAGCAAAAATTACAGTATGAGGTAGATGAAGGGGATGTGCAAATACTGTAGAATTGTGATTAAAAATATAAAAAATGAGTAATTAATGTATATATTTCAGCACCACACTCAAAACAATGAATAGTCAAGTATTCAGTTGGAAGCACAGAGTATTCAAAGCCTGTAAAATGCTGTTTAAGCTATTTCTATATAGCAGTAAAAGCTGCATCTGACCATATTACTGTAGTTCCATTTTTATCTTTGATCCATGCTGTGGCTGTGATGGTGGATTTTTCCGGTCCTCTAGATCACCATGGGAAAGAAATTACTAGGCCATTTTTAAAGCTCAGAAAGTAACATATACAACATAACTGTTCTGGAAGATCCCTTGGCGGGGAAACAGCAATTTGGAGTCTAAACGCCTTTCCTATCGTCTTCAGCACACATTCTGATATCACAGCTGAACTTCATGTTTCCCTTTTTGTGGAAAGAGATGTCAGACGCTAGCTTGCTGAGACAAATGACAGAGTTTGGAAAGTTATCATGCTCACCGTCGAGCCACTGGTTCGCAGTGACCTCTGGATTCCAATAAAGATCTGCAGGAGCTGTCTCAACACTCAGTCGCTTTTTCGTGGCTGCTTCACCATGTCGTGGGAATTAGGGCTCTTTGTAAGTACACTAGGTCATTGAATGCTTTCACCTGTGAATTTGCACATCCACTTTAAGAGTTGGAGATGGAGCCTTTTGTTTGAGGAGCCTAAACAGAATTGACTCCTCATTGTCAATTTCATCAGAAAGTTGACTTGTTGACCCTCTCAGAAACCCAGACTTGACTCATGTACTCATGGGAGTCGGTTGCATGGCCATGTTGCTATTGTTGAATTCTCTAGTGGATCAGGGTTGTTGAGACGATTACGACAGCTAACACTGGTGAAACGTGTATGACTCCCTGCCTGACTCAAGAGAGATGAGTCCTGGTGCTCACTCCTGCTGCCTGGACATGTTGCGGCTCTAAGGCATGTGGCACACCTACTCTGGATTTCTGCCCTGAAGCTTTGTTGCCGCAGGAGCACACTGGCAAGGGTAGTTTTCCCTTCACCTTGCTTGGGATCAGCATTGATAAACCCCCACCAGGAGAGAATCTTTTGCCCATTCATACAAGAGGTAAGGACTTTTCATAAATGAAAGGTAGCTAAACGGCTTGGGTCTACAGAGGCAGCTGAACTCTTTCCTTCAGAAAGACCTCCTCCTTTGATGCAGAAAGGAGGTCAGCACCACAGAATGATCCAGGTAATTTAGCAGCTGGTCCTCCAGTTGTTACCTTGAATGGTGAACTGTTGAGTTAAACACCCAGGGTGGTCGTATCAAAAGAAAATGTTCTGGGTTAAAAATTTAGAATAACTGCCAGGCAGTAGAGGCCAATGTATAAAAATTGAAGAGTCTGATCACTGTTTCGAGGGGCATAGGCTTGGTGGGGAACTGAAAAGAAACTGTAAAAGACAATGTTAACGTTTCATGTACTTATTTTGCATTGGTGAATCCGTTAGCTGCTCCATTATTGTGAGCTGGTGTGTGCTGTTGTATTTTCAAGGTGACACAGCCCTGAGAATATCCCTGTAGGAAAAGGGAGAGGTAACCTTTCTACCCTTGCTGTCCGTTTGCATTCCTTGTTGCTCTGAAACACCTGCAAAGCACTGCTTTGTTATTCATTGTGATGGAATAGTTCAAGGTTTTCAGTGAATGGAACATAAAAAGTAAAGTAAGTTTGGCTGGACATCACTTTTGTAAAAATGAAAGAGGAAAAAAAACTGTTGCAGTGTAAAGCTGTTATGAAATGGATGGCTGGGCTTTATCAGCAGCTTCACAACATGGTGCACCATACGAGTGGCAAATGAGATTCAGATATTTTTTTTGTTGCATAATTGTTACATACTCAAAACTTAATTTAGTTTACAGGAATTTTGTGAGGCTTGGGTAAGATTGGAAGCAAAAAAACAACATCATGTGTCAAACCGGACCTTTTGTATTTGGGTTTGGATCACAATCAGACCCTATCAAAGCTCTAATCTCATGCTGTTTTCTAATTGTAATAATTTTAGCCAAGTTTTTTTTTTTTTAAATTTGGCAATTTTTTTGTTTTCTTTTGGTTTTTTAGTCTACCTTGTCTTGAATTTCACTTACTGCCAATAATTTATTTCAGTGCATCATTACTAATACTGTAATAACACTAGGCTCTGGTAGTAAAAGCAGGGGTATCGCCCACCACTCAAAGTTGAAAGGTTTTGATGTCTTGTGTGGAGGATAAGAAGACCCCTTGTCCTGAATCACCCCCCGAACCCCCCCCCCCCCAAGAATAAATACAGGGCTGGAGATCTTTGTTCTTTGAATGATAAAAGTGTGTGGTGGGTTTCTGAGTGGTGTTTAGGAACAGGCTGAAGAGGTGTCCTCCCAGGGCGCTGCTCAATCATCTGTGTTCACTTCCCCATCCTTCCAGCCACACAGTGGCCCACTTCCCAGCAGACTTTGTGCTTCTCCCAATCTTCAGATTGATGAAGCGCTTTCAGGTCAGGAGGTCCACCATTTGTCACTTCATCCACACAAAACAGCTTGGGAAATAATTTGCTCCCAGCTCCAAACTGCCGTCCAGCTTGAGTCTATTGTGAACTTTCCCTTCTGAAAAAGTGTCTTTTTACGAGAAATATGGCCATTAGATCCATGGATACAAAGACAAAATAAGTTCTTGGGTTAAATAAAGGAGGTTTATTACAACCACACCAGTCCCATTGGGTGCGAGGGCCGTAAAAGCTATACATATGGAATGTGAACAGAGTATTAATGAATATACTGTTCGATATGCGAAACAATATATGTTTTAACAGTGTGGTGCCACTGTTTCTATTTAGCCCTGCAGTTATAATGGTTTCTGTTGCAGTAAAGTTGTGACATGTGTGGTGTCAGAAGGCAGCGAGGTGGGGTATTTTGAGACACACACTCTATCACACTCTCACATGAACTGCCTTCAGACATTTGGACAGTTTGAACTCTTCTATATTAACCCAGTCTGTAGGCCTCCCATGTTAGAGTGCTGCAGAAACAGGGGATCAGAAAAAGAGGCCATGGACAGGTCAGCTCATTCAAAAAGTGGTTGTTTTGTATGAATTTTATTTTGAATATGATTAATATTCTGTATCCTGCCACTCTTTCTACATTTGGGGTTAAAGTGTATTGGTCTGTGCTATGACTGTTGATACAACAGTTCTATCAAGTTGTGATATAGTCCCATGCTGCCTTTTCTTTTTTGTCTTTGTGTGAAAAACAAGGTGTTGGTGAGGAAACATGATTTAAGGAAGTCTTTTTGCTGACAGCTTTGAAATAAAACCTTTAGGAGAAGTGATGCCAGTTCCCTGTTGCGATCTGGTATTCAGTGAAATCCCTTTAGTACACACACACACACACACACACACACAAACAAAAACGTAGATACATCAAAGTGTTCAGTATTCAGTGAAATCCCTTTAGTACACACACACACACACAAACAAAAACGTAGATACATCAAAGTGCTCATAAATATCAGTCATCCACTACACTAACACTATCGAGAGATGAAGTGGATGATGTTGATTATTTCATGTCAGTGGTCAAGAGATGGAAGATATTAGGCAGCAAGTGTACAGTCAGTTCTTGAGTAATTGAGATGGAAACTCTTGTCAGAGCCTTTCCAAAACAGCAGGTCTTGTGGGGTCTTCTGGTATGCAGTGGTTAATACCTACCAAAATGGTCCATAGAAGGACGAACACATGGGCCCATCAGAAGGCTAGCCCATCAGAACTGGAACACAGAGCAATGGAAGAATGGTCTGATAATCACATTTTCTTTTAAATCATTTGGATGACTGGGTGTGTATTTCGCTTACCTGGGGAAAATATGGCACCAGGATGCACTACGGGATGAAGGCAAGCTGGCAGAGGCACTGTGATACTTTGATCAACGTTATGCTGGGAAACCTTTGGACCTGGCATTTATATAGATGGTATGTGAATAGGTAACACCATCCTAAACATTGTTATAAGCAGAGTGCACCCCTTTATTGCCATGGTACTCCCTATTACAAGTGGCTTCTTTCAGAAGAATACTGTGCCCTGCTACACTGCAAACATTGTTCAGGAATGGTTTTAGTTCAGTTCCCCAGATCTCTGATGGAATATCTGTGGAATGTACTGGAAAATCAAGTCCGATCCAAGTGTTACAGGACATGAAGTAGAGCTGCATGATGTGGACAAAATATCAGTATTGTGAGTTTACTACTGATAGTAACAGGATGATATCATCAATTTTCTGTAATTATGTCTAAATATTGTATTAAATGGCACATGTATTCAATACAATCCATATGTGGAGCTACAAAAGCAGCCTGTTTTGAAATGATTTTATGTCACAAAACCAACACGTTTAAATAAATTTCCTATTTCTTGTTACAGCAGTTTAACCCTACCCATTCATGCACCGATTCACCAACATCTTTAACAGTTAAAGATTTAAAAGAATAGACTTTTGTTCGGCTGCACGTAACTCACCAGGAGCTGAAAATGGTTGCTGTCAGATATGCTGTTATTTGCCAGAGACTGTTTTGCATATTGCAGCCTTTTGCGATATCATTAATGCACGACAAAGATTACCAATTTATTGTCCAGCGTTAATATGAAGGATGTGCTGCTAACGTTTTTGTGCCGGATACCAAAGCACACCTTCAGAGCCCTCGTGGAGTCCATGCCTTGATGAGTCAAAGCAGTTTTAGTTCCACATGCTCAGTATTAGGGAGGTGATTGTAATGTTGTGGTTGATCAGAGTACACTTAAACTTGTTTGGTTGATTATTATATTTCGTTTTGCTCTGCTCCCCCACACAAAGTCTTTATTGTAAGTTGTTTTAGTTCTTACTGACTATTAAAATCTTCTCAGCAGTGTAGCACTCATTCAAGCAAAATAAAAGAACTTTAGTACTTTTTGTGTTCATCTTTTACTTCTTCAGTATCGTTGAAAGCATTGCTCAGGAAGTATCAGCATTGCTTAGGAAACTTTGGTCAGTCATTTTGTGATTTGCTACTTGCCAAAGGCATATAAATGTTAGAAAGCCCATCTTATTTTTTGACTTATATGTTAATGGTTAGTATTAATAGTTAATAATACAAACCACCAGTGTCCCTCAAGAAGGATGTCTGATACAATAGCGATGGTTCTGTTAATCCAGTCTGCATTGGATCGCATGATAATTTGAGACTAATGCCAGACTTACCCACAGCACGTACCAATGCACACCCACATAAATACACATGCTTGCATGCCCACACACATATGCACGTAAATGCTTGGTACAACAAACAAGCTTGCATTAGCACTCCTCTGCTCTTCTGTTAATTCCCAGGCTGAGGTTTGTTCTCTTCACATCAAAACAAGCCAAAAAATGCCTACACAGCTCCTCCTACCACACCTCCCCTCCCTTTTGAAGAGGAGCAGCACCTTAGCTGTCTGCTAATTTGTAGCCTGCTCTTAAAACCTTCAAAAATGAAGAGCGCAGTTTTTACACAGGAGAGATGGTTAGATTTCCTTTCAATTACAGGAGTTCACATCAAAGAGTGCTCAGAAATGTCTTTGAACAAAGGTCTCCATGGAATCCGGACGCTAATATCATGTTTGTGGTTGGTTGTTTACTTTATGGATTGCAGGCTTCTGGGTTGAGCTGCAATGTCAACTGGCCTTAAATGTGGTGAAGTCTAGAAAAGTTTAGGTTTGAGCTTTACAGAGTGAGTTCGCCTTTATAATGTAGTATAACTATATTAAAAACGAGGGATGCTATTGTTGCCTCTTTAACTGAGAGCTGATTTTATATTTTTCTAGAAATTAGATGTTATTGTACAGTAATTACTATAGATTACCACAGTAGGAGTTTTCACAGGTACTCAAGTAATCACTTAACCATTCCAGGCGCAAGTCAAAGCAATGTATAACACTGCGTCATGGAAAATCAGGGAGGAATAGTGCAGGCCAGTTGTAATGTTATGTCGTAATTGCAAGTATTGCAAGTAAATATGTTTTATTTTGCTACTACAAAGCATAAATAAAGGGATTCAAGATCCAGTTCTGCATATTTCTGTGCAGATTTTCACACAAAATATGCAGTCAGATAATGTATACATTTTTTTTTTTATTGTAGTGGATCTGTGTTGTCATTTAGTAATATAAATTCAACGTTGGTCAGTAGATAGTATAGAAAAGTACTTTGCACTGTAAATGATTGTCAAAGGGAATGAATGCTACCCTTACAAATAGCACTAAATAGTAGTAAACATTTTACACCTACTACCCCCAATCAATTCCCATCAAAGCCATATTGTTATGCATATTAGAAATGTATAGTGCCAACCCTTAGACTTAAACAGTTTTCTTCCTGTTAGTGTTAAAGTAAAAAAAATACAGTTAGACTAGCTTATCACAGTGTTAACCTTGTTAGGCTAAATGAAGCTGTAGGCCAAAGATCTATAAGGTGGTGGAAGTGATTTATTCTACACCTTAGCAATTACTTGTCACTTACAGTAGCTCAGAATTGTGGGCAGGTTTAAGATGGGTGTATGCGACTCATGATCTTTCAAGGAACAGTGTCTCACTTTGCCAAAACAGCTTTTATTCCACATTCATTTGCTATTATTTTATTGAAAAAAAAAAACAGTTGCAATATTTTGGTCGTATTCTACACCCTGGAGGCACATCGCCCGAGGATTGACCTCATACACCTCTCCTCTCTGCTTAACATCAGTGTAGTGTATTATTTAGGCCTAGCTTAGTTATGCAGTATATTTTCAGATGAAGCTGTGGTTAACTGAAAATCCATTAATTATTTTTAACAGATGCTTAAATATCAAATCTTATCTGAATTGGGGCTGTGCCATTCCGGATTCCTCATTATATACCAGTACAGTTCCACTCCTTGATAAGAATTGTCACCCGGGTGAAACCGGTGCAACGTGGGCATCACACCATCTCACACATTCGCACTATTTAAACATTACTTTCACTTTCACAGAAGTATTTTTATGTGTTCATTTCTTTTTTTTCTAAGATTAAATTATGTTTTGAAAATATATTTGTGAATTAATCTATTTAATTTGTATAGTGTAGTATTTGTTCTACTCTTTTGGTTCCGTGTTTGTTTGCATGGCTATTTTCTGATGTAAATTGTGGCCAAAATTGTGGGGGTATGATTCTGTTTTCGTGTCCTTTATATTGTTAGCACAAAATTACCATAAAGACATCATAATATAGCTTTAAGGCTTTATCTAGGGTGACCAGACATCATCTTTTTCCCCAGACATGTCGACTTTTTGAGCCCTTTGTCCGGCGTCCGGGGGGAATTTTAGAATCGTCCGGGATTTTGGGCTGCCTAAACATTCGTTGGCCCGAGATGCGCATAAAACATATGAACCCCATCCGGACCACGGCTGTCAATGTGAGATGCGCATAACCCCCCCGGAAACACGGCAGAACCTCGGTACTTCTCGGCCCCACCACAGAATCACGGTGGAGCTGGTACAGAAAGTACCCACAACCCCCCCCCTTCTTTTTCACAATCCCAAATCTGGTCACCCTACTTTATCACCTATTCCTAGTCTGAATAAGATAACTCTTCATTAGTCTGAGTGCAAAGTGGACTGAACAAGAGAAGAAGATAGAATTAATCTCAAAATACACTATGCTATAGATAAGTAACACAGTTAAGTGAATTCTAATGACACAGATGGTAATAGAGTGCCGCTTAATAGAGATCAGTAATATATTAGTAATATTGATCTCGCACATGTAAGACTATTGCACACAAGATTTTGCACATCATGAAGTGATTCAGCACGCATTTTAAAAGAATGCATAACCAGTCAAAAAGAAATAGAAATAAACCAATAGAAATCGAAAAAATACAACAATATAATATGTACTATACAAAAATTATATAAATATATGTTTGGTTGTATATGTAAATATATATATATGAATGTATACAGTGAAATAGAATATTTATTGTGAGACTCTTTGTACACTAGACTAGGTGGATGCTGTGTTTACCACATACAAGGCAGAGTAAGATCCGGCTGGTTCAGTTACTTTTTACTCCTTGCAAATCTTCCCAGTTCCCTGTGGAATATTCCAGTTTTTGAGACAACACTGTGATACTGTAAACCCAGCTCGGTGCTGTCTGAGAGGGGCACAGAGTTATTCACGAGCCCCTTAAGAGGATTTTCTCCCTGACGACAGCGGAGCCAGGTAGAGAGGTCAGAGCTGGGTGAGCATTAAAAGAGCAGCTTTGCAAGAGTAGAGCCCTGGAAATGTTCAGAGAAACCTTCTGCGCATGCAGCTCGGCATTGTGCTGAAGACCAGCTGGAAAATAAGCTTGTGGTGCGATTATTATTGAGCCTCTCGTTCTCCTTTTTGATCTTTTTGTGTTTTTTTTTTCCATATTTCAGATGAATATTCATGAGAGCCGTGTTTTTTAGGGCATCTCTCATTATTAATTAGGTGTAATCCGGAGCAGTGAAAGCGTATGGCGGGAGTTTATCAGGGATTTGGAAGCGGGGCTGTGTGGAAGCTGAACGCGCACCGCAGATTTGGCCTGGGTTTCGCTGTTAGTATTTGCATTACTGCCAGTCGAATTCGCACTGTTGCTGCCACTCAGATTTGGCCTGTGCGAACTTGCCATATGCTGAAATCTAACAGCATACCAGAGGCTTATGGAAATGCAATCTCTTTCGTATGTTTTGATATCCGCAAGTTTGTTTTTTTTTTTCCCTCTCTCTCTTCCCTGGTGATGTGATGTTCGTTTCAGAATTTTATATTTAAATTCTGCCCATTTATTAATAAACATTTCCCGAAAAGAGCCATGGAAACCTTGTTCATGTTTGGCTTCCGCGTTTACGTGCTAGGAATGTTTAAATCCTCTGTTGAGGAATTATACATGACTGCAGATGTCGTGTCTGAGCATGGGTTTATTAGGCAGAACACTGTCGCAGTCTTTTACGGCGAGCTGTTATACACAGAAATGAGAAATGACTTCAGCATGATGCCACTGTCACAGCTATGTTGTTACTACAGTTAAATGTTGCTTTTTTCTTGTCATAAATGGAGCGTTGTCTCTCTTTCCCTCTCTGTTTAACAGCAGTGAGTCTGTTTAGAGCATCTTTTGCCCCTTGTTGCTGTGCGTTCAGCTGTTGTAATCAAACTGCTCTAAATTGCTCTAAAGTTCTAAATGTGATCAAATCCCAGCTTCGGCATCTGTTTGGGCATGAATAAATCATCACAGTTGTTCCTCTGCATTCGTTGTCTGATTAGATAAGTTACAGATTTTGTCACTGTTTTGTGGTGGTTTGTGTTCCTCTTGGTTTAAATCATTAAATCTGGGACGGTAAGTAATTTCTGAAAGTCAATAAATTGGGACATTATTAAGAAGCATCTTTTTTTTTCCATTGTTTAAAACCATGGGTATAGTGTAAAGACCTTTTTGTGTACCTGCGAAAATTCCATTAGCGCCAAAGAAGGCGATAAAGACAAGGACCATTTCACACCAAGCGAGAGTTTTACCGCCAAAGTTTGCAAACGTCTTTCACATTAAAACTCTTGGTTGCTCATGGTCTCTTGGTTCTACATCGCTGCAGCTCCTGTGAGGGGATGGTCTGCTTGTGCCGTTTATTTAGCTTTCTCTGCAAACAAATGTGAAGATTTCAGTGCGTTAAATCTGCAAAACAGGCTCAGTGTGAAAATACCACAAGACGACTAAATATTAAACTATGATTAAGCACAGAAAGTCCTAAGCAAAATCGTTGATGACGCCTGTGTACCAGCACTTCTGGGACTCGCTCACACTGACAACTCAGTGCTGTGGTTGAAAATAAATTTTGAGTAGTTTCTCAAATCACAGAATGCTCATGCACTCACATAAAAGTGAGAAATGCTGCTCATCACCTAGGGTCCCGGTTGACGAACCTGTATTATTTATTTATTTATTTGTATTTTTTGACAATATGTTACGTTATTGTATCATCTTCACAGATTTGTCTGATGGAAAGGAGAGTAACATTGACATTGATATTCTGTCATATACTGTAAAAAGTGATCTTTGTTGGTGTCTGACTCTTCATTGATGACTCTTCATTGCTAACACTTTGCGAACCAACTGGAATATTCTCTCTTCACTAGAGTAAGCAGGGAATTTGGCTAAGCTAAAAGTAATGTTTAGAGTAACTTAGTGTTTACATTTACACTGTTACCAAAGAATTCAGCATTCAGACTAAAATTTTAAGTAAAGAGTAGGACTTTAATGTCTCTTGCAAAGTTCAAATATCTGTTTAATCTAGAGTTGCTATAAAAGCACCACTATACTAACAAAACAGAAAAGCCCCTTTTGCCAGGCTGGCAGAAATTAGGATTCATTTAGCAAGGTGAAAACCTACTCTCAAAGAAATTGACATTGTTTCTGCATTAAATGTTGCTGAGGATTGATATGCTTTGCCTGAATTTGCTCAAGATTGTGTGACAGTACCTGTTCTATTAGTGTAAACAAGCTTAATAAGTCTAAGGTATGGTTTCACTTTATACTCCACTATGGACTTCTCCATCATTGGACAGTGACCATCCTTTGCCCAGCACCTTTACTTAACTGTTTTTGCAGCGAAGGAAAGTGCGATACAAAGTGGTTTTGCTAGTTGCGTACCAGTCCATTCCTCATTTTTTACGCTATACGCGCGCATTTTCAAAATAACAAATGATTTTGCATGTGTTTCCCGCTCAAAGGAATGGTGTTTTAATGATGTGTGTCTGGGCACTTTGGTGGTGTGCTGCTATTTTAAGTGGACATTTATTGCACTTTTGACCAACACAAACCATGTTAAAGGCAGTAGTCTTTCGGTAAATAATATTTAGGTGGTTCGTTTCAGAAACGTGTGGGTGAACAACACTCATCAAAGTCACAGGTTGAAACTCTAAGTGTACTAATATTTTATTTGGGAGATACTTTTATCCAAAATGACTTACAATATGAAGAAACACAGTGGACAGTGTAAGAGTTTTAAATGCTAGATTGTTATTTGGGAGTAGTGCAAGAAGAAAGATTAGTACATTAGTTACAAAAATCATTAGAGTTCATTATCAGAATTATGTGCTGAGCTGTTTGACCCATCGACACACCAGGTTGAAGGTGATCGCTAGAACATTTTGCAAAAAGTGGAAGAAAAAGTTCAATATAAATATAGTAGGAATGTACAACGCACAAGCATGTCCATTTCCTTGGATGAAAAACGATCTGGGTTGGCAGGTAAACAAGCCATTAATATAACAGTAGTGCACCACAGCTCATGCGCCGCCGCCTTTTAAAGGTGAGGTGACGGGCCATTCTGATTGCTTTATTGCTTGTTGTCCCCAAAACACACCTCGGAATAATTAAGACAGTTAGGACGATCTTTTTGCGCCGTGCTCTGCCCCAGAGTCTGTTTTTCCACTGTCAAAATAGTCAAAATTATTTTAGACCCACACATAAATGTTATCCTTGTGCTTTATGCTTTGTATTATATCTTCAAAATAGAGTCCAAGTGAGAGCAGTGGTCAATAATATAGACTATCGTTACCCATAATGAGCTGTTATTCACAGAGGAGTAAATGACAGGCTTAAACCCATCACGGACTGAATTAAGGTGTTATTTGTGCTGGGGATGTCTGCCCTAAATGTGTCATGTATATATTTTCTAAAGCTGATACCTTTTACAATACAAAACATGTATACAATGTAGAATGTGGAAAGAAATGCACCTAGTTTAGCATTAAAAAGAAATCCGTCTGATTCCGATACTTTTTTGGATATTATATCTGCTGGTACACATCATTCCAATCTCATTGTTTGTTCCTATTTTGTTAGAGGCCCTACTTCTCACAGTTAAGTACAGGGAACAACATTACAATGATAAAATGTCTCCTTTAAATAATTTTTTTTCCAAATCACTTGTGCGGCACACGTCATCATGTCTTGTTAACTTGTACCCTTGAAGAAGGACTGGTAAGGAACATCACTGAGCTTGTTATTGAGGTTAGAGTCTCGTGCGCCACATTATGACCCTAAGAGAAATTGAAGTGAAGGCTCAATTTTAACACCTTGATCTGGAAACTTATTCAGCTGGAGAGACTAAGGTCCTTTCGTCCATCTCTATTATGTCGTCTTTTTTAAGTTGAACTGATTTCCTAAACATTGCAGCACTTACTCTGCTGATCATCTGGCGTCATAGTGTGATCTCCCGTATCACGTAGCTTAATCAGTTTCAGCCACAGAAATGTTATCTTTTTAAAGCACAGAGCACTTCACATTGTATATGATACTGATGTCGAGCTGTTCAGAACTAGTTGCCGTTAGGAATGTAGATAATGGGTACCCAGAGTATGTAATAATAGTTTATGTGAAGGCGAACTGCATGACCCCACAAATCATGTGCAAACGCATTACATAACATTCATTCATACATTGACTTTCTTTAACCGCTTAATCCTTAATAGCATTGCGGGTACATGGAGCCTATCCCGGGGTCAATGGGCATGAGACAGGAGCGCAACCTGGACTGGGCATCAGCACACTGAAGGGTGCACATACACACCATTCGCTCACACACACCTACGGTTAATTTAGAATCCCCAGTTAACTTGACGCGCAAGTCTATGGACTGTGGGAGAAACCGGAGTCCCTGGAAGAAACCCATGCCACCATGAGGAGAACCTGCAAACTCCACACACACACAAGATCAGGACCCAAATTCAAACCCCCAACCCTGGAGGTATGAGGCACAGCGCTATGCACTGCACCACCATGAGGCCATTATGTAACATTTAAATAGTAAAACACTTGATAAAAAACTTTGATGTAAGGACACTTATACTAAAGTGGCAAACATTTTTCATTTTTAACATTGTTAAGAAGCATCATTTAGCTCCAAGTGATTGAACTTACTTGGGATTTATGGCAGAAGCTTAAACAAATGCAACATACATTAGATCAGAATCAGAATCGTGTTTATTGGCCAAGTATGTGAGCGAACACATACAAGGAGTTATACAGACAATACAAGATTACAGAATGAATATCACAGAGTGTACATAGTGATATATGCGTTTTGATGCATAATTTTGGATGCCTCAGGTAAAGTTACATGTTTTGTTGATCATCTAATGAGAGTACGTTTCTGCATATTTAATGCACAATTACTGTTTATTTGCTAAATAAAACTTATTGGGGGGAAAGGCCAGTGGAAACGTAAGATGTATTTAGCAGCTGCCTCAATAAACAGTTGAATGTTTCATAGCTTCTCCTGTCAAAGTGGTAAAAATGTTAGCTGACTGCATAAAATGGGTTAATTAGGCTTGAAACATCACATTCTGTAAACATAGCTTTCATATAAAATACCTTCAGTTCATCCTGGAAACCTGTTCATGCGTTGCCTGTCTAGTGATATAAAATGCCATCAGACAAGCCCATTAAACTGCAGCCTAAAGAGCTGAAATATTTTGTCTGTTCATATTACACATTTTGTCTGTCACATATTTTGATTGTTACTATATTACATGCAGTAACTTATGGACAAGCTTACGATTTTTTCCACTGGTAACTTAACTGTCCTCATTAACTTCACTCTCTTCATAAAACAGTACATAGCTCAAAACAATGCATTGATGCAAGCCATTTTAATTAAATAGAAGAACAGCTTCTCAAATTTTGACATTTTATTTGAAAACGCTAGCAAAAAAGACCAAGCTGTTGATTTACATGATAAGCAAGTTTCTTGCATCATCTCAACACTAGTTTCCATTGCATTCAGTGCAGTTTGCATGCCATGCCATATTCTTCAAAAGGAATATCCTGTTATATTGCAGGTGCTGGCATAAGGTGTCGATTACATTTTGAAAGTGATTCAGTGCTTATGCGTGTGTTATGAAGTCCCTGTTACGTAGTCTTCAAGTGGTATGAAGGGTCGTTTGCTGCTGCTGTTTTCCAACATGCGATAGGCAGCTGATTTACAGTGTGTCGGCTCCAGGTCTGCTAACATGCATTTGAAGCATGTTATCTGGGGGAAGATTGCAGGAGAGATTGATGGGAAGGCTTGGTTCCGGCTGCCTGCTGCAGATCATTGTCAGCCACTGTTTCAGATGTGCAAGAGGAGTGATGGATGTCCTGAAACAGCCTTCTCCTGTCCCACTTTCTCTTTCTGTCTCTCTCTCTCTGTCTCTGTCTCTCTCTCTCTCTCTCCTCGTTCCCTCTCTCTGCTCTTGCGATGTCTTCTTGAGGAGCATGAATCATAAATCCTGATATGAAAGGGAAGCCTTTGATTAGTGAATAATATTTTTCGCGTATGCGCAGTTCGGATACGGGTGAATAATCCTCCCCCCATCCCTCCTCCTCTGCTGTCTTCCTTGGAAACCCTTCCTCATCCTCCTCTTCTCCTTCGCCCCCAACTCTCTAGCTTATCAGCAGCTTCACTGAGGGCACGATATCACACTGAGGCTTTTGAAGCACTCCTCGTTGAAAGGCTTTTGATTTCACACATTGGCTGCTTAATATTCCGGACTAGTTAGCAATCTTTTCAGAAACCAACAAGGTGCTGAGGATGCGGGCTTGGCCTTTCATTCTTTGACAGCTAACTGAGACCTTCTCACTCTCAGACTCAATGTTGGTGTTGGAGGCAGCGGGACTCACACACAACATTTCTCGTCTTGTAGGTCATGTGCATGTGAGTTGTAAATATTTCTCCAGCCAATTGCATGGGGTTCGTGTGGGATCAGATGTTTGGGGTTTCTCATAGGTGTCTCACACTTTTTTGATGTATTTTGGCCTGAACTTGGCCTTGCTTTAGTTTTCAGCCTACTTTATTTATCCTCCCTACTGCCTTAATGTCCTTCATTTGTTATAGGACCACACCAGTGGTTCGATATTAGCCTGATAGCCTAAGCTATGATCATAACAGCACAGTTCTACTTTTATAATATGAGCCAGTGTATGTGTTCCAGATCTTTGGTGCCACTATTCAAAACATATTTGTACACAGGCTCGCATTCAGAGCTTTTGTGGCTATTTTGGTAGTAACATACAGCCCTTTGACGCCAAAACAAATGTGTCACAGCAGACAAAAGAGCTGCAACATTTATGAAGAGGAAGAGGCATATCTGATGTCAAACATGTTGTCCGTAATTGAAATATATAAATATTTGAATGGAAGGAGGTAAAGGAGTGCAGATATTTTTAAACAGTTGGAAACTTAAATGTGGCTAAACAGAGGTGCGTCAGGAAAGAGGTGTTTACCCACTCACTCTGCCATGGATGTTAACAGAACTGACAACCTACAGCAAATGTGAACTGAGCTGTTTGTGTAGTCCATCTTTTTGAACACTAATCTCTTGATTGACACTCATGTTGTACTTGTAGCCTGAGCTGCATGCTAGTAATCACAGACAAGCAACTAAATAATAGCAAAGCAGTATTGATTTTGGCACATGGCTCATTGTACGTATTTTTGGCTGGGCGTCAGCTACCTGATTGGTTAAATTCGAATAAATCTTGCCACCATAAAAAGCAGACATTTGGGTAAGGTTGATACAAGCAGCCATTGAGCCTTGTTTGAATGAGGGATAGACTATTTCAAGAATATATGAGTGAATAGATCTGAATACAGTGATATGCAAGTGAAAGTTAAAAATAGTATTTTTAATATATTTTAATATGAAAGGAAGAGGCTTGTGGCCTTTCTGGCAAAGCAATGAACATCCGTGTGTGGCTCACTTTATCCCTTACAATGTGAAATCCATCTAACTCAGTGAAATGGGTGTCATTGAAAACCCAGATGTAGGTATGAAAACAGCCTTAGGCTGAGAACTTGGATTAATGATTGTTGAATACATGTACTAACATGGAACTTAACTTTAATTTTGAATGGATGATCGTTCTTAAATTTTTCTTCAAGAGTAATTTGATGATGCCATTATTGCTACATTGTCACTTAGTGCCTTAATATTTTATCTTAAAAGGCATTATTAGTGGGACTGTGAAGTTTAATTAGTTTATCATCTATATTCGGAGATGGTCTGGATTTTCTTTTTTTGGACTCAAAGCTTCATGTTACGAGCCAGATTTGGGCTGAACTTTGGGACTGGCTGAAATTTTCGGCATGATTAAAGCTGTAGCATGAGTGCATGTTTATGTGTCAGTGAGAGTGATGGTGTATTGCTGTATCCCTGCAATCACCGGGTGGTTTAGAGTGAGTAACTCGCTCCCTGGACTCATGCGGCGTGGGTCTGTTTAGTGCCGTCACTGAAGTATTAGCCTGTGTGAACCATGGCTTCATCATCAATGAATAATCACTCGCACGCCCCCCAGCCAGGCGCCAGCTTTTGACTTGGCAGCCGCTTGACTGTGCGTTGGCTTGTTTGGTTTCTTGAGTTGAGAGAGGCTGCCTTGTCCTCTTCAGCCACGGAGCTTTGAAATCTCAGCCTCTCTTCGCCTGTTTTATGTGTCAGAGATTCAGGCTGTTTATGCATCAGGAGATGCAGCGGCGAGTCCAGCCCTGGCTTTCAACTCCTTCCCTTTTCAAGTCTCTGAGCTCCAGAGCCTGCGAGCCAGTTTTAAGCCCAGCTGGAGCGACTCTGACATGGCGACGCTCTTACCGAAACCTCCCCAAGCCTCCCCAGAGCCAGAGTCTGTCCTGAGGTATGCCGGCCTTTATGAGGTAGCCTAGATAAGAGATCCTTTAAAAAGACTTCATTTGCATTAACTTCAGTGCGCCGCATGAGCATTCATTAGTACTCCACGGGTTTGAAGTTAGCTTCTCTGTGAAAAGGTCTCCTTTTTTAGCTTTCTGTGAGCTGCGCTTTCTTTGAATTGATTTGTACCCTTTTTTTTGTACTTCTTTGAGGTATGAATAGGCCAAACGCAAAAGAATCCAGAGAAAAGAACGAAAGGTTTGCCTTTTGCTTTCTTGTGCTTTTTCGCAGTGCAACAAAACGCCTCGTTTCTCTGTTTGGCTGTGGTGTGGTGTGACACATTTGCAACCGCATTAGTTAATGTTTAAAGTGAGCAAAGAGGAAAAGGAAGAGACGGAGATGCGGCAGTGTATACTGTCTACTCTGCGACGTGAG
Source organism: Brachyalestes nurse (assembly GCA_037974405.1). Classification (NCBI taxonomy): domain Eukaryota; kingdom Metazoa; phylum Chordata; class Actinopteri; order Characiformes; family Alestidae; genus Brachyalestes; species Brachyalestes nurse. Next base: position 19,615,989 of record JBBPCY010000039.1, read on the forward strand.
GAGGAGAGGAGTGGATTGGGAAAAGATCGAGAGATATTGAGCAGTCATGAGCATTAGAAAGAGTCAACAGTGAAGGAGCTTCTGGAGCTTCAAATCCACAGTGGACACTCAAGGCTTATCTTCATGTAGACCCAGAAAGACAGGGGGCGGGAGAGATGGGTAAAAGAAGAGATGAGAAAGAGAGAGAGAGTGCAAGGGAAGGATCGGGTGCGGTGTCCAAATGTATGCAAAGCCTCCCGGAGAAGCATAGGAATTTTCCAGCCAAGCCCCATATCCATGAGAGCCGGTGACAAGCCTGCCGCATCTCCCCGACCGCAACACTTCAGCCTTTCAGGCCCTTTTTGTTCCTGTAATCCACTGTGACGGGGCAGGCCGCTTTTTCCAGGGTCGGAGGGGCCGAGCAAGGGGAGGGGCAGACGCATCGTGGAGGCCACTTTTTAGAACCATTAAATGTTCAGGGGGCCAAGCGACATCCATACAGGATAACACAAAGGGGCCTTTCTCCCGTTCTTGCTTTAACAGTGTTGTCATGCTCGTCCCTCAGTGTTATTGATGGCTGCTTTTGGGGAAATGATGAAGAAATTGAAGCTGTGAGCTACAGTTGCCCTCATGAGCCATGTCATGGTGTCTAGGAGCATTCTTACCAGCATCATTTCCCCATTCTACTCCTCTGAATGGAAATGCAGGCCTTCCAGACTTCTCCATATGGTGAGATGGGCCCAAATCAGATGGCGTCTCCATTAAGATGTTCTTTTTGCCGGACCATTCTTACAGGCAGCATATCTTGGCAGACTGTTATAAATCAAGGATGAGACAGATTCCATTTCCCTTTCAAGTGCACATCTATTATTAAAGCAGCCATATTTTATGCAGAATAGAAATTAGCTGAGAAAGAGACCCTTTCTTCTCTGACGATGTTGCCACGTCAAGTAAGTACATGTGCCACTCGTCCTTCGACATCACAAGGTGAGAGTTTTTGCCATTTTCCTCATCTTTCCCTCGGCATTGATGTTATACTTTTCCTGAAGAAAAGTAATCTATTTTTTTTCTTCTCCCAGTCTTGATCTTTGCGGTGGTCCTTTTAGATTAGTATAGATTCAACAACACGAATACTTCTTCGATTGTCTGTCCAGGTTTTCTCTCTGCCTCATGGCTAATCAGCTTTTACAGCAACATGGAGGCCCCTCCTATCTCTCTTTCTCTCAACCTGTCTATCTGTCTGTCTTCTCTTCAGCTGCGGAAACAGTTCTCAGTATCGTTGTCTAGGCTGTAGTTGAAACAGCACCATGAATCTTTAATGCCCCTGTCCCCCGGAATACAGAAACGAGATGATAGAGCGAGAGGTGATTTGATGTGAATGTATTTATATCCTCAAAAATCACCACAGAAATGCTGAGGATACTTAGCTAGAGTCCAGTGATACTTGTCTCTTGATCGTATTTGTATTCTGGGATTATTGTAAGTCTTCTGAGCTGTCTGTGTGTCTGTGTGTCTGTGTGTCTGTGTGTCTGTGTGTCTGTGTGTCTGTGTGTCTGTGTGTCTGTGTGTGTCTATGTGTATGTGTATGTGTATGTAGAGATATGTCCAGACTGGTAATTCTCACTCTCCCACTTCATTTGTATCCAAGAGTGTTTGAAGTGTGGGAGCATATGGATGGAGCGTGATTTCGTAGAAGTATGTTTTGGAGACAGTCCAGATGGCCCAGCAGGGAGCTTTAGTGAGATGTTCCTCTGCAGTCGGGAACTCCTTGGTCAGAACGGCTCAATCAGCATTGCTGTGTTTTGCAGAGAGAGAGCTTCTTTCTCTTGTTTCTTTGTCTTTGTTATCCACCTTTTAAACTCTAAAGTCCATTTGCAGGTCCTGACTTTCCCTCTAGCTGTTACATAACAGTAATTTTATAGTAGTTAGTGGATTAGTGGATGTTATAAAATTATTGCTTACAGTTCTACAGTCTAATTGAGCCATGATTGAAGCTGCTATAAAATACTATAATTTTGGTTAAAAGAAAAGTTATGCTCTTCATGGAATAACCTTTGACCATTGTGTTGCTTAGATACCATAACCTACCACTAAGAAACAATACTGTTTGGCAGAAAGATATTTTTTTGTGATTAATACAAACACATAGAACTTTTTAGTGAGTGTTGCTGTATTTTAATCATTGTTTTCATAAAGTCATGATTAGGCAGGTTTCACCACACTGTGTGACCCTTACCCATGTACAATCATATACATTATAAGCTGTAAAGCTTTATATAAGTACCTAATCTTTTGCTAGATTGTACCAGGGCAAATAGGCCACAGAGACATTTAGATGTAGAAGCAAGAGATATTGAAACTAGTGCATCATTGTGGAACAAATGAGGGAGGGAAATCTCATTGCTTTCACCTCCAATAAGAATTAAGAATGTTTTTTTTCCTTCTAAAAAGTTTTTTTGGACATATATTAAGAACTAGATCCAGAACTTTGCTGTATTGACAATTTGAGCTCAGCTCCAGCCCTCGGCTTCTTCTTTTTTCTATCTATTGTTATTCAATGGTAAATGGCCGCAGTCTGGGTGCTTGTTAGTGGTCCCCCACCACTCTTTTTCTGGGCTTGATTACTGCAGCATGTAAGACCCTGTTAGTGTGGCCACATGCGAGTGCGCCATTACAATGAGGTTTAAGCTCCCCGTGTCCGTACAGATGCACATACCAGAGAGAGGGAGCTAGTTATCCTTAGGGAAGTGCCACGTTAGCATACAGAGTGTATTTTGTCTGTCTCTCTCACTCTCTCTCTCTGTCTCTGTCTCACTCTCTCTCTGTCTCTGTCTCCGTCTCTCTGTATCTCTCTCTATCTCTCTGTCTCTCTCTCTCTGTCTCTCTGTCTCTCTGTCTCTCTCTCTGTCTCT
>JBBPCY010000039.1:19638076-19664890 GCA_037974405.1 Brachyalestes nurse
GTGTGTGGGAAGGTGTGTAGGTGTATGATGGTGTGTGTGAAGGTGTGTAGATGTGTGATGGTGTGTGGGAAGGTGTGTAGATGTGTGATGGTGTGTGGGAAGGTGTGTAGATGTGTGATGGTGTGTGGGAAGGTGTGTAGATGTACGGTTACACCTATTCAATTGTGTGCAACTGTGTAAGTTAGTATAGAATAACAAAACATCATCAGGCTCCACAGGTGCTGCATTAACAAAACAACATTACTTGCGTTCTGCAATCGGTGCGGAGAAAAGTCCAAAGAGGCGGCGTACCGGTGTGCCAGTATTCTTTTGTTTCGCCTCCATGCTGTTTTGATTTTGTGTTTTATGTTGTGTTGATAAATACGCTAGTCAGTAGACGTAGGTTGTAACTGCACACACACTGTCGTTTCCTACGCTTTCAGAACATAATCGCATAATCATTGGTTGCAAGACCATGATGACAAACATCTTTGAACCTCTCTCACAGTACAACGCAGGACCACCATTTAGGGGCCATGACCAAAGAAATCGGCCCAGCTGTTTCACGATTGTCATCTTTCATCTGGGAGGAGACCAAGATCTTACAATGAATGCCAGGCATGAGTCATATCCAATTCCACCTAGCTCAGACTCCCCCAGTCACATGATACTAACAATGCTAGTCAAAGCCAAGCACGGGTTGCCTTGGAGTCACATGGAGCACCTCTGCATGTTATCAAACTGTCAATGGACAGCTCAACATGCTAGGAGGAGAACTGCCAATTCTGTTATGTCATCTAACAGATGTCCATGTTGGCTAACTGAGAGATGGAGAGAGGAAGGAGGAGAGCCGTTCTAAGTACCCAGAGAAATTGAGGCCAATTATTCTCTGTTGGACTCCAGGCCATGGATGAAACTCCTTGCCAGGGATCTCTTGATGATAAAGCCAACATTTGGACAGTTGCGCCACTTGGGAGCCCCTAAAACATGAACTCAACTGAATAGAACCAAACAATAAAACTACTTCTTGAAAACCCTTAAACCACATTGGGAGTTGAAAGTTTTTTTTTTTCTTCAGGCGCTGGAATCATGCAATTATGTTTACTTCAGCTAAGTGGATCATTTGGAAGCGGAATCGCATTCTCAGAATAAAAAGTGAAGTGGGTGGGTGTGAGAGTAAGATGTCTAAAATCTTTCGCAAATGGAACTTTTCTGACCTGAATGATAGTTCCTGGCTGATGGTAGTAGTTTCCTCTCATGAGGCATAGCCTATAAAAGTAGCAGACATCCAGTCAATGCAGCAGCCGTTTGTTGAAAACTTACCTGTTCATCTTTTTTCTGGTTTAGTGTGTAGTTTTGGCAGCTGCAATTTTTAGGATTGGGCAGTATGAAGAACGCCTGGGCCACTGGGCCACTCCAAACCCAGCGGCCCCCCCCCACCTCCATCGATGAAACTAAAACAACATCAGCACGGCTGACTAAACAAATAAAACCAAAACACCAGCTTCCCCCTACCAACAGTGCCACCAAAGAGCAATTTCTTTATTTCTTTATTTTTCTTTATTTAATTTCTTTATTTAATTATCTTTCTTCCTTTCCTTCTTTCTTTCTTTCTTTCTTTATTTCCTTCTTTCTTTTTCCTTCTTCCTTTCTATATTTTCCTTTCATTCTTTCTCTCCTTTTCATTTTCTTTCTTTTATTCTTCTTTTCCTTTCCTTCATTCTTTCTTTCTTTTTATTTCTTATTATCATGGATTGATGTCATCTTTTTTTAAACTTTTTTTTTTATGTCGTGATGTATTGAACCACTGCTAGTACCACAGTAGCGATAACATCGTCACATTGCCTTCTGCTACATGTGTGCATGTGTTTAAGAATCATGTTGTGACTCTCCCCTTCTGTCAGTCGTTTCTCATTAACACGACACTTAATTCTGGTGTGAGTCTGGGACCGAGGCAGAAGGAGAGGTGAGGCAGAGAGAAGACTGGGTCTCTGAGGCTGCTGGTGGCAATTAATAGTCATTTAACTCCATAGCACAGTAAGGGTTTTCCTGGAAGCCAGGCTTAAGTAATCCACCTCTAGCCTCTCATGAGTAATGGATCGTCAATGGACTTACATTAAGCAAATGAAACTGGGATTGATTCAGCTAGATTACAGGAGTTGATTGTTGTGACCCCAAATTTAATGGAGATGCCTTTTATGCTTGTACGAGCAAGAGCGATTGAGAAACTGGACGGAGGAGTGGAAGAGCTGGCTGCTCCCCTGCTTGTTTCCTTTGGTGCCGTTGTCACGCCGTCCAAGAGAAACATTTGGACACATTTTTCTTCTTGTCCCCATCTGTGGTGTAACCAAGCATTTGCAGCGCTCCATCACTGTCCATGAACTCTGACAGTCTGCTTTTCATTTATCTGCCACAGTTTAAAACTATTCTCTTTCTCACTCTCTCTCTCTCGCTCTCGCGCTCGCTCTCGCTCTTTCTCTTGCTTGCTTGCTCTCTCTCTTCCCCTCTCTCTCACTCTCTTTCCCTCCTTATCTCTCTCTATCGCTCCCTCCCTCCCTCGCTCTCCCGCCCTCTCCCTCTCGCCCTTTCTTTCTCCTTCTCTCTCTCCCTCCTTTCTCTCCTTCTCCCTCCCTCTCTCCCTCCCTCCCTCTTTCTCTCCCTCTCTCTTTCTCTCCCTCTCTCGCTTGTGCACTCTCTGTCTCGTTCATGCTCTCTCTTGCTTGTTCTTGCTTCAGCTCGCGCTCTCCCTCTCTCTCCCTCTGTCTGCCTTTTGTTCTAACTCTTTTCTGTCTAGCCCTTTTTCTTTACTTTCTTTCTCTGTCCCCCTGTCTAGCCTAAGTGACTGTCACTCATTTTTATTTCTTGCTAGCGCTTTCTTGTTCTATTTCCTTGCTTGCTCCCTCTCTCGTGCATACATGCTCATTTATGCCCTCTCTCTCTCCTCTCTTACTGGAAGACACAGAAACGCTGCCAAATGACTCAGACTGTCTCTCTACTTTGTCCTTCACCCTCAGACGCGTGTCTCTCACTCTCTTCTCCTGACTTTCCTGCCCTTTGCTTCAATCATCTCTTTGTAGCCCGAGCAGCCGCACTGCACGTCTCTCACTGCATCGCTGTAGACGTGCCGATCAAAGTCAAAGGGCCAATGTAAAGGTTGCCCGAGGCACTGCTGCGCCAGTGACAGTATATATCTTGTGAATAATTCAGAGGTACATATAAAGAGAATAATGTTTACTGTTTTTAGGAGACAGCCTTGGTGTTGATGTATTAGGAGTTTATTGAAAATCATTTGTCTTTGGGTTTGTGTGAATGAGTCTGAAACAGTCATCAGTTATCCTCCCCTCTTGGAAACGTTACACATACTGTACTGAAATTGTGTCATACACAGAGTGGATTCTTGGAACCTAAATGCATATTAAAACTGTTTAGTTTGCCTGGGGGGAAGATGTATTAAAATGTATCTTCTCAATGAATCAACAGTGATGTAGTTCGCAATTTAATGATGCAGTTTTTGAATCATTTAAAATAACTAAATAGCAAAAAGAGCTCATCATTATAATGACATCCATTTCTGTGCATCTCTTTGCCACAGCATTTTAATTTGTTTATTTTTCACCAGATTTTTTTTATGATTCTTAGGTTCTCCGTCATCATAAAGTATTTTGAAACCTGTAGACAGCTGTGGAGGTGGTTATTGTTCGGTTAAGCCCATTTTTATTGATTTATCCATAATTAAACCTTGTGGTTACTCAGCCATGAAAATAAACAGTTCTTTATTGCTAATATTGATACCAAGGGCCTTGCTTGAGACCACTCCTAGAAAGGGGTGGGAGTCCGTTTCTAAGAATGAGTGAGCATCATAAACCCCATAAATAACAAATTGTCATTTTTCTTACATGCTTCAGTTATTTAATATTTTCCTAATTGACATCAGTTTGACCACTTAGTGTGTCCATGCATGAGCAGCTGTACAAAATGTTTTGCCCAGACAGTTTTGTCATGATTGACTGTTTCATCGCATGATGAATTTTATATGAAATTATTCGAAGTCACTATAATGTACCGATGAATCTCCTAACTTCCACTTATGTGGACAAAAGTCCAGCCTTGAAAATGACGCCTACTACTATTTTAACAATTCACTGTTGTCCATTTTTAGTATATCCTGCAATGTCTGACTACGTTAGCAGGTCTTCTTTAGACTTAATGATCAATGATGTACTCAGTGATGTAGTTTGAAGCACATATTCTGATTTTGTAATATAGGAGGTGTAACCGGTTGCATATTGTCTAATGCAGTTGTCTAATGTAAATTTTTCGATTGGATTTATAATATCAATTTGAATGAAATCAAACTTTTTTTTGATTGGTTTCCCTGATGCCAAATTTTTAATCACTGAATGCATTTACATTCTTACAATAATCAGATAACTGCGGAAAATCAGATTTTGGTAATAATCCATTTGACACGTTTACAAGCACTTGAGTAATCTGATAACGAGAACTGAGTCCTTCAGTAATCAGATTTCCTTCTAAATACACAATGTGCACTTTGTCTGTTGCTTAGCAACTCCCCAATAAACGTACCATGTGACAAAAAACCTCTCACAATTTTCTTATAAACAGTCCATCCCCTTTTCCTCATATATATTTATTTATGAGTTTATATGATTTCAAATGGCAAGAAATATGATTATTGCCATTTCAAGGCTGTTGCTTTTAGATAAGTGTAGTGTTTACTGATCCCCAGGCAGTTCACCTTTATCCGATTTTGTTTCCGCACATGCACAGATGTAGAAAATGAAAAAACTGGAGTAAAATAATTTGATTATGCAAAATAGTAAAAAACGGAATGCAACAGCATAACAGCAGATTGATTTTAGTGTGGATTTCTAACTTTAACTAAATAAATGCAAGTTGGTAGAAGCATGTGTGGCCTCTTTCAGCCCAAAACACATGTAAATGTTGTTTCATGTCCAGATTTGTCATGTAGTTTATCTCATGCATGCCTACAAGACACTTGTGCTTGCGACAGTCACACACTGCTGGGATGTGGTAAGTATTAGTAGTCATTCACACTATTAGTATTAACCGAGAAGCTTGCCGTGCTCTCAGCTTGTTGTGATGCTGTGCATATAATGATGGGACTGAGACTGAACACAGTCTTTCATAGCTTTCATGCTTTCGGATCTGTGGAGGAAAAAACGCTGGCGTAAGTCACTGGCTTGTTCTAGTGTGTTCTAGATGTCGTTCACTCCATGCTATTGTTCATCAGTATTTGCAACCATTTTCTGTTCCTGTGTTAGATCAAATATCCACCAGCAAATTCCAAGAGTTTCTACATTTTTTTCCTTGCCACCGTGCCATCTTTAAGGGGCAGGTTTGGAGTGTAATCCTTTGTGTTATGTGGAGAAATCGGGCCGTCTCTAAATGGAGATAAATCCCACGGCTGGGTGAACGTGACGGAGTGTGAATTGCCTCAGCGCTCTCATTTCGTCTGGGCCCGATTTGCGCTGGCACACTGGCGTGCATTGTTGCGTCCATTACTCACGAGCCGTGGCTATTGGCTCTGTGAGCTCCTCACAGCTCTGCTGTGTGCTTTAAAAACTCCTACTGTATTAATTACCGCAGCTGTGCGTTTGTCTGTACGGACCTTTAGGGGCCCGTTCAGGGTTCATTTCTCTCTGATTCTCCTCCAGTATCAGTGGCAAGGTTATTTTGAGAAGTGAGTTCTCGAAGCAGACGCATTAAAGGTGAGGAGGAGGTGCAGGTTTTTGAAGTGTGAGAGAGAGAGTACCTTCAGTTCTACCTCTCTCCTACTCAGAAACGCTATTTGTTGTATAGAGAAATTAAGGTGTTCGTTTTATATAATAGATAGTTGGAAAATCTTCTTTTGTTTGTCTTTGTTATTTATTGTGCTAAGTAGGGATGCACAGATGATGACATTTCTATGCAGCCACATTGGCTGATGGCTTTTTATTCAGTCGCTCTATAAGGCTAAAAAAACACATGAGCACATTTGCAGTTATTTCTGTTACTCAGCGGTGCACTAAAAATGCCATTATTGGCTCTTGGCATTTTAAATTCATAAATGAAAAGTGTCTTTTTAAATAGCATCAGTCAAATACAGTTCTCCCTCAAAAGTTACTGGCTACTTATCACAACGAGTCATGCATAATTATACTACAGTGTTTTAGGACAGGTGTAGCAGCAGCATTCAAATACAGAATGAGAGCCCTTACCTGCCTGGGCTAAAATCAAAGTAATCAGCTGGCCAACTGCCGATTATGTGTTAGGAGCAAAAAATCTGCCAATTTCAGTCCTGCCTCCCTGGTGCTAAATAGAATAGTCACAATTAATCTATCACACTGGATTAAACCAAAGTGATTAAAATTCCACTTTACAATGAATCACCAGTATTTTGTTAACAATCTGCACGACATGTTTTAATGTGTACAGCTGGTTTCCCCTACAATAAGAGCCTGATAGATCCTTTTATATTCTGTCTCTGTTATATTGTTATATTTTGTAATGCCGTTTTCTTTTTTGTAACATGCACTATATGTTCAACTGATTAACACCTGATAATCATTTATATTGATAAAGAGTTTACTGTAGTAACAGTCTCTGTTTTTAAGGCTTTACACTAGATATTGCAAGACTGCTGTGAGAGTTTGATTGCATTCAGCATTAGTGAGCTCATGTACTGATAATTATCTCTGGATTAGATCTGCCTTAGTTCTTTGCCACTCCAATTCATCCTAAAGACATCCGATGGTGTCAGTTACCTCACAGAACACAGCCCAAAGCTGAGGGCCTTTATACCCCTCCAGCAGACTGTTGGCATTGGGCATGGTTTCCTTAGACCCATGTGCTTAAGGGGTGTCTGCATTGAATTTTTGGGATCTTTGAATGCATAAGCAAGGTTTATTGTTCCACCAGCTTTTATCTTTTATTATTTTTTCATCCAGATTACTCGATTAATCCATAACCAAAATCAGATTATTACTAATGCAGTTGCTTGTAACACCCCTAGTCCCAAGTAGGAGTAATAGTTCAAAATAGGCTCACTGCATGTTCTTCCTGGAGAAACGAACAGAATGTGTGTCGAGATAGACGAGATATACAGAGCAAAGCCTCAGCTGTGAAATAATGGGGTTCTGTTCCTTATTTCCAACACGAGCTGCGTTTCAGATACAAAAGCAGCACTTCATGTGGAGGTAATAAGACATTAGAGCCCTGCGCCGGGAGCTCAAGGAGATAGCCTATTATCAGAGCTGGAGTGTAAGAGAAGACACACACACACCGACACACTAGATTCTCCAGACTTTTCTAAAAAATGAGTGCAGAGAAAGAGAAACGAGAGGTGGATAATGAGAGAAATGGGGAAAAGATAGGGAATGAATAAAGAAACATGAGAGAGACAGTCTCCTAGACCAAACGATAACGCTCCTGTATTGCACAAATGAAGAGCTCTGAATAGAATCTAGGCCAGACACTGTTTCTCCGGCCTCTATTTAACTCCTCATGTGGGTCCCACTTAGTGTGTGTGTGTGTGTGAGCGAGAGAGAGGGAGAGAAAGAAAGAAAGAAAGAAAAATGGCCTTGAGGAATGCAGTGGTTCTCATTAGTGTGTGTGTGTTTGCTAGCTGTTTGGTCCATTTATCTGTGTCTCTACTCCACTGTATGTATTTGTGTGTGTGTGTGTGTGTGTGCGTGTGTGTGTCCTAATACTTCAAACAAAGTTATAAAGCTGCGGTATAGCTGTGTCTTGCCCTTGGTCCGCTATTGATACGTATGCTTTGGCAGCCTGTGCTGTAGAGCAGAGCTCTAAAGCTGGAAGTGGAGCTCTTCCTCTGCTCAGAGTGAGGGAGAGTGAATGAGATGAGGTGATCTTTCACCCTCTGCTTTCTTATCACTGTCAGCCTCTGTCTCTCACAAAGTCTAGAGTAACTGGTAGCGGTCAAACTCCCAGGGATTCGCAGGCGTTAAGTCTGCACAGTCCCTTTAGCCATGCTGTAACAATTTCTGATTCACGGCAGTATTCTGTCATCTGCTTCACAGGTGAATTCTACCATTTTTATTATTTTTTTACAAATAACATCCCTGTGGTTTTATGCTTCAGAATGAATAATAATTCATTTTATATGACCATTTGCCACCTATCTAATATTAGATAGGCTTGTGGCCTGGTGCGGCTCATGGCCAAGTGGTTAGGGATTTGCCCCTGCGATCAGAAGGTTGTGGGTTCGAATCCCATGACTGCTAGTGGCACCACTGAGCTACCCTTGAGCAAGGTACTGTACCCACACACCGCTCCCTAGGCGCCATACCTCCCGCCCCCGTTGGCGGCAGCCCAATGTTTCACTTGGTAAATGCAGAAAAAGAATTTAACATTGTTCACACGCTGTGGTGTGTTCAGTGTGACTATAAGGAGCCACTTTATTTTACTTTTAAGACACTCTCTCTGCTCATTGGCCGACACCTTCATAGGTGAAATGAGGCACAACGCATGTCAAAAGCAGTCTGGGCCAGAATGCATAAGACAAACTGTTAAATTCAAAGCCTATGCGATGATGTATCTGTCCCTTGACTCACAAGAACAGCATAACATTTATTCATTTTCCCTGCGTCTTCTGCTTGAATAGCTTACAGACGCCCGCAGTAACACTCATCATCGCTTGAACATGAATGTGCGGCCTGTATTGCTGTAGGCTCTATGAGTACTCACGTGTAAATGCGTTGCCATCACACCCACGATAAATTAAAAACTGCAAACATCATGTAGATTTAAGATCTTTAACTTAGATTGATATGACTAAAGTTACAAAATAACTGCAATAACTCTCTTCCTAGAGACGGTCTGGTAAGCCGGCTTAGGGTTCAGCTCATATTGTGTATGGGTACAGAGTTACTGTATGATGTGTAGCTCTTTGTTTATGATGAAATTTGATAAATTTGACAGAAGGTAGAGAGTGACTGATGTCACCCTGTCTTTCGGCCATTTCTCTAACACCATCCATCCCTCTCTCTCTCATTCCGCTCTGCAGGAGTGCCCCTGTCCACCCAGTGGGGTCCTCAGGGTTATTTCTATGCCATACAAATAGCACAGTATGGCCTGAGCCACTACAGTAAGAACCTGACAGAACGGGCGCCGCATGTGGAGGTTTATGACACGGCTGAGGAGCGGGACAGCAGGCCCAGCGCATGGAACGTACCCAGAGGCTGCTCACTCACCAGGAGCTACGACAAAACTCGTGCATCATCTGTCCGCCTATTCAGTGCCCCAGGTACCAATGTGCCTCTGTTTTTATGTGTTTTTCTATTTTGTACTGTTCTTTTCTTCTCTTACCGTCTCATTTTTTGTGTTCTTTTCTGTCCTGAGTTTTTCTGTCCTCTACTTTTTCTGTTTTGCCTTTTAAGTAATTTTAATATCAAAATTAGGGGTAAAAGTCTTTAGTGCTGCTTTGAATATGCCGTTTCATCAACCTGTCACGACTGCATTTAATTATATCGCAGAGTTTTAAGCAGAAATCACATGATAAGTAGCCTGAGTACCACCCCTCTGGTAATTTCCATTAGGTCCTCTAGGGGAATTTCAATGGTGTGTTAATGTCAAGCCAGCGATTGTATTTACTTTTCTTGCAGGGCTTAATTCTGCTGGATCCAGTTTTACTTAAACCTTTTGAGGACTGTAACACTGTTCCAGCAAAGAAAGTATATTATTCAAAAAGCCTATTAACCTTTTAGCTTCTGAGCTATTCAACTTAGACTTAGTTGATCAAAATCTTTTAGATTTAAATGCACTTTTGTACATACACCTTTTGTGACTGCAAACATATATGCATTCGGGCGAAACCTTTTTTCAGTGATGTACACAAAAGTGACTTTGGGTGCTAGCTCTCCCTTGTAGAGACAGTTTGGACTGCTGAACATGACTTTCTAATGTCCTGCAGATAAACTGTATGGCCAAAAGTATGTGCATACCACAGTCCTAATGACTGATTTTGGGTGTTAAAGCCACACCTGTTTTTAACGGGTGTATAAAATCAAGCACATTTATTCTCCACAGACATTGACAGTAGAATGGGCTGTGCTGAAGAGCTCAGTGACTTCGGTCATGACACAGTCATAAAATCTTGCTTTTGCCCTGAGTCAGATTGTGAAATTTCTGCGCAGGCCAACTGTAATTGCTATTATTATGAAATGAGTGTCTGGGAGCAAGGACAGATCAGCCATGAACCTGTAGACCACTCAAACACTCTGAAGTCTGAAGGCAGTGGGTATATTCTGCTGCATCTCTAACTATAGAGTTCAAAACCAACTCTAGAAGAAACATCAGCACAGGAACTGTACGTGAGGAGCTTTGAGTTTTCATTGCCAGGCAGCTTCAGACAAGATCACTATAGGTGATGCCAAGCACCGGCTCCAGTGCTGTCACACTGCCACTGTACTCAGAAATGTCACTGTACACAGTGGAAATGTGTTTGAAGTGGTGAGTCACACTTACAATTAGGTCCATAAGTATTTGGACATTGTAAACAGTAAAGTTTGGTGGTGGAGGAACAGTGGGCTGGGCATGTTTTTAAGGAGTTGGGTTTGGACTCTTAGTTTCACTGAAGGGTAATGTTGACGCTACAGCATACTAAGAAATTTTACACAATTATATTCTTTGTGGCCCAACAGTTTGGGCAAGGCCCTTTCCTGCTCTAGCATGACTGTGGCCCTGTGCAGAAAGCAAGGTCCATTAAGATCAAGGTTTGATTAATGTTTGGTGTGGAGGAACCAACCAAGCCCTAACTTTGGCCCAACTAAACAGCGCTGGAATGTCAGTTTTGAGTCAGGCCTTCTTGTCCAACATCAGTGCCTGACCTCAAGAGTGCTCTTTAGGATGGATGGTCATGGATTCACACAGACAAACTCTTGTGGAAAGCTTTCCCAAATAATTAGACTGTTGTAGCTGCAAAGGGATTGGAGACAACTCCAGATCAATGCCCATGGTTTTGGTATGGGATGTCCAAATACTTTTTACTATATAGTGTATTATTGATCTATTTGCAAACTAATCTCTTAGTGGATTTGAAAATGTCAATATAATTGATATATTTTTAGCATAATCGTGACAACTCTCGCTGTTGTATTCTGTTCTATTCAGTTCTTTTACAGAGCACACCGATATGTGCAGGGGTACAGAGTGTTAGGGTTAGACAGTGTTTCTGCCTAATTCCCCTATGGAACATCCAATATCGTCAAAAATGTGTTAGAATCTTGTTAGAATGCATTCTACTGCAATAGGATTTCTTGGGTTTTTTTTTCCCATTTTCACCTTCTGTGAGCCTTTATTCTCTCCTCTGCTCTTCACTGAACTATGTTTCACCTGCTCAGCCCGTCCTTATAGTTTTACTTCTTGTTATTGTTCTCATTTCATTTGTCAATCACTTTATTTGCATTGTAGCTTATGGTCTCTCTGACAAAATCAGTATTTCTTAAAACACACACAAACACAACCAAACAGCAGCAGAACCAATGCTTTTCTCCTGAAAGTCTCATCTCTCTGCCTCTCCTATTGGCCAGCAATATGTATTTTGTTGTTAATAATACAGTGTGGCTTTTTAGCACTGAGCTAATCAATAGCCATTAGAATTAGCTAGGCTATTGTGCTGTCCAGCAGTAATTGGTGTCATCACCTAGAGCATTGATTTGAGCAGGGCCAGCTGGGACACACTGGATCCTGCACTCTAGAATGAGTCTCTAGTTCACTCTCTCTTACTCTTGCTCTCTCTGTCTGTCTCTCTTTCTGTCTGTCTGTGTGTGTGTGTCTCTCTCTCTCTCTCTCTCTCTCTCTCTCGCTTGCTATCTCTCTCTTGTGCTGTCCCTCGCACTCACTGACTCTCACTTTCTTGCTCTCTACCTTTGCTCCTCTCACTCTCTTTCCCTGTTCTCTCTCTCTTTTTTTTCGTCGTCCTCTCGGTCAGTCTTCCTCTCACTGCATCTCTGTCTGTATTCTCCACTGATCCTTTATCGACTGGGGGTAATCAGTCGAGTGCCTCACAGATCCACTTACTCTCTGCATTGCCCTAAGTAATGGATTTATGAGTGCATTAAACAGTGGCACGAAGTATGCATAAGCCAGACTGTCCTCTACCACGTCCCTAAAATTATCCCTTTTCTCTTTCCCTGTCAGTTTTCTTTCAAGCTCTCTTGGTCTGTCTGTTATATTGTTTTATCTTCCTCCACTCTATCCAGGAAAATCTCTGAAGCATTTTTCCCTTTTGGGTCTGCATTACAAGTAACCAGAAAGAGAAGCAGGCAAGAAGAGTTGCTAAAGTATAAATTGGGCTTAAGTGTGAGAGCTGAATTTTTGATAAGGCATCAAGTATGCCTTTCAGAAGCCTAGATCGAGGGAGAGATGACACAATCTGAATGAGGCTTGCCCAAGAAGAATCTTGCTCATGTGACCTGCAGCACAGTGTTTTTGAGAACTGATTAGCCACCACTGGTGCTTTCTCCCTCTTTGATGCTAGTATTTTTGCCAAATATGTATTCTCTCCTAGCTCCTCATCTCCGTCTAATTAACCACTGGGAGTGAAGACACATGTAAACCCTCAGGACTTAGTTCCTATACAGTTAGTTAATGAACAAGTCTGTGTTTGTGCCTTGTTAAAGAAGCAAGCGAGAAAATATTATGTATGTTTTAAAAACACAACTTTAACTTTTCTTTTACAGAGACCTCAGAGGGCATCTCTCTTCCCCTTGGCAACACGAAGGATTTCATCATCTCCTTTGACTTGAAATTTGCCACCAACGGCAGCGTGTCCATCATCCTGGAAACAACCGAGAAAGGGCCTCCATTCGTGATCCACTACGTCACCTCCACGCAGCTTATTGCCTTCAAGGACCGGGACATCACCTACGGGATTGGCTCTCGAAGTGCATGGACAACAGTCACCCGAGACCTCCTCACTGACCTCCGCAAGGGCATTGGCCTTTCCAACACTAAAGCGGTCAAAGCCACCAAGACTATGCCACGACGGGTGGTCAAGATTGTGCTCCGCGGTCGAGGAGCCGTCGACAACATCACCATCTCCACCACTTCGCACATGGCCGCCTTTTTTGCCGCTAGCGATTGGCTGGTGCGCAACCAGGACGAGCGGGGTGGGTGGCCCATCATGGTGACCCGCAAGCTGGGCGAGGGCTTCCGGCCCCTTGAGCCAGGCTGGTATTCAGCCATGGCGCAGGGTCAGGCAATGTCCACTCTGGTGCGGGCTTATTTGCTAACTAAGGATGAAACATACTTGAAATCAGCCCTAAAGGCCACTGGCCCATACAAGTTGCCCTCAGAGCAGCATGGGGTAAAAGCGGTGTTCATGAATAAGTATGATTGGTATGAGGAGTATCCCACCACGCCTAGCTCCTTCGTCCTTAACGGGTTCATCTACTCACTAATAGGCTTGTACGACCTGGCCCAGACTGTGGGTGACAGGGACGGGCGAGAGGCGGCCCAGCTGTATAGCAAAGGCATGGAGTCCCTCAAGGCCATGGTGCCCCTGTATGACACCGGCTCGGGGACCATCTACGACTTACGCCACTTCATGCTGGGTACCGCGCCCAACTTGGCCCGTTGGGACTACCACACCACACACATCAACCAGCTGCAGCTGCTGGCCTCCATAGACAACTCGCCGATCTTCAGGGACTTTGTCAAGCGCTGGAAGAGCTACCTGAGAGGAGGCCGGGCCAAGCACAACTAGAGCCAGGGCAGGCAACGGTTGAAAAAGGAGCCCCCCTGAGACTCAGCCAGAGTGGTTTGGCTGCCTGCGGGGGGAGCCAACTTAGCTTATGCAGTTGGCACCAGGGGTAAAGTCCTCAGCAGGCTAGCTACAACCTGCTGTAGTTTCCGGCCACAAGCCATGGCTGACCTCCTGAGTTTTTTGTAATTGCAGCACTTGTCATCTGTGTGCTAGAGGTTCTAATTAAGTACAAATGTGACTGCCTGTGGGGTGTGTGTGTGTTGGAATGAAGTGGGGTTTTCTTTTTCTTTTTTTTGCTTTTAATCTCCAGGTTTAATGAGAGAGAGAGAGAGAGAGAGAGAGATGCGCCCAGTGAGATTAGTTGTGTTTGGACACACTTCAGTCAGGATTAGGAGTAACACTGTTGCAACTTTCTTCCAATTGTTTCTTTCTTCTTGTGGCAACATAATCGGATAATCAAATAGGTTAGATCATAATACCTCTGAAAATTGAGTGATTGACAAAAAAAATCCAATGATTGACAAAACACACCCTATGCTAAGCTTCGTAAGTAAAGTTTACATTCTAAATTTGACTTTAACGTTTATTTGGATTGTGTGCCAACAGAAGATATAGATATTAAAAATGGCCTCTTTTTACCCCTCATGAATTTGAACCAGCCTCCATAAAACAGTCAGTTATGAAACGGCTTCAGTCTTTAATCCTAGCAGGTTGATATTACAGAAAAAATGGCTCGTTTCTAGCCAGCGGTATCTCTACATATACACTGGGCTCTAATACAGTCAAGTAGTCCTCACCTTAGTAATAACCTTCAGACATGACAATTAGATTGCATCTGCTCGGGCCAGGGCCAGATAAATCTTCAGAATGCACTGCTTCAGAGTACACATTCCTTTGAGAAACACTTGCAGGTCTTTTCACTGAGAGAGATAAAATCTTAGAGCAGAAATGCCACTATTTGCTGTCTATACTGACTTTTATTATACGTTTAAGCCAAGTTATGGTTGTTCACAAAAGATTGGGCCCAAATGGTAGAACGTTCAAAACGATAGTTTCCAGTGATTTTCTGTTGAAATAATCGTTCCCTCCAAAGCTGTAATTTGCTCAGTCAGCTTGGCTGTGTCTTAAAGTGGTCACTCACTTGAATGAATTTAAATGAATTGAGGTGAATTCTGTGATGAACAGGTTTGTGTTAAGCCTGCATGCCCATCAAGATTACAAAAGCACACTAGGAACAATGTTAACCCTTCCTGATGTATATAAATATCATGCCTATACAGAATTCTCATTTCTTGACCTTGTAGTACACAGGAGAGTTTGAAATATTACAATGAAAAGAGGAATCGATTAAATGAATCCATGATTGTTAATGATGTTTGTAAGATGCCACCCAGGCCTGATTTTCAGAAATGGGACTGTGATTACATCTTAACACCAGAAAAGTTTGCAACTGCAGTAGCACCATGTGAGTCAGTGAATTTCACATTGGCCCACTTGATCAAAAATAGCAGTACAGGTTACTCCAGAGTGTGCATCTCTTATGGGAAAAATCTTAGTAGCATGACTGACCATTTGCTGTCGTTAACCAACATCACAAACCGGAGACCTTAACCACAGTAGGAGCAGACACAGGTGACTCACAAAACAGTATTTCCCTCAGTGCTAGAGTAGAGTAACATCATGCAGATTGGCGTAATGAGAGCTTCTTTCTTTTTAGTGACTTTTAACCTCATTTAGATTTTGTGTGTGGGGGAAAAAAAAACTGGTCATGCACTTTACTCGCATAGCATGTGTGGTGAGACGGCCTTTACAAACAGTGGTTCACTCTAATTTCTTCTTTTTTTCCACTTTGTGCAGCCCTCTTGCAATGACGGGATTTAATTGGCCGTGTGTAAAAGAATTTTATTGATTAATGATTGCAGTGTTGTAGCATGAGCCATGTTGTTTTTTCATTTATATGTTAAACCATCGGTCTGTCTGCACGTCATGAACTGAGTTAATGTTCTCAGAAGGGCATTTTTAAAACATTCGTAAGAAGCCTCTTGCACCTGAAGTATATGGTGCATACAGACCACCCTCATATCGTTCCAAGCGAAGGAGAATGTTTCACGAACACTATTACTGATCATGCTGATCATTTTGCTAACATATTTGTAAAATGGCCTACAGTATTTCCCTCATCTTAAGAGAAATGTTATTTCTTCCCATAACCTGTCAAAACAATTACTGTTAATGCTCATAACTAATATCACATAAGCCCCCATTTTTAATTAATGCCTTGGTGTCAGAAAGCTTGCTTTTTTCAACTATCATTGGATTAAATTCCAGTGGTTTTCAGTGGCCTAATCTCTATCAAATCATATCGGTATCATATTTAGATTGTTGTGATACTAATTTTGATGCATTTCGTTGTACTTGGAGCAGAAAACAGGTTTACTCAAAACACACTTACAATAGAAGTCAAAGGACAGTTGTGTAGATCCGTAAATAGACCTAATGTATTCAAAACACTTTCATGAATTGTACTGAAATAGAATTAGTTTCCAAAATGGAAAAACCAGGACACGCTGGGCTGAAAACTAATAAACGGTGGCAAAAAATAAACATGTTACTTAAAATAAACCTACTAAAATTACACTGTGGCCTACAGGATGTGCCAGCAGATCAAGCGTCCTTGAGAGCAAACAGCTGTTGGTCATCCAAGGATATTAATACCATGATTTATTTGCACTTTACCACTGTCTTTGAATTATTTTGTCATTTTGAAAACTGGTTACATGCTGTTAGCCTGGACACTGTTTTTGCTTCTGTTTTGCTGTTTTCTGTGTATGGAGCAGAATGCCATGTTATCATGTGGAATCAAACCAGTAGTAGAGTCCTTTGGCCGTTGCTCCATCTCTTGAGATTTAGATGCTAGAGTGATTACAAAAAAGAACACATGAACAGCTTTTACGTCACTTTTATGAAAAATGTTTCCAAAATTCATCAGCTCCTCATTGACTTCTATTGCAAGTGTTGCAAGCTAACCAGTAGTGGAGAAGTCCTTTGGCTGTTGAGAATTAGAATCTACAGTGATTAAAAATAAAGGATCATAAGAACAGCTGGCTTGGCACTTAAAAAAAATATTCACACAATTCCTCAGCTTCTCATTGACTTCTAGTGTTTTGAGTAAAAAAAAAAAGGTTTTCTGTTCATTTTTGTGAACGAAGGAATGCAATTGTGGTATCTTATGATATAAATGAATGATATAAAAACATATCAGATGGACATTCGGTTGAAACCCAGTGGAATATTCCTTTAAATTGACCATGGAATAATTGAGAAATTTGTCCAACATTCCGATGTTACCCCAGCCCTAGACTACTCTCATGTGGCTGAGACTCCCCAGAACGTTTGTTTGTCTAAAAGCGTTTGACATAGTCACCCCCAGGTCCTCTGAGGCGCTGACCTCTTGACCTCAGTAGCAGAATCTTTACTCTGGTGAGCTCTGCGCTGCCATCCTGCCACGTCCCCCCTCATCATACTGCCCAGCGGCCGCTTCACTCCACAGACACAAACGGCTGCACTGGCCTGTTAATCAAAGAAATGCTGAAAAAGCTGACTAGCTGAGAATGCAAGAAACACAGACCCTTCTCAGCCAAGAGGCCTGGGAGACTGATGCTTGCTGTTTGTCAGTTCAGGTGCTGCGTACAGACTTTGACGCTTCACTCCAGTACATGGGGCCTCTTTGTAAACTGACTATCTATCATCTTCTTTTGTGTTGGAAGGTCCTTTTTTTCCCTTCAGACACATTTTGCTAGCAGTGTTCTAGCATAACCAGTCATCTCATGAATACTTCTATGCACATTTCATACTTGTCACTTAACAGGACTACAAAAGAGAGAGGGGGGGGGTAGTATATTCTTAAAAGGGAAACTAATGATAGTTACCACGAGGGACTGTAATGCTTGTTTTGTTCATACCAAAGTCTTTAAAGTTTTTGTTTTTTCTTCCATTTGTTTTCTTTGTGAAGTGCTATGTGTGTTGAATTCCACAGAGGAGTATAGTTTTGTTTTTCTTTCTGAAATGGAGAGATGCTATGACAAATAGAAATGTATACAAGGGTAAATTTGCCTTTCTTCACAAGGGAAAATGCCTTGTAATGCTCTTTAGTTTTATACGCCTAGCTTTCTACAGAGTAGAGAGGGAAACAGGAGAATATTATAATTACAGCTGTCTTTGGGGAAGTGTGCAACATATCGGACTTGCATTAGTGCTCAGTACTACATATTTTAAAGGGATTCATGAATAGCGAATCCGTCATAGGAAGCTATAGTTCATATAAGACTCTTTGAGTCGGATTGAAAAGGGGGTCATTGTTTGCATAAGGGTAAGCTGTGTAAACAGCATTAAAGCACAACTGTAGTGTCCTCTGTTAATTTATTATAGTCACACTTTCTTTCTTTTTTTTCCCCCTGGACGACGTGCAACGCCTTGTTCTCGAGAGCTGCTACTGTGGTTCACTGTGTTATTTTTAATTGTACTGGGTTCTTTTTGTATTTTTTTTTTCTGTTTGTTTTTTCATCTCTTCCTCCTCCTCCTCCTCTGCACGGTTCTGGGAAGCAGACACGGGAGGCGTCACACGTGAGGCGTCACACGTGTGCCGTATGCAATAAACCGCTGAGCTGGACGGCCAAGACCGCGAGAGCCCCGAGAGGCCGGACAGAGTTTGCAATGCAAGCACAATGTGCACATGCCACCATTTTTATGCAGGAACAAAAAGTTTATATAAAAGAGTTCAATCTTTGTGCTTTAAATTGCTTTTTAAAGTTGTAAAATAAAGAGCATTTTTCTTAAAGCTGTTTCCGTGCAGTTTTTTGGCTTCGTTATGATAAATGTCTTGTAAATGGGACAAGAAAAATAGTCACAACATTGTCTTGGTTTACATGGGGAGAAAAAAATGATGATGATTATTTTAGGGTATATTACATTTAAAAATACCAAAATTATTAAAAATAATAAAGTCCATTCTTTTGTAAAGTAAAAAGTAATGCTTAGAAGTAATGAAAAATAGAATGAACTTCAGGGCACATTTGTATGAAAACTACAGAATACATCAAATGAACTAAAATTATTACAGTATGTCACAAAATTCAATGTTCTCAAACTGATTTTCATCCAAGATGGTGGCCTTCATTATTTTATGTTTTGCTGTTAGTAATTGTCATGTTCTGCCTGAGTCTGAGGGAGTTTCCGCTGGGATTTCAGGTTTCCTCCCACAATACAAATGTGCATGTCAGGTGAATTGAAGGAGCTAAATTGCCTCTAGATGGGACTGTGTGTTCCCTGTTACAGACTGGCAACTTCTCCACGGTGGTCCTCTGCTAGGATAGGCTCCAGCACCCCATGACCCTGGTTAGATAATGTAGATCAATGGAAATGTCATTTGTTATGATTCTAGTCACGATCATTCATTTTTAGTGATTTCATAAACCAGCAATAGGTGGTGATGACAGTGCGTCCACAAGAACTTTCTTTTCTGCTGCTGTTCCACCTCTTATGTAGAATAGTCTGACAAATCACTTTTTTGATAGAAAACGTTTTTCTATCAAAAAAAAAATTTTCTTTCACTTTTTCTTTATAGAAAAGACTAAATATATACTCATTTTCTGTATTTATTTGCTGCCACTCGAGACTGTTGTAAGGTGTTTTGGCTAACCAGTGCAAAATCGCTTCTCATTTTTCATCATGAAACTTATTTGACACTTAGTTGTAGGTCTGTATAATCTTTATCAGTCCAAAAATTAATCCACCCCCTTCACTTTTTGACCATTTTAATGGTCATTCCAGTGCATCCCTGCTCAGAAATTCTCTTCGAAATTGCATTATGTGGCAATTCTTTAAACTCCATCTGCAATATTTGTCATACTACATTACAGTACTTAACATAGAACTGATCATCGTGACGATAGTATCGCAATGATCTCGTATCGTGAGGCCTCTAGTGATTCTCACCTCTTAGTGCCTTTTTTCCTGCCGCTTCCTATGTTTTGTGGGTAAGAGGAGTGAATAGTGCGGTTTCTTTCTTACGCTGTTAACCATTCAGGATAGATTCGATTAAACATCCCATTCTGCTTCATCTTGAATGCACCCTCAAAGGCACACACACACGAACACCGCTCTCACTTTAAATGGCCAAGTGGAGTGGGCTGTAACACAATAGGCTATAAACTTCGTTAGGGCTGGCCGACCCCTCCACTGCCCTCCAAAAGCATTTATGGACTCCAGTCCTGCCTATTCACTGCAGTCTTTTCAGCAGTAGCTTTCTATAGCACTCTTTCTTTCTCTCTCCCTCTCCCCTCCACACCCTCCCCCTTCTTTTATTCTCCAACAATTATTGTTCCTAATCACTGAACAGTTTGTCCTGACACTTCTTTCCTCTTCTCCTCTGTCCTTCATTCACGTGTCCAACTGCTCCTTTCCTCTTGCTCCTCATCCTGAGGTCTCTGGTGACACTGGTGGTGGGGCCAGACACCGGTCTAGACCAGAGCGTGACTGACCTTACGGGGCTCTACTTAATGACTAACTGCACTGATTATCACTGATTCTAGTCTTCACATCATTGTCTGGCGAAATGGCTGAACGAGTCAGAGAAGTGTGATAGAAATTAAAGCCGTGGTTTCTCCAGAAATCAAATGAACACAATTTTCAATTTGCTCCAGATTTACTTGATCAGCCAAGACTGGTTTAGTGTCTGGAGTTTACGCTCGGCATAAGGCACATGTAGCTATCAAAGAGTGGAAGTTTATACAGTAGACCCACGGAATTTGTGGTAAAATGCCTAAAAATGCTTATAGTGTAAACCCTCAATTTCATTTTAAACTCAGCTTAATACATTATCCTTACACTTAACTGCTATCTCCCGCTGTGCTAGAATGTAAAATACCAATGTTACCCCTGTATAGACTGTACTGTAATTAATGCACATGCATTTTCTTTGGGATAAGCAGGTAAATACAGTAATAAATTCATTTAATTTACAGTAATAAAAATACAGGGCTTTAAGAAGGACAAAACGAAAAACATGAGAACACTAGAGAGGTTCCACTTGAGAAGCGTCACAGGGCAGCAGCCAATCAGCAGCAAGGATAAATGAATAACCTTCTCGGATTGGCTACTTTCAAACCTCCCGCCTCTGAGTACTGCGGTATTTCACCATCCCAAGACGCGCTTTCTTTGTGTTCTCTCAATAGTACCAAAAAATGTATACAGGTATATATTATATGGAAATGTAGCTGCAGTTAATGTGCTGTAGTTACTAGGTTTAGCTGTTGGTGCAGACTGCATTCTAAACTACCCCACACTTACCCCAAACCATGCTGTGTTGTCGAGTGATTTTAAATAGTCTCACTCACTTGGTTTCTGTCACTGTTTGCAGAACCACAACAGCATGGTTACCAGCTCAGACAATGTGCGACACCAGCTCAGACAAAAATAAAGCAAGCATGGAGAGTGAGAAGTACGCCTTAAGTAACTGGAAATATAGCCATTACTTTAAATTCATCTCGGTTAAAGACAAGAACATTATTGTGAGTTGTCATGGGTTTGTAACACTTAATAATAAAGTGTGTTTGAGCTGATTTAAGAGTTTCTTGAGAGGGTGGGGAAGTAACTAGTAATCTAACTAGTAATGTAACTAATTACTTTTGAAATAAAGTAATCACATTAGTAATTTGATTACTTTTCAAGGGAGTAATCAGTAGTTTAATTATATTTTTAAGGTAACTTGCCCAACACTGTACACCAGTAACGTCTGTACTGATTTAACCCATATGAGTTTAGAGTATGATTTTTGGGCAAACTATTGCTTTTCCCTGTTATGAAATTGTGGGAAGGGTTGTGTAGGCTGTAGGGTGCAGAGCACATTCACCATATCTCAGGAATGTGGCCCCACAGCGCTCAGACAGGCACACAAAGGCCAGCCCTCGCCTTTTGATGTTGTCTCATCTTCCTGGAAGACCACAGACAGAAGTGTTTTATAAGGCTTTGTGGCAGTCAGACAAATCTGATGAACTTTTCAGCTGCATCGGCAGCATGAATGCAAACATATACACTGAACACACTGAAGATAAATATGGTATTTTTCTCCAGTTTTTCAAACTACTTTCTTATTTGCTAAATGTAACATATTGTGGAAAATGAAGTGCCATGGCCTTTGCACAGGCTGAAGTTAGTTTCATTTATTCAAAGCAAACTGTATTTATGCATAAAAATATGCTAAAGGAACTAATTTTCTCCTAAAAATGACCAAAACAAGTCATTTGCCTAGGATCCCAACATTTGTATACAACTGTAAGATCTTATGGCCCTCAGTGAAAAATACGTTCTTTGGAGCCCAATTATCTTCAGTTAATTGAAACAAATGACAGTATGATTTGCTTGTTTACTGTTGCTGTGTCTCAACCAAGTTGGTTTGATGGTTGATGTGGGGTAGTTGTTGAAGTACTGTATATTATTAAGCTGCCGTGTGGCCTGTGAGTCCTGGGTATTAAACTGTAGAGACCCAGTAAAGGGTCCAGTAAAGATTTGTGGGGTCGGTTTGCTATGAGCCCCAGTGTGACGGCCCCGCCTGCACTGTATAAGCACTGACACAATTGCAGGTCAAGCACAGTTAATGTTGTGGCTGCCCTGCTGAACTGGGTGTTAGTTTACAAATTCTGGCCCCTTCCTTTCCATGTCTCCTAAAAGGTCCTGAGAGCAAAGCAAAGCTGCTTTGCTTCAGTCACGGTTTCTGATGTTTTCATTCATTTAGCTCCACCCTTTATTGTCTCTGGCCTCTCTCAGGGTCATGTTAGAAATTTCAGGACAGGCCAGAGTGGGCGACGTTCCACTGATGGTTGAGGATGCCAGATTGTGCCAGAGACTTTGTGCAGGCGGTGTGTGTGTGTGTGTGTGTGCCCTCTGCTGCACTCGGCACCTCGGACCCTGCCTGCGTCTGGCATCCAAACTGCAGCTGTTTAATTATGCATCAAGCTGAGGGCAGACTAGGCCACACACACACGCACACATGCCGCCTGGGTGTGTCCAGCCTGCAGCATACACACACACTCCAGAGAACAGACTAAACACTACAGGCAACGATGAGTTCTAGCATTTGGAGACCTGAAAATAGAAGGATGGGAATGCAAGCAAGAATTCACTCGATCGCCATTACAGCAAAAAAAAAAAGATTTTTTGTTTGTCATACTTAAATGTTTCAGATTATCAAATAAATTTAAATATTAGGCAAAGATAACCCTAGTAATGACCCAAGTCATGATTTTATTTATTAAGGAAAAGAACTATCTAAACCTACACGGCCCTATGTGAAAATGTAATTGCCCCCTCTTGTAAAATCATGAAGTAACTTTGACCAAAACACATCAGCACATCCAACTCTGAATAGCTTAAAAAAAACTAAATGAAGGTTTGAGTGGCCTAGTCAAAGTCAGACTTGAATCCAACTGAGATGCTGTGGCTTGACCATAGAAAGGAGGTTCATGCTCGGAAACCCTCCAATATGGCTGAATTAAAACAATTCTCCAAAGAAGAGTGGGTTAGAATTCTTCCACAGCAATGTGAAAGACTCATTGCCAGTTACTGCAAACGCTTAATTGCAGTTGTTGCTGCTAAAGGTGGCACAACCAGTTATTAGGTTTAGGGGCCAATTACTTTTTCAAACAGGCCAATGTATGTTTGGATAGTATTTTTCCCTTAATAAATAAAATCTTCACTTAAAAACATTGTATTCACTTGGGTTATCGTTGTCTAGTATTCAAATTTGTTTGATAATCTGAAACATTTAAGTGTGACAAACATGCAAAAAGAAAATCAGCACTGTCACAGCACTGTATACTCCTCTGCCTCTTTAAAACACCTTGTGTCCATCCTCATTGGTCATTTTATCAGGAAAACCTTTGGTGCACGTTGCAGCTTTATAAATGGGCCATTATCAATGCTAGCATGGTAGTGTTTTGCTGAGGGTCTAAGGTGGCCACTTTCTCAAACGCCTACCTTTTTGGTGCACTTTATGGGTGTACAGTTCGTCTATTTCCATGCAGTTTCTGGAAGCCACTCTGTAAGTCTTTCATGTGGTCAGTTTCTGACCATTGTTAACTTCATATTTTGAATTCTCTTCCTAGCTATGAAATTTAGGGCCATAAAATCCCAGCAATGCTGCTGCACCTTTCACAGCATACCAGCACTTCACACTTTACCATGTTGGTGTAATTGCTGAGAATGGTACATCAAGGCGGCCCCTTTCCATTGATTTCAAGAGTAGAGGGGGTGGACAAAACAAGTAGCATACCATAGTCAGAAACAGTACGCTTAAAAGTTGCACTTACATGGTTGGTGTGTCTAATTAAATGCCCAGAGAGTTTAAGTAGAGGTTCTGTCCATCCATCATGCTCCCGCAATACCTATAGGTAGAACATTTTGGTAGCCGGTAGCTCTTCTGAAACAAAACAGCTCACACCCACAGGATGAACTCCTTGTTGGAGCTGATTTACACTGGTTAGTGCTGATCTGGTTCCTACTATCCAAACCACTAGCTATGAGGTTAATTTAGCCAACAACCAGTGATTGCCAGCAGTTTAGCATCATGAAAACTTGCATGCCTAGATCATCCAAACACTGTCCTCCATGAAAGCCTGCTTCTATTTTTAGGTGTGCTACACACTTTTCCTTTTTATAGCAGTGTGACATTGACTGTCAGAAACCACATAAAGGAGATTTACAACTCGTACTCTGAAGCAAGTGTGATGATTTAGGGAGGCGGCTGGTATAACATAATCTAGTATAAGCTTCCATTACTTGTAGCTCAAATTCAAAACTACTCCAGCAAACACCAACCCCCCAAAAATGTTGAAGGTCTACACTTTGGGGAAACTGTACTGCAAAGGACTGAGCTGTAGTGGGCATAACAGGACTGGGCAAGGAGCTGGAGAGGGTTGCAAGTGGTGTGTTGGAGCTGAGAATGAACCTGTGGGTGGAAAGAATAAGGCCTAGAATTCCATTAAACTATTTTTCGCTTACTTCGCCAACTCCACCCAGCTCTGTTACTGTCCAGGGAGGCTTCAGCCGACCGCTCTGTCTTTGTTAAGGCTCTAGAGATTCACAGCGAGGCCTGCCTTTCAGTATTTCACCGAAATGTTTGCTTGAGGAGCTCTTTTTAGGCCATTGTAACCTTTTTTATGCAAGTTGAGGAGTGATCAAACACACTGTCATTCTTTCCAGGCTGTGCTCTTGCAGGAGAGTGCTGGAAAGGTCAAGTGAGTTAAGAGAGGAACAGAATTTCAGCTTTTTGTTGGGGTTTTGTTTGCCTTTCCCTTTGAAGTGTTACCAAGGATCAAGCATGCAAAAAGAATCTGGCTTTTTAGCCAGCGAGGTGGAGACAGGAGTGGATACTGTGCTTCCCCATAACTGTGTTGAGTTTGAAAAGACTGCCACCATATGGTCAGCTTTGTCCGTACATTCGTTCACATAGCGTGTGCCTTTGAGACGGTGTAGTTTGAAAACACTGCCCTCCTGTGGTTGGCTTGGCAATTGCTTAACAGACTGGTCCTGCACCTGTTTTTGCACCTGTCATATTTGCACCTGTTTTGAAATCTTTATAAAGTTACTGTCCAGTTGTGTACAAACATGTGTGCTTTTTTAAAAAACAAGATAATCCATTCATGTAATTATCAGCTAACTGTTAGGCGAGGCACATTTTCTGTTATTTTTGGCAGCAAAGTGGTTTCACACAGTCTTTTGTCAGACAAAGCCATTCTGCTGGAAAGTGTGAACGAGGTGGGAAGGGAGCAGAAATGCAGTGATGTAATGATCTTCTAGAGAACAGCACCAGTAAACATGATTATACACCATGCAGTGTATGTACAAAAGTGGCCAGACACCCCTTCATGTCAATTGAGCTGCTTGGAGGTGAACTTATTGTTGACACAGGCATTCAATTGCAAGAAATGCATATAAAATCTCTATAGAGAAGCGCTGCCAGTAGAATGGGCTCTGGAACAGCTGCACATTGACTAGACATTAGGTCGCTATGTCCACTACCTCAAGACAATGAGGAGTAAAGCCCCTTCCCCAACAGTGGGCTATGGAGCAGTGGACCTGCCTGCTCTGGAGTGATGGCGCTTCACCCAGGACCTTTGGGATGAACTGGAGTGACCTGGAACTAATTATCTACCATCTGTAATGCTCTGAGTGTAATCAGCTCTACACAGCAATGTTTCATCTGGTGTTCAACAGAAAAGAAGTGGCTATTGATGCAGTAAAGGGGACACACCCTCTATTAATACCCTTCATCTCAGATGAAACATTAAATAAAGAGGGCTCCACAAACCTCTAGGACATATAGTGTATGTCAGGGCCATTGTATGTTGAAACGATCATGTTGTGATATTTACCGCACAGAATACCACAAGAGGACCAAAAGAGGAGTTGCTATAAGGTCAATATAGTATAGATAAATATGCATATGCTATGTTTAGGACTAAGAAGAAAAACGCACACCAGACAGCAGCACCTTCTGGAGGTGTGAAAGGCTAAGTGTTCTTGTGAAAGAGGGAGGGAAGTATTGTAAAAGTATTGTCTATAAACATATTAAGAAACATTGTGTGCAAAAATATAATTTATTAACCCTTATAGTCATGCGGGAACACACCACAACACAGCACAGTGTGAACAACGTGAAATTCTTTCTCTGCATTTAAACCCATTCACCAAGTGAAGCAGGGAGCTGCCACCAATGAGGGGCGCCGGGGAGCAATGTGTGGAAACGGTATCAAGCTCAAGGGAACCTCAGTGGTGCCACTAGCAGTTGAGATTCGAAACCACAGCTTTCTGGTGAATGCCCAAACCACTAGGCCATCCAGCTGCCCCCAAAAATGTAGGCACCCCTGGCTGAATTACACACTTTACTGATTTTTTTTTAAGTCATAGTAGTTAACACCAGGGCTGGACTGGCCATCTGGCGTACCGGGCAGTGCCCGGTGGGCCGAAGGAAAATGTGGGCCGGTGCGAATTCCCTTCAGCGCCGGATCTTCCAGGCACGCCATTGGCTG
>JBBPCY010000039.1:19667490-19677378 GCA_037974405.1 Brachyalestes nurse
GAGCTCCCAGCGCAGCATTCCTCCGGGCCTTTCACTGCCAGTAAACAGTGGTTTCTACCACATCTTATTCTGTAGGCCTCTGCTAATAATGAACCTTAAAATGGCCCAGTCTGCCCTTACCTTGTTCTGCACAGTATTTGCTGTAAATCACTTTTTTGTCCATCCGAATATTATTGTCACTGTCATTAGAAAGCCTTCACTAAAACAGGAATGTGGTTATGACATATAGGTTTTCTAAGATAATGTTAGTTAAAGTCAGCTTTGCTTTTAACTGAGGAGGAACGTACTGTAGGATGTAATGAATGAACTTTTTACTGGAATTTCTTCTACATATTAACTTTTGCCTTAGAGTTTTACCTGCAGGTCAGACAACAGAACTGAGATATGGTCAGCTTCTCTGTTTTTAAACAAGGCATTCTAGATCATCACTTTCAATATGTGAAATCAAATTCAATGTCATAAGAAAGATGAGATAAATAATGATTTTTTTATGCATATACCTGGGTTCTTTAAAGATTTCTGTGAATATTTAAGACCATATAGACTCAAAGAAGATATCAGTGGGTTTATAACCTTCTCGAAAATATTGTGCAACCACTTTCAGTGATTTGTTTCTCTTTTTTATGTCTTTTTTATGTCCATGTTACATTAACAAATAATCTTCTGGGGAGACTTTACCAGCCATCATATAAATAAGAACACTTCAAGAAAAAACAAAGCAAAACAAAACAAAAAAACCCAGCATGTTAGAAATGATTGATTCATATCAAAATCATGGATAAAATACAATATTTCTGTACTCCAATAAGATAAGATGGTAAGATACTACTTGAGTAAGGTTGAAAAAGTATTTGCTTGAGAATGCACTTAAGTACCAGAAATGAAACGGCTTCAAGTTGTACCATTTTAATACTTTAAGTATTTGTTTCTTCAAGAAGTATTTTACCAAGAGAACATCAACTCTCAAGTACAAAAGTACCCTATTTTTTCTAATTTTATGAAAATAAAAAATAATGGCTTCTGATTGGTTTAAAAAGATTTTTGTGCATAATTTGGATGAGCATATGACAGTACCCATTATATATGTACATTATTTTCAAAGCCATTTACTCAATCACATTTCAAAAGTCAACTTTCCATTGTTTAATTGAGAAGTCAAATTTAACTTGATCAATCATGTGACAAAAAATGAGATTCATTTCATTTTTTTCAGATTTGTTGTGCTCTGGCAAGCTCAACAAACACATAGACCAAAACGAATATTTCAGATATGGACTATAAAGGGTTAAGTGGGAGGGTAAATGAAGTTCTGTTCTTCCTAACTCCAAATAAATATTTGTTTAACCTTCAAACATGCGGAAAGGTCTGAGCCCAGAGGCCAATCTCTTAAGTTCTGTTTAAAACCAACTACTCAGTGACACACGGTGCCAAGGAACGATTGTGAATTCTGGCTCCGGGGTGAGTGAGCCTGCCCTTGCCTAGCAACATTCCCTCACACAGCGCTATTGTGCCAAGTGTGTTGCATAATTTTGATCCAATCTTTATATACGGCAGCATAGTGTCTTAATTTTACATAATAGCAAGGTAAGGTTAACACGCCAATTAGACAAATGAGTATGTGTGTAGCAACACCATCTTCAACAAGTCCATGCAGGACAAGGGGTCTTTAAGAATCCATGCTCTCAATTGTTAAGCTTTTCTCTGGAGTGTTCCATAACAGATCATTAACATTGTACCCATGCCCACAGCCATGGTTACTAGACCAGCTCGAATGCATTCCTTCTTCTTCTTTGCTTTAGGTGACCTTTATCTTTTGAGTGTCTGAACAGCGCCCCCCCTTTTTAAAGAGTGCCAAAAAGCTTTCTCTGGAGCAGTGCCATTGAGAAACCCCCTTTGGTTCTGTTTCAGAGAATGACTGGTAAAAAAACAAAACAACAACATTCTTTGTAAAAGAATATTAAAGTTTTTAAAAAGTCTATATAATGTGAAGGTTATATGTCAAGTAATGTCCTTTTCCCCCAAGAACCTTAAATCCAAGCCAGGAATTCTTATTTAGGAACTCTTATTTTTAAGACCATATTGAGGTACTCATTGGGCATCAGCAGTGAGACCCATGATCGCCTTTATAATGATTAGTTCTAAACCAAAAACTGCGCAAACATTTACAAGCCAAGCAAGTATTACAAGTATTTGTCTTGATCACATGCTTCTGTCTATAGGGGACTTTTAGAAAAAACCCACTTTTAATTATTATGGAACTTTTACAGTACGTGGACATTTATTAAACTGTAGTTTACGGTCTTCAGAGTCATGTATCTCATTTACAGTAATTGAAAAGTTATTTAAAAAATGATCTTCTATGACATTCAAACAACCCTTTTCTACAACTGTCTCCCTCATTTCTCTCTCTCTCTCTCTCTCTTAGCCTTAAGTCTTTCTCATACATTAATTTGCATGCATTTACTCCCAGCCCACTGGCAGGTATTTTCATGCATATCAATAACACCCTCAGTTTCTCTTTCTCTCTCTCTCTCTCAGGTACTTTCTGTGGAAGCTGCTGACGGTGGTGTGTATGCAGGATGTGTGGTATGATGCGTTCACATGGCCTCTGTTGGTCTTCCTGCTGTCCTGCTGTGTGTACCCGCTGGCGTCCAGCTGTGCCCACACGTTCAGCACCATGTCCACTAGCGCCCGCCACATCTGCTTCTTCTTCGACTATGGAGCACTCAGCTTTTATAGCCTGGGTAGGGTCACACACACACACACACACACACACACATACACACATGATATATGAACATAAATATTAGGACACCTGACCATTAGATCAGCAGGGTCTTTAATGACATTGCATTCAAAGACTTTAATAAGAAGTTGGTCCCACTTTGCAGCTATAACAGCTTCCACTCTGCTTGGAAGCCTTTCTTTCGTATGGACCTTGCTTTGTTCACTGGGACACAGTCATGCTGGAACAGAAAAGGTTTTTCCCCAAACTGTGTTTACAATGTTAGAAGCATGGTGTTGTCTTAAATGTCTTGCTCTACTGAAGCATTAAGATTACTCTTCACTGGAAATATGGGGCTTAGCCCATGACCTGAAAAAAAGATGTGTCCCAATACTTTTGTAAGCACATTATACACATGTATGGTACAGTATGTACACTTACAGCCGAAGTTCAGTACAGTTCGTTTTCATCTTTACATCCAACTGACTGACATTCACACTTCAAGATCTGTCTGAAGACAAACTGATCAAACATTCAGTTGCTACTGTTTTTTATTGTCATTTTTATCTTCCACTAAATAAGTATTGAGTATGGAAATGAACAGCTCATAAAGAATCTTTGCCTGCAACTGTCCTTTTTCACACCCACGTGTGTAACAGAATGTCTTTGTTTATGTGTTCAGGTTCAGCTATCACTTACTCTGCATATGTCATGCCGGATGCCTGGGTGGGCAGCGTGTTTCACATGTATTACGTTCCTGTCGCTGTATTCAACACTGTTATCTGCACTGCCATGGCCTGCTACTCCAGGTAACATCACAGCAGCAGAATGCATTATCATTCCAAGCATTGTGTGAAAAGAAATCTTTCTGCCATGCTCATGGACATAAGATCCGTGTGAATTTCTAGTTAATATATTTCTCCGATAAATAGAACAACAAACTAAACACACGTTAAATGTAGAATCCACATGAACGAATTATATTACATCCATAGAATGTTCACCATTCCTTTTACTTATCTTTAAAAAGATGTGTTGATGTATTTTATTTGTGTAAAATCAGAGACCTTTTCAGTGTGCTTTTAGTATAGACGGTTTAAAATACACTCAGTTAAATTGTTTAAATATATAAATGAAACAAAACTGACTAAACATAACCTCAGTAACTACTGTACTGGAATATAGATCATTATGTACTAGAATGGATCTCAAAGAATGTTTTACAGCACTTATGTGATCTTCTAGGTGCACTGTAGCTTCAGCTTGTCCAGATTTTGCTCCATCAGTTGCGTTCTTAGTATGAGACATACTTACAGTAACTAGTCCAGGACTATTGAGCGTTATAGAGGGCTCCACTATGAGTGAACTAAACGCAGCCAACCAGCATGTGTTTACAATCAGTAATCTAAGCAGTTCAAGGAAAGAGGGATGTGGAAACAGTGGCCTTGTGTAGTTTCCATGTTCCATGTTTACATGTACTATGTAAAACTCTGAATCCAATCCATAGGTGCGCATTTGGTCTGGCAAGTGGGAGGAAGGGTCCGCATTGGGAAATGTTATCCAATATATGGCTATTTAAAAGTAAAACCTGCAGTTAGACCTCCTGACATCATTCACAAAAAGTATGGAGGCATGTCCCCAAGTGAATGTTACTGTATTTTTTTCATTAACATTGTCTTTAACATTGTCTTTATTAAGTAAAATATTTTTAAAAAGTTATACGGAGGGACTTCCTGAATAGTGTGAAATCAAATGGCACAACTCTTGTGAAAAAGGGTTAAACTGTAAACAGACTCAGATGTCAAAGCAGTGTAAAGTATACTGATGGGTCTCTTAGGACTTCATGCGCAAATCCGCTGATTGCTGTGCTGCAGTGGGACTGTGCTAACTGCTACTACCTGAATTTCTTCCTTTCCTCTGCTAAGGCTTGGCTTGCCATTTCTCTACTATAACCATGATGTCACAGAAAGGTAAAGTATTCTTTTACACTACTTTGGCTACTGTGTGCACTGTATGGCATAATAACTGCATATTAATCAAATTCACTTTTCTTTTCCCTTCTGCTTTCTAACATTTAGAGTATTTTATTTGAGTTTCTGAGGGCAACTGAACTGCACTTGATTGTTTCTTGTGTGCCTGGCTGGCCTCACTTAAAGCTTTAATCAGAAATCTTTAAGGTGGATCCTAAAAGAGGTCTGTCAGATATCAAAATCAGAAATAGATTTAGAAAACTTTACTAATCCTGGAGGAAGTTGCTTATGCAGCCACAGCACAGTCACACAGAGACACAAAGACAGGAACAATACAAAATATAGAATAATGTCAAAATAAAACTCTGAAAAATCAGTATCAGTTTGGAATTTGTATCGGGAGACACTCAAGGCTGTGATATCGGTAGAAACTGACAGAGTAGACACTTAGACTGTTTGAAATTTAGAACAGGCTTTAAGATTAAAATGAATGTTTTGCACAGTTTTTACATCCATGCGAAAAACCCACTCTGATCCATTCCAGGTTACTTTATTGTCATCAGTGGCTGTGTACATATACATAGTGATATGAGACAACGTTTCTCCATGGACCACAGTGCAACATACAGCATTCAACAGAGTGCAGATTATAACAGACAGTAGACAACAGACAAACAATAAATAGCAACAGTAGAATATTCTTCTACTGTTATGAATGCTGTGAAGTGTTGACACTTGTTTCGGCACACCCTATAATATTCTCACTCATAAAACGGCTCTCGAGAGTGCTTACGTGTTTACTCAACCTTGTTCTCTTTGGTCATGTTCTTTCAATCACAGATTTCCTGAAAGCCAGAGTCCCAAGCTGGGCAAGATGCTGCGCATTTTAGCCTTCACCTACCCTTACCTGTTCGACAACATTCCTCTCTTCTACAGGGTGAGTTTCTTCATTCTCGATTGTCAGATGTACTCCATAATGAATAAAGAGAAATTTAAAAGGAAAGAGAAACAGCAATGATCTCCTTCATGTACTCAATTGGAGGACATGTCTGGCAAGTGAAGCTACAAATGGTACCAGCAATGTTCTGAACTAGAGACTGTGCTTGAACATCTCTAATGTTCCTACTGGCCTGAGTCCAATGAAAGTTTCTGCAGATAAAGGCAAATCTGGTGGTTTGATTTATCTTCTTTGTGTTCTAATATTTATTATTTTGGAGCAATGCTGTGGCTCCCCCTGCTCAACTGTCAAAACAGAACTTCATATCTCCAAACCAGAAACTTTATAAGAAAAGAAAAAGAGCACTTTCAGCTTTAATGTTTGTTAAGCAGATCATTTCCTTTGGGCCATTCATCATAAAATGTTCACGCAGTGTAAGAGGCAGCTGGATTTAGTTTATAGATTTAAAGGTCAACAGATAAAGTAGACCTTCACTGTGACAGCAAACTTCAGTACATAACAATGTTATATTCTAACATCATCTGAAAATGGCGAAATGTGGACAAAATTCCTTGGGGAAAAATTCACACGAGATAAGCTTTTCTCAGGCCACATTTTATATTTGTTTCAATATATAAAATTCATTAATTATGTATTTAAAAGGGTGCAGGAGTGTGTTCTCTGTAATAGATGTACTTATTTCACTTAGAATTTCGACAAAACCTGTCATTTGACCAGGTACACCCAAACATTTGTGCATATTCTTGTATGTACGTCAATGTTAACTCAAAAAACCTTTAAAGAGAAAAAACAAGAGGTGGTGGTGTTTTTAAAATGACAAAAAGAGTAATAGTCTAAGTGCTCTTGTTTCATTTTGCCCCTGACTTTAACTGTTGCTGTCTTATCAAAACCTTTTCTTTCCTCTAGATATTTCTGTGTGTGGGAGAAGGCTGCACTACAAACGAAGCGAACTCTGTCCACATTTACCACACGCTGCTGGCATTCCTGACAGGATTCCTGTTCGCCACGCACCTCCCTGAGAGGCTCGCACCTGGACGCTTCGACTACATCGGTAAGGCGGGCGTCCTCACTCCGAGCCCTGCTGTCTGTGTTTGCACAACAGTGAGCAGCTCAGGCTCAGGGCCTGCAGTGTGTGGGTTTAATACAGTTTGGTTTGTACTGAAAATATGGACTGCATGGTCATTGTTTCTCAGAGGCTGCTGTGACATAGCAGAACACTGCAGTTTGACTTTGTCCACCATGGTTTTTATTGCTATTGAAAACATTTTATTTTATTGCTATCATAAGAATTTTGATTTCATTAGAGAAAAATCTGTTAATGCAGCCTTCCTGAAAAGTTTGCTTTTTAAAACTTTCATGAAAAATCACAAAATGCTCCCCAGATATGGTCTCATCTTAGATCCAATTAATATATCAAACGTCTAATAATGAGAACGTCATTCAACCTTACTTAAGTTATTTGATCTAGGACCCTTTTTCTCTCACAGTCCTTCATGTGTCTGTTCAGAGTTTTAGGTCCATTATAGGCCATTATAGGTTTAGAAATTCCTAGCAGCTGCAGTTTTACTCTTCACCCATATAAACAGAGGTGGAACCAAGTCCTGGTTGCAGGAAGATCATTCACCAGTTTTCTATCTTGATACCTAGATGCCTTGGTACTGATTCTTGCCTGCACTACTTAATACCTTTTTAACAGTCAAAAACCTACACAAAACAGTTTGTGTAGTTTAAACCAGAAAAATGAATGTCAGGTGCTGAAAGTGTGTATTTAACTGTAGCAAATTGCATAGTAATCAAAAACACTGATGATGATTATATGCATACAAGTGTAATTTACACAGCCAATCGCTGCTTTATGCTTATTTAACCATTAATTACGCTAAAACTGACTGTTCAAATTTATAATTTGGAATGTTTTAATACTGTAAATTGGCAGTAAATTGGCTGGTATCATGAAAGAATTTAATTCAATATCTAGCATATCATATTCTTCCTCTTGCCAGGTTCTTGTTGTGTCATTATTTTAGTCAAATTAATAGCCATGATGAACTTGCATATAACAATGGGAGAGAGTACAACTGGAATGAGAAGCAGAAATGCTATACTTGAAGAACATTATATTGATATTTGAAAAGGAAAAGTCTGTCTTTTGATTCATCTTATTTTTCTGCCCAGATATTCCTTTAAAAATCTACTCTTACCCCAAGTGTAGATGATCAGCCAAGACATATTTTGTGTGCAAAGGCTGCTTCTTCACTTTTGCACTGGAGCTACCAGGCTAATGTAGCTAACAAGTAGTGGAAGAATCATCACACACATGCTTCAAATGTGGCATCACCGGTGATGTCTTGAAGATGGGGCCAATGCTTAGTTAGGTTAAGTTTAAATATGATAGAACCATCACATCACATCACATTTAATGAATTTTGACTATCATGTTGTTTTAGTGGGATTTCTGTGCTGCCATTTCTTTACACATCAGTCTCAAAAATAGGCCTTCACCCAAAACTCCATGAGCTGTCCACACCACTAACTTCCTGTCTATTGCTCACTTGACTGCCCCCTGCAGGCCACAGCCACCAGCTGTTCCATGTGTGTGGGATCATTGGCACACACTTCCAAATGAAGGCTTTAGAGATGGACATGTCTCTGAGACGGCAGTGGCTGCTGGCTCATGCTCCAGCTGTCACCTTCAGTAATACTTTGGGAGCCACCATGCTCTGCATCTTCCTCAGCCTGGGGATCATCTACCTTTTCAGTCGTTCTCTTCTCCACAGCCCTGCCTCCAGCAAAGGCTCCAGCATAGCAGAGAAGAGCTGCAGGCATTAGCTAGACCTTCATGCGGCTCCCGGAGGTTTGGACCCAGCCCCACAGAGGGCTACGGAGGAAGAATGTTCAGTTGTTTTGGTTCAACATATTCATTAACAAAATGTTCAAGGGCTTTAAGACATTACTGATTTTTTATCAGGTGGTATTAAACACTGGTCACTTTATTAGACACACTTACCTTGTAGATACACAGATATTGATGTTAGCTCATCTGCAAAGTTTGTGTTAGTCATCCTCTAGCCACTCAAGTGGTCCGTTTCTGACCAGAGGACCACCGATGGCTGGATATTTTGGGTTGACAGACTATTCCAAACCTAGAACTGGCACTGAGGTGTTTAAAAATGCTGCCGTGCTATACACACTTGTACCAGAACAGCACTCACTAACAGGCCACTCTATCACTTCTTTGCTGAAAATGGTCCACCGCCTACATAATCTCTGATCAGCAGTGATTCAGTGGTGGTCTTTTCCCATTGAAGGACAAGATGGAGGCTGCCAGATAAACTGTGCAGCAACGGATGGGCAGCAGTTGTAAATTGTAAACATTCAAAGTGCAGCTATGGTAGGTGTTTTGGATAAAATGGCCAATGAGTGTAGGTACAAGCTACCTAACAAACTGGTAATTCACTTGAAATGTTACAACTATGCAGTGCCACATGCATTTAGACCT
Organism: Brachyalestes nurse; assembly: GCA_037974405.1. Taxonomy (NCBI): domain Eukaryota; kingdom Metazoa; phylum Chordata; class Actinopteri; order Characiformes; family Alestidae; genus Brachyalestes; species Brachyalestes nurse. The sequence continues at coordinate 19,676,643 of JBBPCY010000039.1, forward strand.
CAGGGATATATGTGAGCAAGCACCTGCATCATATGGACAAAAGTATTGGGACACCTGACCATTACACCAACTGGGTCTTTAATTACACTGCATTCAAATGCATAGACTTTACTATAGTGTGGGCCCTTTGCAGCTATAACAGTCTTCTTGAAAGAGTTTGGAGTGTTTCTGTGGGAATCTGTAGAGCAGGGGTGTCAAACTCTGGTCCTGGAGGGCCGGTATTCAGCACAGTTTGATGGTTCTCCTCCTCAAACACATTCACTAAACCTGACAACTGGCGAGGTGAACCAGGTGTTTCTGAGCAAGGAAATCATCAAAACATGCTGGACCACGGCCCTTCAGGACTGGAGTTCGACATTTATGAGGACAGTCATGCTAGAATAGAAAATGGTTCTTTCCCAAACTGTGTCCACAAAGTTGGAAGCATGGCGCTGTCCAAAATGTCTTGGTATTCTGAAGCATTAAGATTACGCTTTACTGGAAGAAAGGGGCCACCTGAATTCAATAATTTAGAGGTGTGTCTCAATACTTATATCCATATAATGTACCCTTAGCAAAAAGTAGTTTATTCAAGTATACTTATTTTATACTAAAACTGAGGCAGTATACTTGGTTTACTTTTTATATACTATATTTCATATACTTAAGAATAGTGTAGTGAAGTATACCTGACTACTAACTTCTACTCTAAAGAAAGTATATAAACTATATAATTTTGTAAACTTAAAATGACCTT
>JBBPCY010000039.1:19678957-19693334 GCA_037974405.1 Brachyalestes nurse
TATATATATACGTTCAAGATCTTAGGTGACCTCAGGTGACACATTCTGGTAGAAAAAAGAGTAACTGCAGAAATCCTGTGTCTAGTTTATCGCCTGTATATACATGACTTGTTGGAACTCTGCAGTTCTGTCATGTTTGATCAGTTTTGTAGTGCGAGCGAAAAAGGAAACAGCTGTCAGTTCCACCGCCAGCCCCACCGGCCGACTGTTCTCAGAGCAGCCTATGATAATATTGACCTTCCCCAGTCTGTTTACCCAGCAGTGCCTTTAAACAGAGCTCCAGCAAATATCAGCCCGGCCTGCTGCTCTTTGTAGTGCTGTTTCACACACACACACACACACACACACACACAGTTACACTCACACACACTCACTCACACGCACACACACTCACTCACACTCACACACACTAATTACTGCCTAAATACCCTGTTATCTCTATGTCCTGCCTGTTAGTGTTGGAACATGGCACACAAACGTTTGAGCAATTAAACACGCACTGAGGCATTCAGATAAATGTAAATCATTAACTCTTATGTGACCCCCACAAAGTGTGTCGTTTTTCATTTTTCAGATTATTTTTTTTTACTTAAACAGCGTGCTTAATCACTGCATCAGTCCATTTCATGCCATTATATTCATTTTTCTAATTTATGACACAATTCCCTAAAAGTAATGACATTTGGCTGACCTGCAGATTATGGAAAAAATGAACAGTGTTACATAACTCTGTGCCCAATAATAACCCCAAAATGCCTTGCTTTGCTCCAGAGAGTTCTGTAGGTAAGTTGGTGTAATTGCATTCCACTGTGCGCCCGCCGCCACTGTTCCAGCATGCTAGCTTTTTTAAACCTGCCTCTGAGTCTGTATGCATGTGTGTGTGTGTGTGTGTGTGTGTGTGTGTGTGTGTATGCGTATGTATATGTGTGTGTGTGAGTGCGCACACACAGTCTGATAGATTCAGAAAGGCCGTGTTTGCCTAACCCTCAGCCCACTCCTCATTTGCTATCCTCAGCATTAATGGAAAATACATGAGGGCCTCCTGTCCTCCCTCCCTCTCCTCTTCCTTCTCTCCATTCCCACCTCTATCTCCTCTAATTAAACATGGTGTGTTTGGACAGCCGGCGCCGTGTGTGTTCAAAGCACACAAACAGGTTCTGAGGCTTTTGTTGGCCTCCTTCGTTTCCTGTGCCTTCATTCAGACATGGCGTTCACCTGTTAAATCCGACGCATCCCGCGATGATTCACTCCCTCGACTCAGACAGAGAGAGAGAGAGAGAGAGAGAGAGAGTGAGTGAAAAACACTGATTATAAAAATTACAATGCAGCTTTTCCCAAAGAAATCAATCTGGTAGGATTTTGATTTTGAATATTTAACAGTGCTAAAACCTACACAAACACTTCTCTTTTTTTGATATTTGGTATGTGCTTATAAGATGTGTGGGTTAATGGACAAAAACAGTCCTAATTCACCTTTACATACCAATTGTCCTCTTTATCCCCTTGAAATAGTCAGGCTGTTTGTGTTACCGTAGGAACTTATTTGTAACGTAGATGTGTTTACACGTAGATGTGTCTTCCGTCTAAATATAACCCAAGGCCAAAATAAAGCTTCTGAAGTAAATATCAGTGTAATTATTTACCAGCAATGAGTCATAATTCTCAAGTAGTGAGGAGTGGGCTTACATATCATCTCCAACTATTTCTACCTCAACCAAAACAATGAATGAAACTAGTTTTAGCTTTAACTTTACCAAATGATAACAAACCATATTTCACCAAACAGTGCATAAACACAGCAGAAATGCTATAGGGCCCCCTTTGAAAATAAGGTGTGACCTCACAAATACATGACAAGGTACCACAACATTGTACTCTTAATTGTTTTCTCCCATCTAGCACCTCTGTTATGTTCCATGGGCTAATGATCAGTCCTTAATGAGCTGGATCTGGAGTGCCTCCACAACAAACAACTGAGTAAATGATTTACACAAACCTTAAAAGATAGCAGTACTGTACAGTTCAGTGTTTTCCACATGGTTGTGTCACATGGTTCTACCTGGTTCTGAGCTGATTATTTATTGGCAGTTTCTGGAGGGTAGAAAATCTAAAGACATTTTTAAGACACTTTCAAGTTCACACTGTGTGCTGTGGTGTGTTCTTGTACGACAGAATGGTCACTTTTCACTTTACATAGGTATACAGGAACAGTGCTGTACCTACACGGTACTGAGATGGCACAGGAGTTGTAGCACACTTTGATTTCCCATTGCATCTCAGCCTGGTTAGCTTTAGAGCTGGTCATAGTCCCAGAATCTCATCCATGGATGGAAAGTTTTTTTCTGTCAGAGCCACTTTTATTGTTGTGGTCTTTTATTTATTTTATAGTCCTGTTTGAGTTTTTTTCTTGCTATTCTTTAGCCATGCGAAGAAAACCTCACCTAGCTCGACGTCCTGGTACACCTTCGCATTCCTCACAGTGTTTGAAAACTCCCACTGAATTTGATCTTAGATAGCAGTGCTTGTACTTTGCCAACTTCCCAGTTGTTAGTTGTTTTTTTTTTTAGTAACACAGACAGTAAATAGAACAATGGCCTCTTTCCAAGCCCGTCTGTTGTCATAACATTTTTTGAGCAATGAAAAAGTGTGATGCAGTTGGATGGGCTGCGGCCCACTCGCGGTCCTGCCATCGAGCAACACCGTGACAACAGGGGTTCAGTTCAGGTACGGGTCACTTTATTTGCAATGGAAAAATATTTGGTCGTAGTATAGCATAACTGTGCAGTACTGCCTCCTTCTGAGACTGGAGGTACTGACTGAATATAGTACAGGGGATTCTCGAGTTACAACACAGATCCGTTCCGACAGTGATGTAACCCGAATTTTGGTGTAAGTCGAAACACAACCTAGCCTACGTCACTTACCAATCCTAACACAGCTGTAAAATCATAAAAACACAACTTAGCCACAGAAAAAGGAAAATGCCCTCTCTCATACACCGCGTTACTGTGTATTCTTCATCCACGCACAACCAAACTAGTTCGCCATGTAGTCCGTAAGTACGAGGCTAATGGTTTAGGCCGAGTGGGAGTGGGAGTAGGAATGACTGTCGTAAACTTAAAACGTCGTATATCGAGACTGTTGTGACCTGAGGACCCTTTGTATGTCATATCATGTCAGAATCCACATAAGCTGGTCTGTTTGGGATGTATTTCGTTTTTTACAATGTTATTAAGTGATCATAAGTAAACTTCAGAAACTAAATGTCTTGGCTGATCAGGCACACTGGGGTTAAGGGTAGGTAAATCTGATTTTACACCAAATTATGGCTTTCACTTCCCCTTCGCTAGAACACAGTACACTCATAGATCAAGTGCACTCTGATCTTAAGAGCAGGGTGGCATAACACTGACTCTACTGTAATCCAGCTGCTTTGCTCCAGAGCAATCTGCACACTCTGTACACTTCTGTTTATCCTACCATGAATCACACACGGCTGGGATGTTTTCCCGGGGGCAGGAAACACCCATTTCAGCTCATTTTCCATCTGAAACTACTACTTCACCATGTTTATTTATTTACTGTTTTAATAAAGCCAGCTTGCCCGGTAACAGCAGGTTATGATCAGTTTTGTATGGGTACTCATCTGTCCTGATTGCTGGACTGGATTTAACAGTAGGAATAGCATTCATCTCTCTCTCTCTCTCTCTCTCTCACCCTCTCTCTCGCTCTCTCTCTCTCTCTCTCTCTCTCTCGTAAGGCAAGCCACAGCTCTTTTTCATTGCTTTTGAACTGCTAGTTTTAAACAAGAATGCGATGCTTGGAAACTCTGGGGTTTCAGAGGGTAACCAAAGCAAGGCAAACCACCAAATAAGTCAATTTAGAAGTCATGCTACCGTGAGTGAAGACAGGATTGAGGACAAATCCTAAGGAAGACTGACAGAGAAAGAGAAAAACAAAAACTTTTTGACATAGAAATCAACAGATATAAAGAATAGTACATGAATAAAATAAACTAAAAAATGACATAAGAAATTCTACAGAACAGTTTTGGTGCTAAAGTGAACTGGTCCCCTCTTCTCCTCAATGAGGACAACCGCAGAGGCAGATATTCAAAAAGCAGGCACGATGGCCAGAAGCAGGATTCAAGCTTTAAACAAAAGGAGAAGGGAGTACACAAACCAGCATAGGATGACGATGGACCAAGACTAAGGTCCACCACAATTGAAATTTAATACAAAACCCAAAACTTCACCATCTCATAACTTAACACAAACACTTAACTAAACTAAACACAGCTGTAACTCATCCAAAACCCCATCACCACTTCATAATAAAAGTTCCAAAACAAAACAAACCAGAAGAACAGAGAAGAGCGGCCTCTGGCGGCTGCCAACTGTCACAGTACCCAGATGACAGAGCCATTTTTAAAAGAATTTATAACTATTAACATCTCATATTTTTTTTTAGCTCACAGACACTCTTAAGGCCTCATTCACACAGATGTTTATATTTTGGATAAATGAACGCGTTCTGAACATCATAGGCGTTTTTTGTAGCGTTTTGTATCTGCGCTTAATTGGCGTTACACTGGCGTTCGCCAGCCTGCAGCCCAATGTGTAGTTTTGTGTATTCACCTGTGGGGGCAATAATTCTTGAGTCCAGATTATTTACATGTGGGGCATCTTGATTTGTAGTTCTACATTGTAATGTATGTCATGGGACATATTCAGTCCTCCAGAACGTCAACTAAACACCACGAAAACGCAGTACCGGCATTTTCTTTGCGTTTGTCGGGATTTCGGCAGAAATTGACGCCAAAAAACATGGCTGAGCACCCATGTGGACGCTGTGATGTGCTCCAATGAGCAGAAAGCGGTCGCTGCTCAGTCCGCACTCACCAGGCGCCATGAACGCCAGAAAAACGCTTAATTATATACTGTATATAGGAGCCGCTATTAAAATATTTGATTCATAAAAATATCAACATTCTGTTGGTATTAAAATAAGTAGAAATGTGATTATATTTGTAATAGTTGTAACTGTAAACACTGGAGAGGACTGGAAAGGGCAAGCTAACACACCACACCTACACACTAAATCACAATGTTGTTTAGAGAGTGTACAACTGACAGTCACTGTTTTCTATCAGAAACAGCATAATTAGAATGGCACATATCAAAATAGCTATTTTTTGAACTGCTAAGGACACATTGAGCATTCAGATGGTTCTCCGGGTGGTCATGGTTCTGTACCTAACCACTGTCTTTACAAAATGACATCTGTCTTTTCTTAATCCCCTTTTTTAGGGGTGTTCTGGCAGTGAAGAATAGGGAATAGATCTGATCCACCACCTGAACCACAGTCTGAGTGATATCAGTTCTGAAATTTGCAAAACTCAAAATCTATGACTACTTTGAGAAGTGACCGACTGCTAATAATCTTCTCCGGTTTGATACCTCAAGGAGATTTTACAATCTTCCCAGCGGTGGGTGAACGATTTGGACTTTTTTAGCTCGGCTTTGAAGTGAGTGAATAGAATATAAATGACATGATTACGTAATTTTCAATCTGCAGTCACAGCAATATTCTATTCTGCGAAGAGACCCATATGCTATGGACTGCATGGTACCCCTCTCTGCCGAGAATATTAAAGAGTTATTAAATTAATCTGTGCTTAGTGGTGCATGTTATTGCCGAGGACAGCTTTGCGGCGAATGAAGCTGTTAGGCTGTGGCTAAGCCGATTTATTAAGGTTGCCTGGAATCGCGAAATAAACCTGATAACCTGTTTTATTTTGCAGAATTAAAGTGAACACTTGCTGCCTGTGAAAGCTGCTTAGAACCTAAATTGAGGACCGAATTTGGGAAGGAGGGCAGTTGATCCAAGTCAGTTTCCACCTCGTTCAGTGGACTCAGAAAGGCCACTGTCATTACGGATTGTAAAGTCTTTGTTCAGTGATCGTAGCTCCATCTAGATAATATGCGGCGAGAATTATTTATTCATGAGCAAAACGACCAAGCATTGTATGCTAACTGGTTTATTATCTCTGGAGTGGAAAGTCACTGATGTGAAATATTCAATTTCAGTCAATTTTATTTTCAGCATGATTTTTTTTCACCCTTCCATCGATACACTGCCTATCAATGGTTTGGGGACACAGAGCATTTCTTATAAATGTGGATGTTCTCTTTGTTGGTACATAATAAATGCTTACCAGGGCCTTCATGAACATCTGGTATCTCTCTTACTCATTGATGCGGGTGCTGAAATCACCAAATTGACCCAATTTAAAAAACAATGACAAACTAAAAAATGAGGAAAATGGAGATAGAGTTTTGTTCTGACAACTACAATGGTTTTTAACAATAGTTGGGAAAAGAAAACCAAGCCATTATTGTCATTATATGCACTTTGTACCAAGGAAGACCATGATGACCATAAAGCTGAGTACTGCAAAATAAACCCTCAATATTAGTACCTGCAGTAGATGTGAACAAAAATAGATTTTAACTACATGCTTAAAAATATAATTACCAAAAACTGTAGTGCAGTACAATGACTTCTTTTATAAATGTAAAACAACTTTTGTGGATAAATCTTTTAAAGTCATAGTTTTGCTGTGTGTTTTCTTTGTTCTTATTTTCAACTGCTAGTGAAATATTTCAGCAAACACAAATCTTTTCAGTATAAATGGTGGGGAGAATTAGATCAGCATTTGATAGCCCTGTATTGGCTACTATGCATTCATCATTAGGACGTTATAATGTTAAAAACATTGTTAGTCGTCATTGTAGTCAGTTTATTTATATTCCCTGTTCTTTATTTCTAGAAATTCTTATTTTTATTGTATACTTTTAATGTTATAATTTCAGTGCCAATTTCCTATCCCTTGATGATGCCATATTAGAGTTGTAATTAAGTAATTTATTTTAAAGGTCAGAAAGGTGTCAGGAACAGGGTTAAACAAAGCAAAAATAGCTCACTTGTCCTCAAAGTAATTGTTAGATTACTGGCTTGCCAGTATAATCAATAGTAACAGCCCTAAACTTTCCATACTGTGCTGTTATCATGCTGTGTGGTGCTGTTATATGTAAGCCATCATACGGTTAATCCTGAATCTATTTCTATACATGTTATATTTGCTGTGTGATTCCAACATGCCAGATTAGGTTCTCGAGTGGGGAAGCTGTCCAAGTGTTGGCCATATCATTGGATGACTGCAAGTTTAATCATTGATGATGCCATAGCCATCCATGGTCAGGAGTTAGTGATGTGCAGATCAGGGTTTTATATGACCCACAAAAATGTTCGTTAATCATTTTAAAAGTTAGTCAGATGTTACAGTAGATGGCCTGACCCTCAACCAGATCTCAGTGTTTCTGTAAGTTATTTAAAGCCTGTCTTTGTCAGTTTTGGGGACAGGTCCTGTTGAGTTTGGAGTAATATTTCAAATGTCAAATTCTATACAAGTTCTGTCATCAGATGATCTGTTGGATTTGTCACCTAACACGGCCAAAGACATCTGACTTTTAAAATGACCAAGCACAAACTGTGCTACAACAAAAACAGAGCCCCATGAAACTCACAGAAAGTGTCAGCAAACATGTTGTTGTTCTTAAATGCATTAAATAAATCTTGAATAACACTGTGATGCTGTGAACTGGTCATGGAGCACAGAGCAGGCAACAAAAAGTTCGTTCATTCATCAGACAGAAACATACAGAAGCCAATAAAAATAGAACTGACTAAACCCTGATAATTGTGGATAGGCAGACTGTGTTCCTTTGTGGATGGATTGTCGTTTCCTTGACCCATAAATCCAAGCAAAGAACCATTTAGGACACATTATTTTTAAGATGTATATGATGCAGCTCTAATATGTTTGTCTCACACTTAAACACAAGTTGCACTGTCAGAGGGTAGTTTTGGTGCATTAGCATGAATGGAACATAAGTGCAATTATATAAGGTGTGACCTCTGAGCTTAATCAAAGCTTTGGACTGATGAATGAGGGAGCTGTGCATGGCTTGGCTCTCACACCTCGTGCCATAAGTGCAGTATTGAGGGCTACGGGGCCCCTAGAGAGCGTAGGGGCCGTGCGCTCTGACATCACTCAGTAACTGGATCACTGCTGATCCACTGCTGGAATTCAGCCTCATTTGCCGGAGTCCATGCCAGCAGTGTAAACACTTAATCCAGCGTGAGATTTTTCGGGCCCCTTTGGGTCAACAGTTTAGCTCTTTATTATTATTATTTCTTCTCTGCTCCCCTATCTGGTTATAAACAATGTCTGCTTTCAGTTACGACTGTGAAATTACTTTACAGGGTCCACGCATGATTGAATATTCATTATGTTAAACCAGGCGCTTTCTTTGTATATAAATCCATATTAGATTTGGCTGGTGGTCTGCCAAAAGCCACATGAGATAGATTCCTTATGTTAAAGTAAAAAAAAAAAAAGAAGCCAAAGCCACTCCTTTCTCCGGGGTTTATTTGTTTTTGTTCTGATGTAAATGACGACTTGTTGATATTTTTCCTTCCCGGGCTCTTTTCCTCTTTTCTCCCTCCTCCCTCCCTCTCTTCTCGGGCCGCGTTGGCCCGGGCACACATGGATCCTTTCAGCAAAGGGGGAAATGTCGGAATTTGCAGTAGGCATGGGAAAAATAAACAAGCGTGTTGGTCAGTCCTGCAAACCAGGGACCGGCACTTCTCTGAAAAGTAAAAAGAAAAAAAAGAGGTAAAAAAAAAGAGGAATCTGCCCAAGCACTCCACGCCTGGCAGGAGAAAAGGAGAAAGAGGGCGAACTAACGGCAGCTTCCGTAAAAATATTTATCTGTCTTTTTTTTTTTATTTCTCGCCGGCAAGCAAAATTTACCTGAGGATTGAGAAGCTGACCTCTAATACCACATGGAAAACAAACAGCGGATTCCTGCGAGGCTCTGGCTGGGCTGGTAGTCTGAGTGCTTGTTTGTTTGCCTGGTAATGGCACAGACGATTCAGACTTGTTTTCGCCCAGCAGGTACTGCATGCTTCTAATAAACTGGGTGTAATACAGCATGAAGAATACATATACAAACTGCCCAGGAGGCCTTACAGTCCCACACAGCCTCCTCCAAAGCTTCGGGCTGGTCTGAGCCAAGTAATAATATACTACCATATTTGTTTTTAATCCAAACGGGCTGGAGAGTGCGCTCGTCAGAATGGCGCGCCTTTCCTGAGTCCCAGCCCAGGCTGATCTGGGACCTGCCTTAGCCGGCTGTAATAAGGGAAGGAATCCATGAAATTCCTCTCAGGATCAAGCGGGACTGAAAGCTCTATTTCACTTCTGAGGCAGGCAAACCCTAAGAGATTTAATATAGCGCTGATATCTGAAAAATGCAATACTACACTGATATCTGAAGAATGTTTTAAAGACGCTTTGTGATCCTTCCTGAGATTTTTATGGAGCAACCATCACTGTTCATTAAAAAGTAGCCCTAAGAGCTGTGATACAACGGTCTGCCATTTAATAAACAATGACCAAGAGGCAGAGTATTTGGTAGGGAGATTAAGAGACATTGTAGAAGCTGTTTTATTTTTTACCGAGGCCAAAGAATCTCCAATGAATCTGAGCCCTTAAACAGCAGGTTTATTACTGAGTTATTAATCCTACTGGGGCTGTGATCTTATTTCTTTAATTTATTTTTTCAGCTGGTCGCTGCAGGCTCCTGCACGAATTTACATCTAACCGTCAAAGTAAGAACAATGTTAGTCATTTCGATTGAGAGGCTCTTGTACTTTCTTATTTCCTCTGTTGGATTTGAGTCATGTGGGACTATATTGGACAAAGTGCGTCAAGTTTCCACAGGAGATTATTAATAAGCATCTCCCTACTATTGCTCAACTCACACAAACCAGGGAGTCTACATTTGAACCAGAGTGAATATCATAAGCCAGAAACCTAGCTAGCATTCATTCATTCATGCTTTTAGTCATTCACTCATTCATTCGTCCATTCATTTGTTCATTATTTAAACTTCTTATCCAAAACCGGGGTTACGGATGGTGCTGGAGTCTGCCCCAAGCAGTCGTAAGGCAAAAGGCAGAAAAACACCCTGGACAGGCTGTCAGTCCATCACTGTACCTTTTAATTTACTCCTCAGTTCATCATGTTGTCACTGGAGTTTCCAACTTTGATGAATGAGTGCGATTTTCCATTGTTGCCCTGCTAAAAACATTCATTTTGAACCACAGCTCTTCATTACATGCTCTCGAACTGGTCCTCCCAGTTAGTACACATTGTTGCTTTATGCTTAACTCCAAACTCACCTGAACCAGGCCACTGAGAACGTTAATGACACTGAACATCTTGTACGTGGGGTTATGAGCTGGTTCTTGCGGCTAATGTTCTAGGTTTTTAGCACAACTGGCTGTGGTGTTTTAAGTAAAGCTGAGGACAGTGATGGGTCTTTTGTAAAACATTTACTTAGATTGGCTACAACTTTTTAAATAAAAAATAATTTACAGGATATTCTCCGCACACAAGTGGGTGGGGAAAACCCATAGAGGGAGGGGGTCCAGAGAGCGGCCGAATGACGGCACAGCAAGCGATTCTGATTTTAGACTGGTTTCAATCGTTTTTATTTCGTTGTATTTTACTAATACGAGTTCTAAGGGTTAAACACTAGAAAAATGCAGCGGCTCTGTCAGATTAGATTGCAGGTGTTTCATTTTACAGCTGCACAGTGGTGCAGCTATGGCAATGTAAGAAACCCAAAACATCCAACATATTATGCAAGAACTTCACCCGTAAATCCACAACAAGGCCTGCAGGCCCGACCCCACGGACAGGTGATACTGGTGTTAATGCCCATATGTTATGTGATGCTGTTAGTCTATGTTTTATCCTAAATGTAGTTTTCCTGAGTATTTTCCTGAAACTTGATTCTTGGGAAGTTGCCTGTTTTGCTATGAGGTGTAGAAAAACTGCAGCAATCGAGAGCTGGAGCATCAGGCTTCTCTCCAAGATCACCTTAAATCTGCTCCATCCAACAAGGGTAATACATACTACCTTTCTCATCAACTACTGGTCTAACTTTGTCTCTTGGACATCTGCCACCAACAGCACTTACAAAACAAAAGTACATTTCACTTCACTTGTTCATTATTTAAGCTTCTTATCCAAAACCGGGGTTACAGATGGTGCTAATTATTTCCCCTTAACTATAATGAGATTATTTTACTTACTACTCCTGGAAAAAAGTAGTCATTACTTACTAATTTACTAATCTAATTTACTCTCTAAAGCCTAAACTGACTGGAAAGTAGAGTGCCTGAAACTTCTCCTGGGTTTTTTCCGTTTGTTTAAGCATTTTTGTTATTTTTGGGCACCATTTTTAAAACCCCACTAGTGGTTGTTATTATTATTATCACGTTTTAAAAACTTTGGTTCTATTTGACACAGGAACATCAAAGCTCAGCATGACATCTGAGACACTGAGAATCAACACAACACACAGGAACATTTATTTAAGTATTAAGTAGTTTGGCCATATGATGACAATTTACAATTTGTTGTGCTTCTGGCACTGATCAGTTCTGCTAGCATTTGAAGGGTTAACAACAATTGAATTATGGTTAAGAAATGTTTTTTCTGATCATGGTCTTAATAGTTTGTATGAAGAAGGGCATTAACACAAAAGTCGACTAGTCGACTTCAGAGGCAATAGTCGACTTTGCCTGAGAGAAGTCAAGTCAAGTGTAGTCAAGTGTTTTTTTCCTCTCTCTGTGCGCGCTTGTGTACACAATGTAGTCTCTGCCTCTGATTGGCTGATGGTGACACGCGTTCCGTGACTTAACCAATTATTGTAGTCCCTTCGCGGTACCGTTGCCGCTTAGAGGGAAAGCTAAACACAGACAACAACAAGGTGAGACACGGCAGCAGAGGAGACAGACACATAACATGCGTGGAGATACTTCACTCGAGACACACAAACAGCACGGAGACCTGCACAATCTGCAAGTCGGTGTTAAAGTACAGTGACAGTACCGTCGTTCTGCAGGGCCACCTGACACGGCACCGCTAGCTAGCATGCTAACGATAGCTAACATGGCTAATACTAACACTGCAGGGAGTCGTCCTGCCGCGGCGTAAACTGTTCCCTCTCAGACGGACATTTAAATTTACCAGAAAATTCTAGGTATCAGCCTTTGTTTTGTTTATTTGTCGTGTTGACTGTTGAATGTTACAGAAAACTTTTAATAAAAGTTGCTCAGAGTTGCACACCCCTGTTCCTCCGCTGCGTATGTAATGATGTCATCAAACGACTAGTCGAAGTCGACTCGACTATCCTGACCAACTAGTCGACTTGAAAAAATCTGGAGTTGTTAATGCCCTAGTATGAAGTATGTGAGGTTTTTTCACAGCTCTGTAGGGATGTCAAACACAACCGCCTGCACACCTCAGTCCAGCGTGTCTAAGGCTCCAGTTATTCATGGCACTATCTTTGGGCCGAGAGCACAAGCAGACCACACACTCAACTCACACGGTCCCAGAGACCCACCACAGTCTCGGCCGCTCTGGCGGGAATGGACATAGATGGACTTTTTACAGCATGAGCATCTCTTAGATCATTAAACAAGCTTCTTAACGAGCATGTGTTTTTTGTTGAAAAACATTCAGACTCTTTATGAATATCCATAATCCCTAATATCCTTTTTTTAGAACTATCCAGCTGTGAAGCAGAATTTGCATTGGAATGCCAACTCCACTGCAGGCTACGGATGCAATTAGCCCATGTTGAACTGTTATTAATTTAATCCATTGTATTATTAAATATAATATGGATTATATATTAACACATGAAAGATAAGGTTGAACAGAGAACCATTTCATCACTCAATATTAACAACATAAAAAAACTGATCATTATTCCTCATCCGTGAACCCACAACAAAGCTTGCAGAGAATAATGGAAGGCCAAAGGCCTTCCCTATCGCTGGAATTAATCTGATTGAACACAGAGATAAGGTTATGTTAAAGGGGCTTCCACAGTCAGTTAAACTAATAGCTACAGCAGTTCAGGATGTTTAATATCTGAGTGGGCAGTGGGTGGCTGCACTGTGGTGTCTGAAGGTTGGCTTTACTTGTGATTAAGGCTGTTAATCAACCAGTCAAACCTTCAGTCAGCCACTAACCTCTAGAAATGTGGTATAGATTGCCTTTACACTACATTTTTTTTTACTTTCGATTGAAGTTCATATGACCAGTACAGTATAAGTATCAGAATCAGTTAGTTAACATATACTTTAGTATAAATAAGTTAACATATAAATTGCTTGGTTATTATATACTTCTACTTTATAGTAAAAAGTAAAAGTACATTTTTACAAAATCAAATTATAGAGGTTTTGTTTTTATCAATTTCTATTTATCCTTTAGAACAATCTATACCTTTTAGATTGATAGACTGTGTCTGTTAGAACAAGGTTAAGGTGATGTTACCCTGAAATAAAAATAAGAATTCATACAACAAAACATTCACTTACTCTCTCTCTCTCTCTGAGCTAATTTTTGGAAGTTGTTAGAGTGTAATGATAAAACGCATTGGATCTCATAATTTGGACTGGTGGGTGGCCATTTAGGATCCTTTGTGAAAGATTTTTATCGTGGAGGAGTCTGATGAGACACCACAGAATATAACACATCGCATCAGCAAGACAGAGAAGACTGAAATAACTAAATAGTATAAAACTATCAACTCAAAATAAGAGGGATAATCTTGACTGGTACATTTTCAAAAACTGTTTATTTTTGCTTTTGAGTTTGATGCTATATGAAACCTTGAAACACTGTTTCAAATGTTACCATTCAGTCCCCAGAACATATAGTCCGTAGATGGAAACCTTTTTCATTGTTTTTGTGATGTCATGGCAACACATTTAAATATGTGCTCCTATTCAGCCTACACCAGTTTAATCCTGCCCTTTCACTCTGAAGCTATAACTAGTGTTTCATCCCAAACTGCTTTTTAAATATAGCAGCTTCATAGAATAGAGGTGATTTACACATCAGTCTTAAAGCTACAGCAAAAACAGTTAACAGCAACAGTTAAAGCTGTTTCAGTTATTGTAAAATCATTTTATAACTGTTTTTTAAACACTACATGGACAAAAGTATTGTTTTTCACAGTTTGGGCTTGGTCCCTTGTTTCCAGTGAAAGACAATCTTAATGCTTCAGCACACCAAGACATTTTGGACACCACGCTTCCAACTGTGGACACAGTTTGGGGAAGAACCTTTTCTATTCCAGTATGACTGTGCACAAAGCAAGCTCCATAAAGACATGGCTGGATGAGTTCAGTGTGGAAGAACTTGACTGGCCCACACAGAGCC
>JBBPCY010000039.1:19693434-19710663 GCA_037974405.1 Brachyalestes nurse
CAGCACCTTTGGGATGAACTGGAACGGAGATTGTGAGCCAGACCTTCTCGTCCAACATCAGTGCCTGACCTCATAAAGGCTCTACAGAATAAATGGGAACAGATTCCCACAGAAACTCCAAAATCTTGTGAAAAGTCTTCCAAGAAGTTTTAGCTACAAAGGGGAGGCCAATTTCATATTAAAGCCTATGTAATTAAATGCAATGTCATTACACTGTTGGTGTAATAGTCAGGCATTCCAATATTTTTGTCCACATAGTGTATTTTAAACCATAAATTATTCCATCTCTTTTCCCATCACTTTTTTTCTTTTACATCCTGCCACTGTCTTGTTTGAATAATTAATCCATGCACAGATTGCTTGTATTCTTTCCACAGCTATCTAATTGTGAGTGTAAGTTTAGCAATATTATCTCAGCTCAGATGGCAGCCTCAGCTGGAGCTACTGGCATCACGTTGTCTCACTGAAAATGATTGCCAGCCTCACTGGTAGCTCAGTCTCCAGGTTACGTTCAGTGAAAAACCCTGATAGTATAGCCAGCCATTGCATAAATGCGCAGACACATCCAAGAATTCCCAATCAGCGCATGACAAAATTGAATTTGGTGCCACATAATTAACCTTGGGAGAAAAACCTACTGAAGTCTATTACGTAAGTGATTAAAAGAACTCAGGTAAAACTAAACTTGATTAGGCTGGAGTGGGGAAAAAAAACAGACATGGTCAAAAGTCTTAGAGGACCAGACGTATTCAGACAGTTATTGGAGTTCAAACGTTTCTCAATTTGAGCCATTAAATTGCTATGTGCACAACGCAATTAAACTTGCTGGGGAAACACCACCTTTCTGCTTGAATTCACAGTGTTAATTAGCCAGTGTCTGGGTTTTTAAAAATGAATTATTGCTGTGCCTTATCAGGACTGTGGCTGAGTGAGTATTATGGGATGGGAGCTGGGCCTAAGCCGTGTGTGATTCATGCAAAGGAACGCATGGACTTGGTGAATGATAACAGAGTTAGCATGATACTAATGGATTTCACACAGTAATACCCATCCATGCAAAATGAAAATGAGGTGGCAGTGTTAAGGTGCTGGAGGAAAGAGCATGCATCATCCTGACTTCAAATAACGGCAACATATTTGTTGTGGATGACAAAAAATGTGATAAAATGTATAATTCACTGGACATCTTTTGGAAGACATCACAGACCCTCAACCAAATTTTGCAGTTCTAACCTCCCCTACTTTTATTTGAAAATACACTATATGGACAAAAGTATTGGGATGCCTAACACTTACACAAACAGGGACTTTAATGACATTGTATTCAATTACATAGACTTTAATCTGGAGTTGGTCCCCCCTTTCGCAGCTTCCACTCTTCTTGGATGACTTTCCACAAGATTTTGGAGTTTCTGTGGGAATTTGTGCCGATTCATTCTGTAGAGCATTTGTCAGGAACTGATGTTGGATGAGAAGGCCTGGCTGACAATCTCCATTCCAGTTCATCCTAAAGGTGCTGGTTGGGGTTGAGGTCAGGGCTCTGTGTGGGCCAGTCAAGTTCTTCCACACTGAACTCCTCCAGCCATGTCTTTATGGAGCTGCTTTGTGCACTGGGACATAGTCTTGCTGGAATAGAAAAGGTTCTTCCACAAACTGTGTCCAAAATGCATGGCATTGTCCAAAATGTCTTGGTATGCTGTAGCATTAAGATTACCTCTCACTGAAAGTAAGTGACTTAGCCCAAACCATGAAAAACTGGTCAGTCTCAATACTTGTAGTGTAGTGTACCTTCAGTACTTTCTGGGCGCTTAGTTGTGGAGTTTGTGCTCCCTTTGAGTTTCAGTGGCTAAAAGAAAAATCAGTAAATCTTCTATCTGTGTTATCAGTGTTCAGTTCAAACACAATGAAAAGATTTCAGTGCATTGAAAATGCTTAATACACCATCACTGGTTCAACAATAGAAGAATGTAAAGCTAATAAATGAACCCAACTCTTCTGTCAATCTCAACATTTAAACAGTGGAGCTGATGTGATTAACAGGATAAATATGAAGCAGAAATAAGTGAAAAGCTGCTAATACTGTTAATACAGCAAAAGCCAGTCTGTTAACAATCATAACATAGTCATGGTTGTTCATGAAATCATGTTTGATCTTAATTATCTTTCATAAACACTGTATTATAGCTTTCATTCATTTTCAGAAAGCTCTAAGCCACTTGTAGCTGTAGTTTACAGAGATTTTACTGTGGGTAGCTGGTTTAACTCCACATCACATGCATGCCTAGCATCAGCCTTTAACTTCTAGTGTCTTATTGCTTTAATATTTAACACTGCTGTCTGATTGCGAGACTGCAGAAACACACAGGCCATCTTTCTCCTGAATAGTTTGTTTTACTAAGCGGTGGAAGACTGTGGTTATGTGTATAGTCAAGCCTCAATAATCTTTAACCAAAAGCAGACTTGGGCTGTTTTATTTTCACAATGCATGAATTAAATGGACCAGAAAACAATCCACAAAAATGTACTCTACTGAGACCACCTCAGGAGGTGGTCTGAGTTTAGTTCATGTGTCTGTTGAGAGGGCTCTGAACATGCACAAGAAAACAGGACTCAGAGCACTTGAATTTCTAAACCCTACAAGACAGACCAGCTGTAGCTCTTCTATCCTCATTCCAAAATATCCGATGACGATATGCAGAAATTTCAATGAAAACCTTATTTTCATACAAAAACACTGTTCGTATTTCTCTAATAGTGGCAGATATTGGCACAATAATCACAAGTTAGCGCTGAAATTTCTACTATGTGTACAGATCACCCTTTCGCAACATATTTCACTGAATTTGGCACCAGATGCACTCAAAATGTGGTTAATATGCTCACTCTCGGTTGAACATAACTCTCACGGATTTAAACTTTAATTTCTGCCAGAAAATTAAAGTTTAAATAAATAATAAAGTAAATGAATATATAAAAAGATCTGCTGTGGGGATGTTTATGTTGCGGTGGCTACAGCACTGTCAGGCACCATGCGGTTTGAAATGCCCACACAGTCCTGATCAAGAGTTTTTCTAGTTCTTCACTCCAGCTAAAATATTGTGTAGGGTTTTGTTTATCCTGACTCTGGCCCTGGTTAACGATAAGTCACCGATCTTTAGGATTAATGGAACTGTATTTATGATTAACCCCTTTAAAAAGCAGGATAAGGAAATGCTGCTAATGTCCTGTTGCTGCTATATTTGCGCAAAATTGCACAAAAAGTTGCACTAAATGCTGACTTGTCTTGTCTTGTTGCTCTTGTGTTTTTTTCTTGCACACGTTTTTTAAAACCTTTTTTAATGCTTTTTTGTGGTGTTCTGTTTCACTGTGTACTGTGATTCTATGGTCAAAATTACAATTAACCCCCCTGACTTGACTCAACTAATGTTTCAAACACTAAATGAAAATGAATAGCCACCATGTAGTGCTATAAAAACAACATTGCTGACTGGTGGCTACTAGCTTCCATTCATGGTTAGCAATGTTAGCATGCCTGAGCTGCAGCTTTAAGAGCCAAGTATGTGTGTGAGTGGGCATGCATATGTGTGTGTGTGAGTGCATGCGGTTGCATGTGTGCGTGTGTATCTCACAGGTTCACGGCAGGTCACCCACTGTCAGAGCTGACCTTTCCAGCGGCCGCAAACAGCCAGCTATCATCTATCAGGATCTTAACTTTCGCTTCGTGCTCAAACACTCGCAGGAGAGCAGTCACTGACATTAAAACTCAATTAGCAGCCCACTCTCTAAATAATACAGCAGGAAAGTGCATTACCCACACAGCCCGCGCCCACGGCCAGACTACCGCACTACATCTCAATATGTCAGGAGCTACAACTGCGCCTGGGAGGAGAGAGAGAGAGAGAGAGAGAGAGAGAGAGAGAGAGAGGTGGAAAGACATAGAGAGAGGGAGTTAGTGAGCACAGGAGAGAGGGAATCAACGAAAGAAAGAGGAAAGAGGTAATGAGAAAGGCCGTGCAAGAAATGAAGGGAGAGAGAGAGAGACAGAAAGAAAGAGAAAGGAGAGGACAGAAAATTAAAGGAGGGGTGATGGTGAGAGAGAGGCAGGATGAGAAAAAAGAGAAGTGGTAGGATACAGAGGGAGGATATAAAAGGTGAAAGGATGAAAGGAGAGGCGAGAGAGAGTGGAAGGATGAGAGAAAAGAAGAGAAAGAGGGTAGAATACAGAGAGATAAAGAAAGAAAGTGAAAGGGTGGAAGGAGGGAGTGAGGGAGAGAGAGCGAGAGAGAGAGAGAGAGAGAGAGAGAGCATTGTTATTATTAAGGAATTGTCATTCAGAGCAGTGAAGTGGGGTGATGTCCCTTTGTCTCTGTCCAGGTGCACAAGGAAGAAAGAGAGAAGTGCCAGTCTCCAGACACTGTATGTGTGTGTGTGTGTGTCTATGTGTGTGTGTGTGTGTGAGAGAGAGAGAGAAAGAGAGAGTGAGAGGGAGAAAAAATAGGGTGAGGGAGACAATAATACAGATGAGCTCTCTCCATTAAGTGATTGTCATTCAGTGAGGTGATGTCTCTCTTTTTCTGTCTCTATCCAGGTGCGCGCTAGCGGATCATTAGCTTGCTGCCTTTTCTCACCCTGGGCTCAGGTTCCTATCGCTGTAATCTTATGCGCGCAGCATTCTAAGCATGCATCTCCTGGACTACATTACACCACTATGGGATTCATTTACTGAGCAGAGGGAAGTTTAAAAGCAACACAATCTAGCTGAGAAGGGCTCTATGTGTCCTAGGTGTTAAGTGCTGTCTACATCAAGTTCCTCTGAAGGGTGCAGTGTTTCCCTTGAACTCTTCCAGGTGAAACACTGTCTTTCAGCCCTAGCATCTGGCGCAGCATCAGATACATACCTTTCTATTAAAAGTGAAGGATATTCATTACAGAAATGACATTTACACAGTTTCCTTCTCTAAATAGAACTGGTCAGATATGTTTAGGCCTCGCTTAGTTTCTGAGCTACAAGGTCGATGCAGCAAACAAATAACAGGTGAGTTCATATCATTCGCATTTCTAAACCTATATGTCAAAAACAAGAAACACTGTAGCACCACCTTGAATGGCGTAACTTGTGTTTTTCCTATGCTTTTGTCCATTTTTACCAATAATAGTATGTCACTTAGTGTCAGAAACGAGAAAATTACGAGATAATTGTGGACATTTAATTTTTTGTGGAACTGTCATTAAACCCTTCCCAGCCTGAGTAGAACATTCAGTTTTTGGACACTTAAATGTCAGTTATTTAAAATTAGGTAACGTATGTGTTTATTTGTGCTTATTTAAACACAATATTAACCAGCCTTTAAAAATCCTAAACTTTTTAATTGAGTTCAATTTTATTTATATAGCACTTTTTACAACCAGGCTGTCACAAAGCAGCTTTACAGAGTCCAGGTCCGAGCCCCTAGTGAGTAAGCCAAAGACGACAGAGGCGAGGAAAAACTCCCTCAGCTGGAGGAAGAAACCTTGGGAGGAACCAAGATTCAAAAGGGGAACCCATCCTCCTCACGTCGACCCAGAGAGAAAGCTTCATCGAGTATTCTTTAAGTCTAAAAATCATTAATTAAATCATTAATTGTTACTTATTTAACAATTAATCACTCCATGGTGTACATTCAATCACCGATGTACACCCAAATACTTCTTGTTTGTGTATATGTGAAATGCATTGCAAGTTAAGATTATATTTCATACATGTAAATAATGTATTTGTCAAAGGGCAGTCCTGCTGATCTCCTCAGAAGTAAACTGCCTCTTCTTCTTCTGCAGGGACTCCGGCAGGCTGTATTGGTTCCTCTCTCTGTCACCTCAAATAACAAAGAAAATAATAAATGCAGTAAATGTATGGAAGAGTTCACCTAGGACTGTCCACAGACCTAAGCAGTTCTACCTCATCAGACATGATGCTCCCATATATATGACTGCCACCTCCTCTCCTGATTGACAAATACAGCCCACCATCATCAACAAATGTTAACCCCATTCCCCATCCCTCATCCCCAGGTCTACAAATATGATCGCACCCCCTTGTTCCATTTGACAAATATAAGGATGACCAATTTTCTCCTTTGATAAAGTTAACGTGAAAATATGATAACGTCTTTTCAGCTGTTTCAGCTCCCAGCTAGCACACGACTGTGCCTTGCTAACACTACCAGGTATCATTTGGAAGCTTGTTCTGTAGCTCCATACCATTTGATGTGCTGTCTACTCGTACACACGCCAAGCTAATTAGAAGAACCTTAAGGCACTTTTTTTTCATAGGTGTACATTCACCGTGCTGTAACCAGGTAACAGTGTTGCTGACACGCTGGCAGCACAATTCGCTCCTCACGGCTTATGAGTGTTCATTATCAGGTCATATGGAGTCATACCAGCAGAAAGTTTTTCCAGACACTTAGGTTATTGTGTTTTTTTTTTTAAGTTTAAGTTTTGTTTATTTATTTATTTTTGCTTAACCGAGCCATGAAAACCTAACCCACCTAACTAGCGATGTCCTGGTACACCCTTGCATTTCACACAGCTTTAGAAAACTACTGCTGAAATGTATATTCAGGATTGTAGCGCTTGTACTTTACCGGCTTCCCAGTTGTTAGTATGTATTTACATTCTTGTTCTTTTGCAGGGACAGCAAATTAAAAAAAAAAAAAAACACAACCACCATTGTTGTCATGACAACATTTTAACCAAAAGCCAGTGATGCAGTAAGCTCGGATGCAGCCTGCTTTTGGCCCTGCCATCATACTGGGTCACTACAGCACGAGTACGACTCTATTTGTAATACGACTTGTTTGCGGTATGGCATAGTTTCTTGTGCCAGTGGAGGTGCCATTTATGTTTATACAGAGGTGTTTTTAAAACTGATAAATTACATCCACATAAACACCAACTGTGAACATTCATACTGTTGCAAGAACAACTAGCTTGCAATTTCTTTTCTTCCTCATTTACGGGCCATCAGCCTTCACCTCTGGACAGACACATGGCCGGCTGTAATAGGATCCTGAGACTGATGTGGTCTTGTTTTGAGCAGAAGCAGGCTCGGCTAAACCCCTGACTGTGGCGAGATTATCTCCAGGTCCTGTTTCCCCTATGGCCCTAAAACATGTTCATCTGTCCTTGTTTCTTGAGCTGTCCTCACCATCAACACAGACAGCCATGAAACAAACTATTGTGCTCGGGCTGGCATCACGCCTTCACTTATACGCGCTGGTAAACAACTCTGTGGTTGGAGGCTTGTAGTAATTCCCTGTGCTGTGGACTAATGGCTTCACGCTTACTGATCGGGACACCAGCTCTGGTGCGAGACGGCTTCAGCCGCCACTGCCATAAAGACAAAGACAATTACAGCGATTGTTGTTAAGCTAGCTCCCCCGTCGTCAAGGCCGAGACTAGGATTACTCTGAGCAATGGTGCCAAAAACAATGAAAGCTCAGGGATGTTTTCAGCACAAGTGAAGGAAGGCATTGTTAGAGGATAATCATTACAGCAAGTGGGCCTATGGGTTTCTCTCTCTCTCTCTCTCTCTCTTTCTTCCTCTCTTTCACTCTCAGATTTAACTACATTCTGGTTCAGTGAGTCCCAGAATGGGCTCCCATACTTTTTCTAGCAGTGATCTATGACACTATGAATACATATCCTTTCTCTCTCTTCCTCTCTATTTTCTCGATTTATCTCTTTAATTTTAATTTTTCTCTTGTTTATCCCTTTCCCTTTGTCTCTGTTTTTCTCTCTCTCTCTCTCACTTGACCTTCATGAGATACCACCCGCTAAAACACTTTCCAAAGACAGTGTTTCACCAGGTACACCCCGTCGTGACAATAGTATTCCCTAATGGAAGTTGCCACCTTTACCATGACAAAGAGTTCAAGGTGTTGATTTGGCCTAATCTGGTCCATGGAGACCCCACCTTGCAACTTAGAGGACTTAAAGGATGTGCTGGCAATGTCTTGGTGCAGATACCACAGTACACCTTCAGATGCGTTGTGAAGTCCAAGCCTTGATTTGTCAGAGATGCTTTAGTGGCACACTTGGGACTCTACAATAATAGGCAGGTGCTGGTAATGTTATGGCTGATCAGTGTCTGCATGAATATGTATGTGTGTGTATACATATTGAATATACATACACACACCTAGCTCTCTCTCTCTCTCTCTCTCTCTCTCTCTCTCTCTCTCTCCCTGTTTCTCTCTCTCTCCATATATATATTTATATATATATGTATACATGTGTGTGTATAAATATGTATGTATATATTTATGATATGCGTGTGATAACATACACTCTGTGTGTGTTTATATATATATAAATATATACATATACATATACACTTTTGTTTACCTGTGTTTGTGATGTGTGATTATATACACTCTGTCTCTGTCTCCCTTCTTCCCTTCCTCCATCTTTTCAAAACAAGAAGTACATCAAACCAGCACCTCCATTATTCATAATGCACTGAAACAATAATCATAACAATCACAGAGTACACTGGATAAACAGAGTACAGCTAACAAATGCCACCATGAGGGCCCTCCTCTGTTCCTCGGCCCATTTAAGGCCTGATTGAGCGGCATGTTTGGGCCTGGCTGTGGCAGGGCGCTTCGCTGGAGCATTTAAGCAAGCGTGGAGCTCTGCAGTGGCCCAGGCAGCCAGCAAGTGAAAACACCTAATGCGATTTACGGCTGCCGCTGCTTTGAAGCTCCTCCAGCTGCCGCCATGCTAATTGTTCTGACAGGGAGAAGCCCGGCCACGCCATCTCGAGCTTTACTGCTTTAAACCCTGAATCTGACGCCTCAGCCCCCCTAAGTTTGGCCGACGTTTCTGAGGCTGTAGCCGAACGTTCAGGCACCTCGAGAGCTCCCTGAGCATTCGGGGAACGGGTTTTGGCACAGGCGCTGCACGCTGATCCAGGAGGCTCTTTAGTGTATGGATTAAGGAATGCTGAGAAATCCCCTGCTGAATGCTTCAAGCCTGCGCGCACTATAATCAGTGAATAAGTGACTCATTTATCATGTGAAAAGAGGAAATCATCACATTTCATCTGTTATTGTGGCCTGAGTGGCTGATAAAAAAAGCTCTTGCACACAAAGCAACTTGAGCCGGTTTTTAGGAGTGGGGCTGTTTTAGTGGCTGATTTACAACCTGCTTGTGTTTGAGATAGAGCGTGTGAGCGGATGATAAGAGTGTGTGTCAAAGGGCAGTGAAAGAGAGAGAGAGAGAGAGAGAGAGAGAGAGAAAGAGCCTATCACCATGGTCCTCAAGCAAGTAACACATAATTTACTCAAGGTAAAGCCCTTGGATCCTGGTAATCTTTAGTGCCGATGCGATAACGTTAATAGCCATTTGATTACAGAGGAATTGTCAGCTTTTACAAGACACATCTACTATGACCCTGAGTAACGTATCAGTTGAAGAGGCAAGGTCTAGTGAACAACCAATAAAACAACGTAAGCATATGTAAACACACTCACTCACACACAAACACACCCAAGATAAACCTGCGAATAGGCCAACATCTCAAAGCCGCCTAGCTTAATGGGTCTGGAGAAATAGTATCCGTCCATAATAGCCGGGATACGCACATGCATGCCCACAATAAGGAAGGCTGAAGGATTAGAATGCATTAGCAAAGCTTCACCATCCAGGGGCCTTAGAGTTCTTCAAGAGCTCTCAGAGCTCAAGACCCTCAGCCTCAGCTGAACACAGTGCTCGGGGACGGAGAGCCCTTTGTTTCTCTCTTCTCCTAATGCAGCTGGAAATGAAAGCAGTAATTTCAGCCTCCACTCAGCCGGCCTCCGCAGTTTGGTAGCGGAAGCAGAGACAGAAACCAGTACAGTGCTTCAAGGGTGAAGGCCAATGGGAGTCGCTGTACTGAGAAATCTGTAGGTGTGTGTGTTTCCTACTGGAGGACCCTATGATGAAACACACTAATAAAAGTGAAAGGGCACAGTCAACATGGTACAGCATGATGCGACAGTTACACTGGTTTTGTTTGGATATTGAGTCCCTACTCTATTACAATGGAGTGTATATATAGTGGTAGATATATTTCTACAGATTTTTTGTTTAGATTGTATTTAGACTTTATTTTTTTCATTGCTCTTGTCTCTGTGTGTCTTTGCCGTCATACATAAGCAGTTTCCTCATATATAGTGATATAGTGAAAATCCTTTTTTTTTCATTTGAAAAAACAACAGAACAAACAAATTCAAGTTGGTCACTGCTTCAATTTAAGCAAATTGTCATTATTAAGTACATCAGCTGTATGCACGTCTGCCCATCTGTGTTTTGACTCTGCTGTCTGTGAGGACAATAAGTATTTGCCCTAACTGGCCCTATTACTGTTATTAAAGCAAACGGGGACAATTAGAGTGAAAAATAATGAAATACACGTAAAAAGATTGAACTAGATACATTTAAGTAGAGATTTCAGAGATTCTACTTTTCCCTCAATTTGTGAGGATGATGTAATTTATAATGAGAAAGGTGTTTTAAATAGGAAAATAATGCAAAATAGAAGCATTTTTACTAGTGTCTTTGTCTTTTGGACTCCACTGTATATGATACAGCCTTGTATAACACTAAGAGTGTACAACGCTCATTAATGTGTATGTGTGAAATGTGTGCCTCGTTGCATGGCAGAGTGGGACTAGACCAGAGGAACCAGCTGTTGTTTCCCTGGGGATGGGCCTGATTTCCGGCTAGTCTGTGTCCTGGCATACTCTATGCTCTCTCTCTCCCCCTCCTTCCCTCCCTCCCTCCCTCCTCCCTTCACTGCAGCCGTCTCACCTCAATCAATACCTACATCAAAGAGCCTGAAGGAGGTGGCCACGTTCTTTGAAGCTGTTTGCGCAGAGCTGGGTTTGCACAGCTAACATCAGGACTCCAGCGCGGCTGTTTGCCCAGTGCTACCTGTTTACCCAAACACCTAGTGGATTCTAATAGAGAACAGACCTCACCCCCCCACTCCACCTCCACCTTACCCCCACCCTTTCCTTCAGTTCTCTCTCCCAAGAATCCATAAACTGATCAATGGACCTGACGACTTTGCCAAGCTGATATTTTTCTCATATGCTGACTCCTGCCAACACTAATATTTACCCAGCGTTTTATTGGCAGGTTCTTGTTGGAAAACTTTTTTGGAAAAAAAGGCTGGTGAGGTTTCTCAATAAGGGTACGATGAAAATGCTCTGGTAGTAGCCAAATGTGATAGGGCCAGATAATTATCACACAGCAGGCTGTAATCAGTACTGCTGACACACTTTTACTGTATTGTGTGTTAACCTTTGGCTGGCGCTGGACGTGTTCAGAGGTCAGACCTGCATGTGATATGGAGTAGTATGACGAGACTTTGGCCTGTGCGAGGGACCGTTTGAGTCATTGCCTGACTGTTTGCTGACTGACTCGCCTTTTAGGGCCAGTTTGTTCACAGGGCAGATAAGAAAAGCAATGAAAATAAATGATTGGATGAGAGTGACTGGCCTCAAGGCCTTACAAGATTCTATTCGAACTCGGGTCCGTTGACAGTTCCATTGAAATGCACATACAATGAAAAGGGAAGATTGTATTTTTAATTACATTTATTAAACATTTATTGCATTGTTTGTAAGAGGAAGGACTGCAAGTGTGCTCCGCCCAGTAGATGGCAGTACTGTCCATCAGAGACAATCAATCACAACGGCTCTGCTGCAATCTACCTGCTTGCCTCCCTCGTTTTATTACCCATGGAAAGCACAGTGTCGCTTTATGGACAATAAAGATCATCTTAGGAAGCACATATTGTCCTTTCAGTTCCTCTGATGGCAGTCGATAACACTGATTATGCCGCTTGAGTAAATGAGTGCTTTAGTAATGACCGATACTGAAGCAGTGCTTGTCTGTTAAAGCTTATAAACCCGTTATCAGGCCAGACAAAACTGCCAAAGGTGATTCACTCCTCTACTGCTAAACTGAACCTGATAGAGAAAGAAACCAGATAGTGCTGAAGGCTGATGTCATTGGAAACAGGCAGTTAATGCATAAAACAATGCGTCAACGCCTATTTATTCTAGGATAGTCGGCGATTAAGGAATGACCTTGAGTCTCCAGGAATTTGGAAAAATCAGTCCACTTATAAAGAATTTATGAATGGTTTCAAATTAGTTGATTCATTAGGTCATAAAAGATGTCAAATTATTAACAGACCATTTTACAACATAAAATAGTAACAGTGACCTTTATTGCATCTGATAAATAGAAATGTCAGATAAACTTGACAGGTACACAATTGTGTTTAGTAACCAGCAAGATTTGAGGTTAATCTTATTGTAAAATGGTACTAAAATCAGAGTACACTTTTTTTTTTACAATATTACTACTGTAAACAGAAAAACAACCCAATGATCCCACACATAACAGCCAGTGGTCACACTTTTCCTCCTTTCATTTGCTAGCAGCTCAGAATACTCAATATTTTAAGTGCTGGGTGGAGATATTTCAGCAAATGTCGCTGAACGTGTCACATTAAAAGATTATTACATACTAGAACTAAACCAGTGCTGTAAAATATATTCTAACCTGAGCTGTCATGTTGAATTAGGAGCCCTTATTCAGCCCGTAGCCGACAGAGGTCTGATTGGCATGGCCTTCCTTGTGGTAGTATTTGAATTATAGCAGTCAAAGGAGCCACGGTGGGACCACCTGCTTGTTATGACCTCACTTCCTGTTCTGCCATCCCAGTTGAATAGTGAGGGAAGTGGTTGGTTGGTAGATGTTGGGGGGGCTGTTATTTGACTGTTGCTCTAATGCTCCCCAAACAGTATTTTGAATGGCCAAACTCAATAGTGGCAGTGTTAGGCTACAGACTGAGTCAATATTGGCCGAGCACACAGAGGAGGAGGGGTTGCTATGTGTGTAGCTGTGTGTAACTGTGTGCTAAGTGTACTCGCCTTCTGAACCCTGCCCACAGCCACAGCGACAATGAAGACAAGCAGTTGGGAGGGTGGGGGGGTGGCGGAGGGCAAGAAGAATTCTCTCTTCTGCTTGGGGTACTCCTTGTTTGACAGAAAAAGACATTCCTTTTTGTCAATACTGTTGCTTTGTATGCCACAGTTATTGTTGGCCCTGTATTCTTACCGTTATCTTTGTTGTGTCAATATTGCCCAACTCATGCTCAGACACAGCAGTGCAGCGGGCCCTGTGTCAAGGTCTCCTGCTTTCATTCCCACTTTTATTAGAAAGCTGGCTTTCAGAAAACTTGTAAGGTCAGAAAAGACGGTTTACTGCAGTATTATACAAATAAACAATTTTGCCTCGAGGAGCAATGAGTAAAAGAGATACTAAGAGTTGCATGGAGTTTGCATGGAAAAACAGTTGTTTTGCTTCAGGACAGGTTTATAATTTTGACTTTGCATTTTATTTTAATAAGCAGCTTCTGATGCTTCCTTCTTGTAAATGTAATCAAATTTACAGATATCATGTATGTCATTTACATATATCATATTGTGGCTGTCGAACAAAATCTCACATCTCAAAACAGGAACCATTACGTTAGGCAATTAAGCCCCCAAATTCACGTACTGAGTATCATATCACTTATTGACTGTGTTTCTATTGATTTTTCCTCACAAAGTGCAGGCAATAAAATGAAAACGAATGAAACAACATTTGTGCTTTTGCTACCCAACAGCTTGTTTTCATCAAACTGACTTTTAGCATTAACAATACTTCATCATGTAGTTTCCTGCAAAAAGGTTGTCTTATATGTTGTGGTTCTTTGATTAGGAAAGTTGTCTTTGACCTGCTTCCATCTAATGTAGCAACTTGTGTACCTCTGGCTTCCCAAATTTTGTTCATTGTATTATAATGCATTTTTCCATCAAAACTGAGCACTTTCCAAATAAAAAGGCTTCTCCTCTTCTGGACATCTTTCTGTAAATACTGGAAGAGGGAGCATATCTCATAAAAACACTCGTTTCCTCCTCAAACTGCACCTCTCCATCACACTGTTTGTTACACAAGGCACATTAGGGAAATCTGTCACATGACACTAAATTTATGTATAAATACATCTTTTTTTCTGAAAAAAAAAACAATGTAGGGTTTTATGTCTTTCACAAATATTTTTTTATTTTCCATTTCCATTGCCTGCATCCATTTAAAATGTTAATACTTTTATTATAAAAACTCTTTAAAAGGTAGCTGTTGAGCAGTTTGAGCCCTGTATCCCTTTCTCAAATCTCAGATGGGTTCCTGTGGTTGTTGAGTATTCACATCATCCAACAGATGTAAATTGTTTTGGTTAAAATAAGTATTTTGTAAATGTCACATGAATATTGTTTTACAATTTGACTTATAGGCATATCAAGTACACATATAACTGCAATATGATATTTTGTCCATAATGTAGCCCGGATGTAGGCCACTTTTCCATTCTGATTCCACTCATTAGTACTAATCAATTCACCGTGTAGCTTGAATTACATCTTAATATAATGATGTTAACACTTTCCGGCTTAATGTGTTGCAGTGATGTGGTCAGAGACCTGTCTCATTATATTTAACTCGTTAGAATCTACCACCAGAGTAGTTATGACACATGCACATGGAGAATAAATGGATCAGCAATTGGAATTGTAGCTTTCTGTATGCTGCTGTTTTCTACCTTTTAATAACAAAAGAGGCAAGCTATATTACTGGATGTACTGTTTTTGAAATGAAGCTCACTAAGGACTAATTATTATTATCATTTGTTTACAATAAAAAGTGAATACATCCGTATTTGTATGTTTTCTTGCTCAAAATAGAAGCTTTTCAAAACTAGAAGAAAACTCAGAAATCCCATTAACTGAGAAGAGTAGATTAAAAGAGGGAAAAACTGCTTTTTCGGTTTGGGATAAAAGGGTCAAGCGAGTAACTGTAACATTGGAACCCAGAAATGTCAGGATAGATAAATAATTTTGCATCCACAAAGAGATTCCTCTGCTTTCTTTGTAAAACAAATATTCCCAGAAAGGCCCACGGAGCTTCCAGCACACTTTGTCCGAGGGGTCAGAGTCAGATTGCAGGGCGCACTTTGTTGTCATGCCATTGCTACCACTTGGCCACGCTTTTACAAAGATAACCCACATTTCTGGGTAAGTGCCTGGGGTTACCTGTTACATTTTAGCAGGCTGGTCTGTTTGAGTACACAGAATTGGGGAAACTCCCAGAAAAAGGCCAAACTTCACAGCTCAGCCGGGCTTAAAACACAGAGAAAGCAAACAGCAGTGAGCAGCTGTGAAATGTTTGCAGAGACTTTAATCTCTTTTTTGTGGTCGAGAAGGAAAACAAAGAGAGGACAAGACAGTGTGTTTAACCCTTTGGACCCGCCTCGCTCGAAAATGAATGTTTGTCTAGGACTCGGTGGTGGCTCGGGCGAAAGAGAGTGGGATGGTTCAGCAAACAAATGGAGGAATATTGATGCCGGGAGTGTTTACACACAGCTCGGTCTCTAGCTGCTCTCTCTCCACCAATCAAATTGTGACCATCGACCGAGCACACGGAGCTAGCTGGCCAATCGAGCGTGGCGGGGCTCGGAAACGGCCTCGCGCGTGTGGTCAGGTTGTGCGTTTCTGTTTGCATTTGGGTCCCGAATATAAAGTAGCCACATGTTAATGCGGCCGTTGTGATATGGTAATGAGGTATGTGTTTGACTTTCGTTATGCCTCATTTCACTGCAAATGATCCATGTGTGTAGTCAGATAAAAGCACGATTTGTTTATTAGCACAGCATGATCAAAACAACTGCACTGGCAGTTTTGCGTCTGGGGTGTATTTCATGTGTAACAAAGAGCAGTGTTTTTATGTTTTTTTCCTGCGCTTGGTAAGCAGGGGGCACAGTTATAAATGAGTGCCGGCCCTGCTGTGTGCTGACATCCCTCATAAATAAATATGGCAGGGAAAGGCAGCCTCAATCTGGGAATTCTGGGAGTTCTTCCACCTCAGTTTACTTCCACACATGCAGCACAGCTACTGTGGCCAATGAAATACAGCTGCTTTGTGGACTTCACCTGCACCATGAAACAGAAGCAAACAAAAAAGGGAGCATTCATGCTGTGACAACCCCCCAAAAAAGAGCTGGTAGGCTACTAGCAAGCATTTTGGAAAATGTGCAAAACACACACTTAATGGCGCTGGCTAGCAGCGGGTGGTTGGCCAGAGAACTGAGCCCCTCCACTAAGCAGCGGGAGGTGATAATCTCACTCCACATAAACGGCAAATTAGGAATTACTGCAGAAACTATATGACTACCTAGATTACCCCCACAGTGTAGTGCATAATAACAGATAGGGTGCTTATTAAGTCAACATGGCTAATGTTTATACTATAATAGGGCTGCACAATGGCTTATGGGTAACAACATAACACACACAAAGCCCTGATTCACACTGGTCTTCATACATGCATTCCAGTAATGCACTTCCAGACCCTTCCTACCATTAATAGTAAAAGTATTTTGCTAGAAAGGTAATTTCGACATTATGCTACCATTTAACCCTTTAAGGCCAATGCCAAAATGCCCATTTCTGCTGTAGTTGACATCTCTATGTTAATAACACAATTGTTGTTGTTGCATTTATTTGATATTTAAAGGATGTGGTCTAACAAAGCTGAAAATGAAGTTGTACTTTAGTGTCTCAACACCTTTCTGATAAAGGGCAAATGCTCAAGTAGGATTATAAAACACACAACAGGCACAATTTATTGTTACTCTGATAAAATAAAACCAAGCCAAGCCACTGATCTGTGAGGAGATGAGCAGGCAAATTAACACCAGATGTATCAAAGGTTACATTTTTGATTGTGTCTCCAAGTAGAGCAAAGTTGCAGACTCAATCTTATCCATGACATTTGCTTTTTGTTCGTGCAATGCACACTGCTTTCGATTCAATGGACTTCAGTAAACACTTCAGGTGAGAATGGCAGTCCTTCTTTTGTCTTTCATTTTCGAATTAAACTGTTTTACAGCAAGTTTAAAACATTTAGAGGATTTGGCAGATGCTTTTATCCACAATGACTTATATTCGTTTTGCTTAATACAGATGTAGGCGAATCTGGAGTTAGGAGTCTTGCCCAAGAAAGTGAAGTTAAAGTGACCATTCTGTCATACGTGAACACACCACAGCACACAGTGTGAACAGCACAAAATTCTTCCTCTGCATTTAA
>JBBPCY010000039.1:19723038-19734584 GCA_037974405.1 Brachyalestes nurse
ACAAGTTCACAAAAACTTACTTAAGTACTGCATAATTTGTAAAAGTGAAGTGACCATTCTGTTATACATGAACAGCACAAAATTCTTCCTCTGCATTTAACCCATTCACCAACTGAAGCAGCGGGCAGCCAGGAACACAGCACCCGGGGAGCAGTGTGTGGGGACGGCACCTTCGTCCGGCTACATCAGAGGTGCTTAGCAGAGTCTGGAATCAAGCCCATGACTTTCTGACCACAGGGCGAACATCAGTCCAGATACAAAACAGTGTGAAACGAGTGCAGAATACCATAAAACCATACACAGAGCAGGGTATGACTATTAAGCATCTATTAGCATTCAAACTGATGGCTCTGTTTTTGTCTTGGTCTGATTATAAATTACCGTAGAGGTCAGAGATGTGACCAATCATAAAAAAATTATTAGCAACTAAATTCTGATGTTCCTTGCAGATAGACTTTAACATAAAAGTGACATTACAAATACATACATTGTCTACTTAAATACATGATAGAATTATTATAACTACAAACTAACCATCTCTGATGACTAATTCTCTTTAAGTTCATCTCTCAGTTGAACATTTTATTTTAGGCCAAAATAATCCCCAGAGAAGATGATCAGTATCCAAGGCCTACAGTTTTTAACCAGATTTATTTTTCTGTTGTTTCACTTTTTTTCAAAAAACCCTTTACTCTAGACTACTTTCTCTATTACTTGACTCCTTACTTAAATAAAATGTCCACTTTTACTATGAGTAAGGGGTCAAGCTACTGTACCAATCTACCAAACAAATGTATTGCCGGTGTCCGATCAAAACCTGATGTTCTTTACATCAAAAGCTGATGTTCTTTAATAGACTGGTGTCTTATCAACTTGCTTGAGATTATATGCTTAGGTCCACAATACAATTGAGATAAAGTATTGCCAGAATCAGAGACTTTGCCTAGATACCTAGATAGACAGATCCACAAAACTATAATACTCAACATTCTAAAAAAGGGAAGATTAGTGTTCATTCAAATGCTTTACATGGGATTGGGCCTCGATTCAGCATTTGGAAACACTGAAGGACTCTGCTGCTCAGGGAGCCAGTGAAAGATTGTTATGTCTTCTGGGAAAACACAAATGTAAAGCTGAATGGACTGAAATAATTGGAAATTATATTAACTTACATTAAAAGTTAAGGATGTTTTTACTGCTGATTTGGAGACATAATGTTTGCTCTCATGGCACTGACATACCAACATAAGCACTCACTCACATGTTCCCACTCTCACACACACACACACCCCATAACCACACATACCACAGCAAGATCACACAAGCATATGATTTAAAGCTCAAGCTCAAATTTCAGTCTGAAAGGCCATACGCTGAATTGCGGGTTGTCTTCAAGTGGTCCTCGATCATGCAGCCTTTGCATCACCGTGCACCATAATTACCATATTCATCATGTGAGTGACTTTGTGGGTGTTGCATAATGACTTTCTGTATGCAGCGAGCAAGAGTTTAGTGATGGTTGAAACACAGACAAAGGTTTTATGACATTTCAAAAGACCAGATTTATCATCTCTGTTGTCAGATAAACAGCCAGGAGAGAAGAGCTGGAGAAAGCACAAAAGACAGACAGACGAAGTCTCCTCTCTCTTCCTCTCTCTGGACCCTGTGGCTTTTCAGAAGCTTGTTGCTACATTTTCGGGTCAGTTAATTTGGGCCTGGAGGAGAACAAGACTTTTGGTTCTAAAAACAGAAGTGACAGCGCATTAGGATGAGTGATGTCCCGTCTCCGGCCTCCTGCTGATCCAGGCCTCAGAGAGCCTCGGCCCTAAAGAGAGCTGAGAGCCAGGCGGGGCTGGAGTGGCAGGAGTACAGAGTTAGTAAGGATACTGTACTCCATTTACACATCCCACTGGCACTGCATATGACAGGAAGGACCTGGGCTGCTTATGTAGATGATGGTTTAAGAAGGTCGCAAAGAGCTCAGCTTAGATATACTGTAAAC
Source organism: Brachyalestes nurse (assembly GCA_037974405.1). NCBI lineage: Eukaryota > Metazoa > Chordata > Actinopteri > Characiformes > Alestidae > Brachyalestes > Brachyalestes nurse. The sequence goes on from JBBPCY010000039.1 coordinate 19,725,041, forward strand.
AATCTTTTCAGGAAGACCTGAAAAATATTATGGTAACACTTTACTGTACAAAACATTCACATGCCTATATGATACTTATATAAGCCCTCTTGAAAACGTATATAAACTTATATAAACATTTGGTAATGTACCGGCCGCTTAGCCTGAAGCATCATGTAGCATTTACAGTAGCAAAGGCCTCTGCCATTACATTTTCTAACAACTGATGTTTGGCTAAGCCATTATAAATATCGGTTTATGTCATAAAAGACTATTGCTGTCATGTAGCCTTTCAACTGTCACCCTTCAGGAATGTGTTGCCATTTTTAACATCTGCTGAGCTTTCATACACTGGTTTTTAGTTTAGTTTTTGACCCTAACTTAATCTAACCTAACCTAACTTAAACATATCCCTAGTCCATCACCATTACTTCATTGTTAGTTAAGAGATGGTACAACTAAGAAGCGGCTTGGTACGTTCGATTTGGTAAGTTGCTTAACCCACCCCACCCAACCCCCACCCTGAAAAATGAAAAAAACGTGTCTTTTAATTAGGGCTGCCAAACAATTAAATGAATTGTTGTGAACTGTTGTGTACTTTCTTAAATGGCAACCCTGATCGGCGACTTCGGTTGGTTCATTGGCTCTGCTGTGATTTCAAGCGTGATGGACAGCTGTGACAAGGCCTCAAGCTTAGTGGCGAGGTGGAGGAAATTTTTGTCAGTCAGCATGTGATTTTATTTCTGAGATGTGCAGTGGCAGTGACCACAGCCTGTCGAAATCCCCCGCAAAAACACAGCCAGTAAGTACTTCCAAGTTCACACCCCAGACACCTCGGCCTTGTTTGAATTGTAAATCTACTCCAGCACTTTGAGCCCAGACTGCCTCAGCATTACCTATTCCGTTGGAAGGGCTGCCAGAGCCTGCAAGCTTCCACTGAGATGTACACACACACACACACACACACACACACACACACACACACACACACGCACGCACGTCTCTCATAATACAGCATGATCAATAACCATGCACAAGGTGGACCACTCAAAGTCAGACTGGAAAAAAGAAAAGAGAAAAAGTGCAGACAGCGAGAGAGGAGAGGAGTGTGCTCAGACAGTGGTGACTGTTGTTAAATTGTGATAAGCCCATTTTAGAGCTGTCACTATGGCTGCGCTCAATTACCCCAGGGCAAAAAGAGGCCTATAAACACTATTAATAAAAAGTGATATTTAGAACAATGTCAGCGTGATTTATCCCTGTGATCTTCAACCCCTGTAAACTCCAGCATCACACCCCATAAATCCTTTGATGAAGGTCATCCGGATACACTGTTAGAATAGCAACACTAGCGCTTCATAGCAGACAATACAGCTGCTATTTATAAGAGCAAAAAGTACCTTTAAAGTGATTCAGTCTTGGAAGCCTGCTGTCTAACATCAAGCCAGTGTATCTCCACAGCCTTTATGCTACTGGTACATTGAGGAACTAGGCTGCCTAAAGTGGGGCCTACTGTCTAAAAGTGTATTGCTATACAACTTCTCACGAATCTTTCTTTTAAAATTGTATTATTAGAAATACTTTTACATACATTATATGGACAAATGTATCGGAGCACACTTGTCAATTAACAAATTCAAGCTCCAGAGAAGCCTTCCAAGAAGAGTGGAAACCGTTAAAGCTACAAAGGGGGACGAAATTCATATTAAAGTCTATATATGTTAACTGGTATAATGGTAATGCTTCCCAATACTTTTGTCCATATAGTGTACATGTTACACTATATGCTGGATATCACCAGTTTGAAGAGAGCAAAATCAGTCCTCTATAACTGTATTTAGTGCAAAACAAGTATGTGATTTTTTGTAAATGTATCTTTGTGTTGGGATGCATATTGTGTATTGCGAAAATGTCTTTAGTATCATGATATAAGTTTTTTTTTTCCGTATTGTCAACCCCTTGTGAAGGAGTGGTGATGTTCAGTATGAACTGTGATGGCTATGTTGTTGAGTTAATGGGAGTATATTGTTTTACCTGAATGGGAATTTGTAGATGCTAGCTGAAATTATGCCTCAAGTGCAAAACTCCCAAATTTTACGACAGGCTTGTCCAGTTTCATCCTCGAAGGCCTGGTGTTGCTGCAGTTTTCACTCCATGCAAGCAGTTAAATTTGTTTGACTCAGAAAACTGACAAAATTCTGTCAGGAACAAGCTTTTAAATGAAAAATTAAGCACCTGACAGGGACATGAGGCCTGTATTTTGCCTTTGCATGCTGACCTTGTATTCACGGTTATATTGTATGCACTTCATTAAAAAGTGCTAATACATTTTATTGAGAAAATGAAAACAGGAGAGTAGAAGATCAACACAAAGCTGTTTCTTCACCTAGGACTGCTTTGCGGCCAGCAAGCGGCATTCCCCATGCTTCCTTCTCAAAAAGACAGGATGTCATAAAATAGTTGGATCCTAACCCCCAGGCTAAGACATGGTTGTGGTACATGGCTGTTTTGCTCTCTACCCATGACAAAGTGTTTAAATCTGCACACAGCCAATGGGAAGAGAGGGAGGAAGCCCACATGATACGTCACTGGCCTCGGGCCGTGTAAACAGTTGCAAGAACGTAGATTTAATTCGCTTTATGTTGTATATATGCATTTGCGTTAATACCAGATTGTTTATGTTACAACATATAAACAAAGGAAAAAACTGGTGAGAACATCTGTAGGATGGAGCTAAATCACAATGATCAGAAAAGCTAAGTAGATGAGTTTCTATATTCTATTTTATATCACAGTTTATTTGAAGTTAAATTATAACAATTACTTATGTTGCATTATATTAATCCCATCTGCCTGTACCTTATTAAAGGTACTTTAAAAGTTACACATTTGTACAGAAAAATTCTATTCTAAGCAAATTCAGTTTCTTTGTAAATTTCTCATTTATTTTCTGTAACTGCCCTCACTAGGGTTGCAGGTACCCGGAGTCTATCCTGGGGTCTACGGGCGTGAGGCAGCTACTCACCCTGGGCGAGGCACCAGCCCACCACAGGGTGCACACACACACACACACACACACCATTCACTCAGACACTCACACCTATGGTCAATTTAGAATCCCCAGTTTACCTGACATGCATGTCTTTGGACTGTGGGAGAAACCGGAGACCCCACACCACCATGAGAAGAACATGCAAACTCCACACACACACACACACACACACACACACACACACACACACACACACACACACACACACAAGACCAGGGTTCGAACCTCCAACCCTGGAGGTGTGAGGCAACAGCCCTACCAACTGCGGCACCATGGGGCCATTGAAATTCTTTCAAAAAATAAAACTTAATAAGAACAGTAGTATGATTACTTATGCAATCACACTTACTATGCATTTGTGAACAGGGGATTGCTTTAGTATGGTAGATTGGTATGTAATCTTGTATTTGTGACAAAGTCAAAAAAGCAATTCAAATGTGTTGAAATGAAATTGAATGTGAATGTTACTTTATGTAACTACGTAATTAATAGTGTAGTTATGCAATTACTTTGAAAAATACAGCAAACTGACAGTGATAATCTATCCAGTGCAACATTGATTTTCTTTGTTATCCATCTTACCAGTTGTTGCAGCCCTAGTCTCAGCTGGGCTGAGTAAACAAAGAAATACACTCAATGAAGTCTGCTAATGTAAAACAATGAGCTGTCCTGGGATGGAAGAAATTACTCATGGATTTGTATCACCTCCTTGGTTTGTCTCTCTGTGTCTCTCTATTGACAGAGGCATGGCCAGTCTATTAGGCTATAGCCTAATAGACTGGTCATGGCATTTTTAAATGAAAGAATATTCACCTCTACCTACCTCTGTTACTATGCACCAGGCTTCAGGTGTGTTTTTTATTTCCTTGGTCTACTTAATTTCATAATATGGTTTAAATAAAAAGGATGGGTCAGAGGATAATGTGCAGTATGGGTGCATTCTGTAAAGGTATTTCTGCTGTACATTATTATTATTATTATTATTATTATTATTATTATTATTAGATTAGCTACCTGCTGCTAATAGTATGCAACAGCAATGATCCAGCCAGAGCTACAACAGAGAGTGTACCGTTTCCAGTTTAGCCCCTCACTCTTATTCCTCATTTTTGTTTCTTTGTTATTGCACATATTCAAAATTACGACCAAATATTGTTTGGTTTTGTCTGTTTAAAACTTAATGTCCTGCTCTACCTTTTACACAAACATAATATTAATATAAGATTACATTTTTGCCTCATTTACAATTCATTCTTTGGCTTTCGTGATGAAGTTCCTTGAGTAAGTAACACAAGACATTTACAGATATTTGGTATATTTGAGGGCCGTTTGTTCTCTTTGATTGTCTGCTTATTGTACATACCTCCAATGCACTTCACAATTTTATAATAATTATCATGACCTGCCCCTCAAACCAATACTTCAACACCATTCATGCTAGATCTTCAGTCTGACAAGGAAATGATTGAATGTACTTCAAGCAAGACTGTTATAGAATCTTAATGAGTCATACATAAATAGGATCTTCAGTGTAATTCGACTCTGAGATTTCCCCTCAAACAGCTGATCCAACTTGTTCACAACAAAAAGGTATGTACAGTATATGTATACACACTATATGGACAAAAGTATTGGGACATTTGACCATTACACCAAAAAGCCATGGCTTTCAAATACATAGACTTAAATATGGAGTTGGTCCCCTCTTTCGAGCTAGAACATCTTCCACTCGTCTTGGAAGGCTTTCCACAAGATTTTGGAGTTTCTGCAGGAATTGGTGTCTATTTGTTCTGTAGAGAATTTATGAGGTCAGACAATGATGTCTTTATGGAGCTTGCTTTGTGCACTGGGGCACAGTCATGCTGGATTAGAAAAAGTTCTTCACCAAACTGTGTCCACAAAGTTGGAAGCATAACATTGTCCAGAATGTCTTTGTATGCTGAAGCATTAAGATTGCCACCCGAGTTCAACAATTATGAATTGTCACCTAAGAGTTTCCCACTGATTTCACTGAGTTTTTTAAAGTTTACAATCTCTGCAGTGATGTCATTCACGTTAAAAGTTGTGAATATGTAGATGGGACTGCAGTGGCTATAATCCAGCACAAGCATCTTCTGGGTTCTGCAAAGTTTTGCTGCTATGTTGATTCCATTGTAAACGATCATAAAGTGTGACAGTGCCCTATATATTTTCCTATATGCTATCGCATCTGTTCACAGTAAAGAAGACAGTAAAGCCAGCTTTAATAACAGCAGTCTTAAAATTTATTGCATATGAAATTGCAGTCCCACCAAAATCCCAGGCAAAATCCATAGGCAAGCTGTGCACTATCATTTATCTTCACATTTGCATGCCAGAGTTAATCTCTGAAGACAGGGCCCTAGGTGTCAAGAAATTATGGCACTCTGCCTGGGTTGCTCTGAATCCCACATAGTGCTAAGTTGTTCATCAGCCAGGAGTATGTGTTAGGTGCCATTTTATCCTGTACTTCTGTTGGTAATGAATTGCACCAGCAGCCTTGACATCCCATTAAGTACTTTAATCACACAGATTTTAACTCTCGACCAAATGATTCCATTCAGTTTTCAATTATGAAACTGATCATCTGCTGGATCAGTAGTGGTTGTAAAATCTGATTCACGTTTTATGCTGGTGTGAAACAATACAATAAACCACTAGATGCCATGCATTTTATTGATGCTATCATGGGTGAAAGTTAACCCCTTTACCTGGCATAAAATGACAGCAATGCACACCATATTTTTATTTTATTTTACTTTTATTTTTATGACAAAATAAAATTTGAAAAATAAAATGTTCATATTAATAATAAAAAATTCTTCCCTCAAGAAAAGTAGTTTGTTTAATTTCTACTACTTTCATTAATGTGTTTTTTTTCCCCAAATTGCCACCCTTACCGCGCTAATTTCTGTTGGAGCCCGCACGCAATTTCCAGTTTGCTGTACTGGGCTAACAGTGTGTCTCTTTTTCCACAATGAATAAAAAATCTCTGATGGCTCCCTACTCCATACACAGCAGCCTACATAGCAATTAAAATACCGGTTCCTGTTCCATCTCTGTGCAGAAACTTTTAGCAGAATTTAGCAGACGCTTTTATCCAAAGCAACTTCTGTTCCCTAACTACAGGGGGCAGTCTCCCTGGAGCAACATGGGGATAAGGGTCTTGCTCAGGAACCCAGTGATGGTCTGCTGAATGTTCACCCCACCATTTGTGAACATCCAACATTCCATTCTAGAATTTCAGACTTGGTTTGATGTTACTTGAGCTGAAATGTGCAAGACATTCAAGAGACATATTCTTTACTTTGTAAAATGCAGATTTGAACTGAATCACATAGCAAATACTTTAATTTAAAGCCTTTGGTTTAAGAGGAGGAGCAAGCTGATCAGTCCAGTTTTAGTTACAAAAAAAAGGTGCCAGCTTCTTAGTTTCATTTAGAAAACCTTAGTGGTCCGTAGCAGCACAGCAGTCAAAAACTGTTTTAATAAGTTGATGCATTAATACAGAGTGCAGTTGCTATAAGGTGGTCTGGTCACAGTGCTGCATATATAGATTATTTTAACATGGTTTTAAACATGGCTCAGCCAATCAGATGTTAGTACAGGAGTGATTGTTTTTATAGTATTCCAAAGCCATGTTTCATTTTGTTCATGATGTTACCTCATCACAAAAAAAGAATTTGCATAAAACCACCATATTTACATTTTCTGCAGTGGTTGTGTTAACTTATTTCCACTTAGAAAATTGAACTTGATTAGGAGTGTTACAACTTTTACACATGACTGTATTAACCCCATGGGAGTTCTAAAAAGGGTTTATCATCATTAGTCCTTCCTGGTGGCTTTTTCTCACAGGTTTATGAAGATGTTCATTATATTGTCATTGAAAATACTGTGAAGTTACTGAGTTATTTTCAAGGATTTTTTTGTCATTAAATGCTCTGGATCTGTAGAAAAGCACAGTCAACATGTGATAAGATTCATTACTTCCATAGTCAGAAATTGATTGATGTCAGTGGAGAACATATCTAGTGCTGAAAAGCTCCAGAAAACATATCTCTCTCCCTGTGCCTCTTTTACAAACCCTCTACTTCCCTCATTGCACATAAGAGCCAGCCCTGTGGCTCCCAGACTATTCTCATGGAGATGTGGCGTGTTTGTCCACAGCCTTGCCAGACAAATTAGCTAAGACACTCTATGCACCTGCATATCATTGAGGCCGACAATATGTGCTTCAGACATTTTGAATGTAGAGAAGGGCTCCCACAATGAGGTTAGCTGTCGGTAAGGGTGACGATACAGAGAGTGAAAGAATGTGGCCATGTTCGGAAGTCAAACCTGCTCACAGAGGATAAGCATGAGCTTCCATATAGTGCATTGCTTACAGAGCCTCTTAAACCTTTTGCCACATTCTCTCATGCACACCCGTTACTCTGCAGGATTTTCTCTGCAGGCGTTCAAGCCCCTGGCTATTCAAAGAAAGTCATATTTTATGAATGCATGAGGCACATTCTGTCCTATTCCTAAAGGAAACGCACCACTCTAATCCTGAGGAACACCACGTCAAATGTCCAATGAAATTTATTTACCTATATTGAGGTGTTACATATCATAGGAAAGACACAGTCAACAGAGTGAAAGCTTAACATGAAAAGACAAGTTAGCATATAAAAGGTCACTCCAATAGCTTCTGTATAGTTACAATTAGAGGTTGTTTTTGAAAGCGCTATACATTACACACATGCAATGTCCAGGCCATGGTCAGATACCTCCCAATCAGGGAGATGCATTTCCATGAGAAAATGCGAATTGTGATCGTGTGGTTGTGGTAAAATCAATGTTTGAAGACACGCAAACTTTGGTTTTATGAGCAAAAAGGTTTGCGTAAAAAAATTGCTTGAACTGTGGATTCAAACTTGCAATCTACTGATTCAGTGGCTGATTCAGTGCCAGCTCTTACCAAGCCATTTATGGTTAACGACGGCTGAAAGTGCATGTAGCCGGGTTCACAGGCTGATCACTTTTAATTAAACCTCAACAAACAGTGACACACATCTTTTTTTTAATATAAGTGACCTGAGCTTTAGTGTCTGTTTATTAGTGTGTTTTGATGGACATTTTAACATTGGTATGGCTATAAAAAGAATAATAATGTAAAAAAAAAAGAAGAATTGCTGACACAATCACACTAATAATTCAGTGGATGGCCTTGTAACTTGTTTCCTTGAGGAGTCAAATTAGTGTGAAACATGCACTTTCAAAATCCAGAGTTCATAGCCAGCAAATGAGCTTGCAGCATGAGGGAACAACATCTGTTGCAGTCTACTTTTTATCAGATGTTTTCTCCCCTCTCTTTCCATGATATCTGCACGTCTGGTGAGAATTAGCCACCCTCATGAATTTTGAACATAATTTCCATTCACTCCCCTCTATTGTCCCCTTGACACATGATTAATGCTGCTGTGCCTATTTTGTCAAGCAACTTTTTGTCAATTTAGCCGTAATAATGGATCTGTAATTAAGCGGTAAAATGACCCTTTGTGAAGGCGCTGAACATCGTGATTGCATGTCATGTCAGGTCCATTGTTGCCCAGACACATTAGAAGTTCTGACTAGCGCTCAGCCATTCTTGCCAACTGTTTTAACGTGGAGAGGGCCTGGCACCAAATATTCCGTGCTGGAGCTTTACTATAGGAGCAGAACAGAAAAGGCGAGAGCAATTTGTATGAGCTTTCTCATTCTGCAACGGCAGACAAATACGGCAAACTAAAAGGCAAGTGTGCAAACAGACCATGTTAAAACATGCCGGCTGCCTTATCAGAGGCTTGCTGACATAGCAAATACAAACAACAAGGAATAGAGCTATCATGCAAGAAATTATTTACTAGAACACCTGCAAGAGAAATGTCAGCAGATCCCCAGTCTCCTCCGAGTAACTCCATCAACTAGTAACTTTGAACATCGCTGATGCTGACGTTAAATTAAAAAATGTGTCAGCTGGTGCTGCTCTGCAATGAATGTTTCCCTGAGGAAATGGACATGTGAATTCAGACAGCAGGCCCACATCTGGATAGTCCAAACTGGTTGTAAAATCACCTTTATTAATCCTGTATATGCATATGTGTATGTGTATTTATATGTGTACATGTGTATATATACAGCTCTGGAAACAAATATGAGACCACTGCAAAAATGTTCAGTTTCTCATTTATCCTTTAACCTTCCTATTCTCCTTGGGGTCAGTTTGACCCCTTTCAATGTTTATCACTCAAAAATTAATAGTTGCCTTTGTTTATTTTGCTTCATATTTCATGACTTTTCTTAATTTGATGGGGACAACGGATTCAGCATAAAATTTTCATGATAATATTTTCTCAATGTCCTGAACACATATTGCACGCATTGGTGTTCCTCAGGGGTCAATTTGACCCCAAGCTGTTTTAACTGTGTAAACTGCAGGTGCAGGTGCAGTTGATACTTTTTAGTTGATAC
>JBBPCY010000039.1:19751644-19765303 GCA_037974405.1 Brachyalestes nurse
ACACACACACACACACACACACCCACACACACACACACACACACACACACACACACACACACACACACACACACACATACACATACACACAGACAGTTTGCTGACAGATAGACAAGAAGAGGCACAAAACAGGAGAAAATAGTCCATAAAAGACAGTCTTGGATAGATGTGATGCCATTTCAAATATGTCAAGTGAAATGCTCCTTAAAGCACAATCGCTGTAACACACATTTACATCAGGTTTACATTTGTGCATTTGGCAGACGCTCTTATTCAGAGAGATCATGTTAGAGAGGAAGGCAGATGTAAAGCTTGGAGTCCAAGGACTCTTGTTGCTGCAATGCGGTGTGCTCTCCCTGACAAACAGACTATGAGTGTATGTCTGGCGCATGCCATTTGAAAAGTGTTCTAAGTAACTGTGAAATAGGGTAGATACAATTAGTGAACACTGAAGACTGTAAAATATATGTTAAATCATTTTCTTGTCATCATGCTTAATGGACGTTGCTGTGGCAATCTCAAGTCTAAGGTATGGACAAGAAACATTTCTTGATACACTGGTTAAAAATGATCACTGCATGCTTTGAAAACTATAGAACTTATAAAATAAGAGATCTCGGACCTCCAAGAAGAAGTAGAACGTCCAACTTCTCTACATACAGTCCTCAGCTGCTGATTTGTGACAAAGAATACAAGCATTTACTTTATTGTTATTATTATTATTATTATTATTATTATTATTATATTATTATTATTATTATTATTATTGTTATTATCATTATTGTTATTTCTTGCTGACCTTTGGGCCTACAGCAACTGCTTGTAGCTCTAAAATGCCACCGGATATGATACACACAGTCATTCTAGTCAATGGCAGCACACTACCGAAAGCAAACGGGGCGATATGGCTTCTATTATTTGATCACAGCATAAAAGAGATGTTGGTAATTGAACAGGTGTACAGGGAGATTAACTAAAAAAGTAATAATAGTCACATTATCACATAGTAGTTGATAAATTAATCAATGATAGAAATATCTGTTATTAGCATACCTACAGTGAAGCACATTAACAATAATAGCATGGCTACTAAGTGGAATCAGTTGCCTCTTGAGACTAAGCCCTCTTTTGACTGGTACTAAAAAGGGGCCCAAGCTGTGGTCAGTTACACCCTGATAAGCCCTTCCTTGTCCTTCATTATGGGCACAGGTGTTTGTCTTGCTGTAACCGAAGCCCTGCAACCTCATCGCCTGTAAATTCCTCGCCATGCCAGTGACGGTGACAAAGACACACCTGCTAATGCTGCTGGACTGCCATGGGCTGGCCGGTGACACAGTCAGGCTGTAGCAGCCCGAGGCCCAGTGTCCTCTCTCCCAGGAACCATTAACAAGAGGAGGCTGAGTGTGCTGGCTTCAGCTTCACACCCGTAAGCTTTTCCAACAAGCATTTATAGCAAGCTAGAGGGATGATCTCTACCAGTCACATGTACACACACACACACACACAGCCAAAACAGGTGATTGGCATGAGTTCAGTGTTGACTTAGGCCCTGCAGCACCAAGGGTAGGCTATGTTTGGACTCTTTAAATAATTAAAATGCTGATGGGTTCAAAACACGAGTTGCTGAAAAGACATGGAGTGGTTATATAGTTGTTAAGGATGAATGAAGGAATAATAATTCGGCACAAAATTCAAATTTCCACAACCCTTCCTCCAAACGCAGATCAGCCAAGACATAACTGGTGCTTAAAGTTTTCTCCTTCAGTTTTGCTCTAGACCTACGAGGCTAATGTACCTTGCAAGCAATAGAAGCCCATGTTCCATTAATGAATCTGTGTGTCCGCTGTATTCTAAATAATCAGGAACTTGCCTCAAACGGTTTAGTAATCTTAGACAGACTTGCTGATGTGCTTCTGACATTGTTTGGGCCTCAGAATGGCTGCTACTGCTGTTTTTAGCCATGCAATTTAGACTAAACTGCTATTCTCTACCTTCATGCCACTTTTAACATGATATACTTCACTTATATATGCAGACACTTTAATCTGTACACATTATTTACTGTTACTGGCATTATTTACTGTTTAATATGCCTATTTACTGTTACTACAGTTTGCTGATAAGAATACAGACAGAACTACAAGAATACAGACAGTCATTACTGCTGTGGAAAGACAGCTGGGCTGTTTCTTTCTCCACACCACTGTAAACTCTGTTTACTCTCTACTGTTCTGCACTAAATAGTTGTATAGTTGTTGAATATTGAAAAGTTTTTGTGTGTTTGTACAGTATATAATGGTATTGTTTGCTGGCACTGTTATATCCTGCTCTTGTAGCACTGCATTATATAAAATATATGTAGTTCTTCACTTACAGGAATGACAATACATTTTAAAAAACAATATTTTTTAAGTGAAAAAAGTAACAAATGTCAACAGTTTCATACATAGTTCATATGTATATATTTATATAAATGTGTGAGTGTGTGTGGCTGTGTCTGTGTATTTTCACTTCGAAAATGAACAATTGTCTAATTTGATCTGAGGGTGTTCTAACCAGAAACCACAACTTTTTCTGTACCATTCACTGCAAACCCACTAAACTGAGCATCTCACCAGCTCTATAATCTGAGACTTTGGTGACTTGTCTTTTAACATGTTTAAATGTTACATCTGCCACAGTTGTAGCCTGTGTATACACATGCTGACCACAATGACAATTAATGTATCAGTGTGTAGAACCAAGGCTTATTGAATCAGAATCAGATAACTTCACTGGTCCTGGAGGAAATTGCTAGACTGTGATTTCTTTTTACAGAGTGAGTAGACGAGCACATTCAGAGCACAGTACAGATCAGTACGCACTTATAAATCACTGATTTATTTAATCAGAATTGTAATTAAACATCATTGTGGTATATACTCCTGTGGTATTCCCATGGTACATACCATGCTGTGGTATTCCTATTTGTGCACTGTGCTAAAAGGCGATTATATTAAACAAAATAAAATCTACACATTTTTGCATCGACCTTAAAAATTTAAACAGGAATCGATTTGCATTGTCAAATGTATTAAAGAGATTATTTTAGGGTGCGTGTGTGTGTTTGAGAGTGAGTGTGGGTTCTTTTTTCAATATACATTCTGCATGGAAGCAGGGGGCACCCCAGCAGTGTGTATTCCCTCCCTCACAGCTTAGCAGGATAATTAAGATCTCTGAGGAAGTGACAGCATGGAGATCCTTCTCTCTTTCTCTCTCTCTCTCTCTCTCACCACTCCTCACTCCCCAAGCTCAGCTGCTTCCTGTCTTCCTCTCTGTCTGACAGTGTGCATGTGTGTGTGTCAGGGTGGAGGAGAGCAATGGCTGACAGAAGTATTTATAGCTCACAGACGCACTAAAGTGATAGATGTCACCTTCCTGCTGTAGCCCAGGGGGCACTGCAGCAAGCCTGGTGCACAATAACAAACTAGAGAGAGAGAGAGAGAGAGAACAGAACACAGTCTTTAGTCTCTCCTGCCTGTCCATGGTGCTGCTCACTAATTACAACAAAACCGCAACTTCCAGTGTAGTGCTGCTCCCAGCAGGCATGGTGGTGGTGGTGGGGGGGTTCTGGGGTGGAAGGGGCGTATTAGAGTGTTCGAGTGGGTGTAGCTGGGCGAGTGTGGGTCAAATGGGATGTGTGTGTGTGTGTGTGTGTGTGTGTGTGTCAGCTTTGAGAGGTACACTACCAGTCAAAAGTTTGGACACACCTTCTCATTCAATGTGTTTTCTTTGGTTTTATTATTTTCTACATTGTAGATTAATATTGAAAACAAACAAAATGATGAAGGAACATATGGAATTACGCAGTAAACAAAAAAGTGAAAACAAACCAGAATATGTTTCGTTATAAAGTAATGGTGGACTGTTGTTTTTTTACTTAGTTAAGTGGTTCTTGCCATAATGTGGAGTAGAACCGTAGTGGAATAGGATCACTAACTGTGTACCATCCGACCATCACAACTGATGATCCCAAACACATTAAGAAGGCAAGTAATTCCACCAAAGAACTCCTTAGTAGAATAAACACCTATTAATAAAATACCATTCCAGGTCGATTCCTCATGAATCTGATTGTAAAATGCCAAGAGTGTGCAAAGCTGTCATCAGAGCAATAGGTGAGGTTTTCAATATTAATCTACAAAGTAGCCAATAATAAAAACAAAGGAAATCGTTGAATGAGAAGGTGTGTCCAAAGTTTTGACTGGTAGTGTACAGTAAATATTGTCACTGTTATAAGGAAACCTCTCCAACTTAATTGAAATAATAGAAATACACATATTCATAAAGTACTGTATGAGAATGAAGCTTTCATTAATTTCTGCTTAATTAAATCATTCAGATGTGAGCAAAGTCATTAAGATGTCTGATGTGAAATTCTCCGTTCTAGAAAATTGTTCAGTTATTGTGATAGGAATCAGACTTCCAAAGCATTTAGTGCCTCTAAAAGCATCCAAACAGAAACGTGGTGTATGTGAAAGGAACATTGTGTACTGATGGCTTCAAGAATACACATGCAGAGTGTTGTAAGACAAAATAATTCCCAAAGGAAACTTATTTTATTAAATTGCATTATACATTAAATATGAATGCTCACATTTTTTGAACATTCTAGATAGTAAATAAAATGGCTGTATTTATTTGGTACAACTTCTGGTTGAAATATCAAAGAAAATACAATACTATAAACTATAAAGAAATATCTCACACTACAATAAACTCTCTCACATCAAACACCTACGGATGATTGATCACTTAATTTTTAAGTTATTTTGAAAATTCTGTGTAATTCCCCTTCAGACCCATAACCTCCCCTTCAGACCCTTAAACCCACCTTTAGACCCATAAACCCACCTTTGGACCCATAAACCCACCTTTAGACCCATAAACCCACCTTTAGACTCATAAACCTCTCCTTTAGAACCTTAAACCCAGCTTTAGACCCATACACCTCTCCTTTAGACCCTTAAATTCCAAGGATTACACGTATCATTACTACATAATTTACTACAGATTTAATTATAGAGACTGAATAAAAGTTAATACATTTTACAAAAGAATAAGCCTAGAGTTTGAAAGAGAATGCCTCCATGTTTTCACAGTTTCTTCATAATTCACTCACTAAATCATGCAGAGTGCTTTGATGCTTCACTGCAGAGAACATTTCTGAACTAGATTTCTATACAAGGGTGGTGATAGGACCCAGGGGCCGTGCAACACAAAGTTAGCCATTAGTCAATTTCTGTACAAAGATGCATTAAACACCCCAGGCATCTGGTTGCTGTCACTCCCACAGAAAAAAAAAATTCTTTTTTCATTAAGCTCTGAATTACCTTTTGAAGTACATTTTAACCATGTAATTTTGCAGAGTGTTTGAAAAATTGGTGGAATTCCCCTTTAAAAAGTGACACATATTTGCTTTTTGGAATTTTGGTCAATTAATCATAAAACATTCACAGTGTACAGAGCGATGTGTGTGTGAGTGTGTGTGTGTGTGTGTGTGTGTGTGTGTGAGAGAGAAACAAAGTGCTTCTGCACATGAACGAACAAGTCCTTCTGCGATTCAGTTTCTGTCACCTTTATGTTGTAGAGCCATATTAATGACTCTCTTCTGCTGTGTGTGGGAGTGCGATGGTGGAGACTTGAAGAGAATATTGGTTAAAAAACAAAATAATTGCTTTTTTGAGAGCTGCTCTGACTGGTACAGCTGCAGGCAGCTGGGATAAAGCAATGTGAGTTCTAATAGAGCACCTTACTCTGAACTACATAAAGACAGATATTTTCTGTCTTTTAACCAAAAGATTCTAGTTTTTGATTTGTCTCTGTTTTTCACTTACCTAAACAGCAGCTATAGTACAGAGGTAAATTCAAGACTTAAACCTCTTGAATTGTTTGTCTTGTTTAGTCATGTTTAGTCATTTACTATTGTGAATAAAATAACTTTAATAAATCTGGTCTAGAATTCACATCTCAATCAGTTATTATGCACTTTTATATTTAAACCACTATGCGTGGATTAACAGCCATTCGTATTTTAGAAAAACCAGCTAAACAGATTATCTTTCTTTGAGTTAAAGTCTCAGCTCCAATATAAATGTTTAGAAATGTGCATTATTTATAACACCTGAAGCAAACTGGGGGTGATATGATTTTTTATAATGGTAGTTGTATACAATATTTTATTAGTGTGAATTGTTTTCAGAGTGGGGGGACCTCACCCCTTCTCTTTCAGCCCCCGTTGCTCACTAGCAGCTTAACATAGAGACACAGTATTTCATATTTTCAAATGCCTGATGTGGCTCAATCTGTACTTAATAAGATTAAATCACAATATCGCACATCCATGAAATAACATAGAAAAGAAACCTGGAAACAAACCCATGTTATTCTAAACAGTTCACAAAATATCAGTTACTTTTTACATACTAGAAAAATGATATTGCTTTCATGTTTGTATGCATTTGTTCTAATGCTAATATGTGGAGGACTGCAACTGGTTGGATATATTATCTAGTAAACACATTAGTGTTTAGTGTGTGTGTGTGTGTGTGTTTGTGTGTGTGTGGGCAAGGTCTCACAGGGCCAACCTAGAATTCTGTCCCACTGCAACATAGTAGGATACATTATCCAGTAAACACATTAGTGTGTGTGTGTGTGTGTGTTTGTGTGTGTGTGTGTCTCATGTGTCTGGTAGAAGTGAAGCTGCAGTGCTGCACTATGTGAGGTGATGAAGCTGCTGAAATAAAAGTCTGTCAGAATGAATGTGTTGACATTGCTTTAATTCAGCCTGACACTCGACCCCGGTCCCCTCAGCCCCCCTCTGCCAGGCTGGCCCAGTCTGGCACGGCCCAGCACGGGGATTGGGTGTCAACTCTGATAAGTGATCTCAAAATACACCCAGGCCAGATGGGAGGGTGAGGGGTGGTTAAGCCACAAACACATTTAAATGTGTCAAAATCACAGCCTGGCATTCTTACACTTCCAAACGCCCCTTCTCTTTTACTCATCGGCCCCCATGCACACTAGCAGCTCTGTTTAGGTACAGCACCCTAACCACGGTTCCTTTTTAATGACCTGGCTGAGCCTCAGGCCTCACTAAACACCCGCTTGCTAGAAGATGGAGTAAAAATAGCTCTTTTTTTTCACACGCAGCTGAGGAGATATGTAGATTATCAGATGCTAAACCTGTCTGATGTGCATCGTTAGAAGATTCCTTATGCGTCAGTGTGAGGTGTGAGTGTGTGTGCGCTCACGCAGGGCTGAGACGGAACAGCACGTCCCTGGGATTATAGGGTGCCACTAACCTTGCCTAAGAGACAGAAAGAGACCATTCTCCAGCGTCCATCAACCTCGGGGATGTGAGCAGCAAGAGAAAAAAAGGCAGGGAGATCAGACGCAAGAGGGTAAAAGGAGAGAATGAACCTTGAAACGTATTTTTTTTGCATAATATGTTGAGGCACCGCTCATCTGCCCATATTCTACATTTTTCTTACAATTTATTTTTCCCCTTGAAGTACACTGAAAAAGTATTTTTGTCATAAACAAACACCAGAAAAGAAATGCAATTCAATCACCTGGATCCTTTAAAAAGTGCTCAAATATAATGATACTTATCATTACAGTGATCCATTACAATTATCTATCAATCTATCTAACTTTGGCCAACTGGTTCTAGAGAGGGCATAATTTGTCCTGCTTTATTGGTTTTACCATGGTAGAGTGTGTCAAACCTTTTTAATATATATTTTTAAATGTTAATTTTTATTTGAATAGTTCTAATTGATGTAACCTATTGATGTACAATGACATCATATTTTTGCATTATTGCCCTATTCCTGAGAAGCAGTTACATATAATATTTCCCCCCACATTTTCTACTCACCTATAGTCTGTCTGCAGTAACACCATATAATTGTAATGTAAATGGACAGGCTAAATTTCTGTTGGCTCAATGTCGTAATCATATATGACATCACAGACATGATGAAACCCTTACAGGCTGTTATGGGGAACAAATGGTGCTTTTGGAAACTTTAGCCATGTGTACATCAAACACCAAAGGTGTTTTGTCTTAAAAAGCAAGGAAGGTCATGCGGGGGGTGTAGAATAGTGGATAACACGTCAGGGTTCGAGCCTCCTGGCTGGACAAGTACACCATGCTACACCGATAAGAGTGCTTGTGCAAGACTCCTAACTTACTTACTAATTGTAAGTCACTCTGCCCAAATTCCTATGCATGGGCCCTTTAAATGGAACAACTAAACAGGCTGAACTGCAGCACTATTTCTTTACATGTATGAATGAACTGTATGTACTGCCTGCAACATTCTGTCAGACAGTGAAACCCAATGGTAGGAGGGCCGACAGAGGAGTGCAGTAAAAGAAGAGAGGAGACGGGAGCAGGAAGGTGATAACAGGCCCTGCTGAGAGCGTTGAGTTGCTTTCCTCTCTAATCGAAATTTCAGCACCACCCCATATCCCTCCGTCCCTCTAATACTTTACCCCAGTGTAATCCGTAATGTCAGGTGGGCTTAGGCAGTGATACATGTGTTGCCTGGACAGACATGTATGAAAATATACACCCATATAACAGAAGGGCTCACCCCGGTTCACCTTTTGTTCACATGAAACCCTAACAGCGGCGTGCATAGAGCTGCTGATGTGGCACATGAGGCCTATCCCTGCTGAACATTATCTCTGTCCTGAGGGATCCAAATGTGGCCACTCAGCAGGTCTCCATCAGGTCCTGTACACTCCATTAATAAGCTCTTGTTACTTTGCAGCTCACATGGACACAGTGTAGCATTGCTCTGGCCACTCGAGAGGTGAGGAACACGAAATTAATGGCCAGTTGATTATGAGTCCTTTATAAATACACTCCCCAACCTCTCTCCTCTGTCATCACAGCACACACACACACACACAGACACACACACACTAAAAATCAACACCCACTCTCAGTAGCATTCTGTTTAATGGCCAGGCCCTGATCATGCTTCCCAGAAATCTGCTTACATCGTAATCTTGGCTGAAAAGTAGCTGGCACACACACACACACACACAAACGCACAGACATACACACACTCTAGGGGTCATGTTTGCCTGGGGTGTGAAAATAAGATCCTTTGCTTCAGTAAATATCTTTTAGCAGTAGAGCAGTTTAAAGCCTTTCAGTTATGCGTGGCCTTCTCCTCTAAAGCCCCTCATTAGCAGCAGGGGACCTCCTATTTGCAGCCCACTTTAATGGCCGCTACATTTACACTTACACGTCCGACGCCATGCCAAATGCAAGCCGGGTCACCCCACCGGCCGCTTTATTTGCTGTTCATGTGCTATTTAACAAGCCATAACCTGTCCAAAGAGAGATATTCCTAATGTGGGTTATAAGTATAAATCTCAGCACCGGACACAGAAGCAGACTGGGCCAAAGGTTGGAGAGCAAGAGAGAGAACATGTGTGCATGTGTGTGTGTGCATGTGTGTGTGTGTGTGTGTGTCCCTGCTCTTAAAGTGCCTCTGGATACACTTCTTGTGTTACAGCTCACTGGGGAGCCGGCCTGTACTCTTCAGTTCTTTCAGATCATCAACAGATCTCTCTCTCTCTCTCTCGCTCAGACACACACACACACACACACACAGATACCTATTAAATGGATCCTTGTTATACAGTATTTTGATTATTTAAGGTTACTGTACCACTGTAGGTCATTAAAATAATCCCCTTGTATTTGAAGCATAGCAAACAAATACACCAATAAAGCATGATGGCATTCATATTCAGCTGTTTCAGAAACTAACTTTACTTACTATTGCTGTCATCAATAAAAGTGTTTTCAGTTTATATTGATTTACTCTGTTTGCAAATGCCATTTGCTCTTCAGATTTGGTGCAATGGCTCCAGACTTTCATTACACACTCCTATATTGTAGAAATAACTCAGGGAACATTTGTACAATCCTGAGTTTTGGCTGAATAAGCTTCATACTTTGTCCCAACAGAAAGAGATGCAAGTGCAATACAACAACAAACCCAAAACACTCATTACAGCCAAAAGTCATAGGCAGGGTCAAAGCAATCTTTGACATCTCAACCATATGTAAGTATACTGAGAGACAGAATGGCAAAGATTGGGGTCCACAGTGTAGATATAATAAAATAACAAAACAAATAACAGGACACAGAGTCCAAATAACACAACAAGCTTGTGCTGAGACGTACAGGACAATGCAATCCAAAAAGAAAGTAGGTAATATTCTCATTAAATGTGACAACCAAACATTTCCTGTGTACATGGGCAGCATTGTGCAATATACTGTTAATGTGCAAAACAGATAAGAAAACAGGATCTGAGTATCAGCATGAATGTGAGTAGCAGCATGAATTCACAGTTTATAGAAGTGTATATTTAGTCATTTCTAATGGCATATATAGTAAGAAGTTACAGAAACAATTAGGATTCTTCTTATTGCAACCATGACAGTGTGTGACTTCCAGTTTTTGCGAAAACCAGAGTCTGCCCTAAAGGTTATAAAAGCAGGTCACCAACCCACCAACACCAAAGCAGATACACTCAAAGGAATTCACCTATAGGCCTTAAGTCAGTAAATTAGCTAAAGTTTAGCTTAGACATCTGATCAATCTCACAACAAGAAGCCATCAACAAAGCCAAGCTGGCAACTGACTTTTCTGTGGCCTTTGTGGAAGTGAAGCGACCAAGTTCTTCATTTCAACTGCAGAAAACATCATCCCCCCGGACCTTAGTGGGACCAAACAAATTACCCAGGAATGACTGGATGAAATCTACACTCTGAATTTTACCTCAGAACTTTGTGAGGATGATGGACTTTAGATATTTGTAAAAATATCATATAAGGTCAAACTTTTATATCTGGGCAGAGCATAGCATACCTTCAGACCACAAATGCTGTAACATTATACTTTGCAAATGTGCTCATGTATTAAAATATGGTTGAAGAATATAAACTGAGTAAGAGTGCAGCGAACGATATCTCAGCATTCCTGTGAAATGCTAAACTTCACATTCATAAAGCACTATTGATTAAACACTATTAGTTTTATCATGAGGCTGAATTAATTCTCAGTGCCATGCTGAGAAATCAAAGCCATATTTCACATTCCATGCATTTCTTTGTCACTCAAGTGGAACACTCATGAACGCCATCTTTACCATTCACACTCACACTTATTCCCTCCCTGTAGCTCAAGTAATAGGTAACGGAAAACTCCTCCACATACCGGAGAGCAAGCGCTCTCACTCTCTCACTTATATTCACACAGACATGCACACGTTCCCAAACAAACACACACAAACATACACACAGGCAGCTAGTAGCCTAGCGGTTAACGAGTTGCCCCTGTGATCAGAAGGTTGTGGGTTTGAATCCCAAGACTGCTAGTGTCACCACTGAGGTACCCTTGAGAAAGGCGCTGTCCCTGAGATGCTGCGTCACTGGCTGGCCACTGCTTCAATTGGTGAATGGTGGTGGTAGCTCAGTGGGTAAGGTACTTGCCTCTGGATCAAGAGGTCATGGGTTTGAGTCCTACCTTCAGCAGACCACCACTGGGTTCCTGAGCAAGTCCCTTAACCCCAAGTTGCTCCAGGGAGACTGTCCCCTGTAGAATGGAAGTCACTTTGGATAAAAGCGTCTGCTAAATGCCTTAAATGTGAATGGGTTAAATGCAGAGGAAGAATTTCGCACTGTGTGCTGTGTTCATGCTCATTTACTCACTCAATTGCTCTTTCACCTAAGCCTCAACCTGCAAATATACTGATGTTCGTTTGATTGCTTTATTTGGGCTTTAAAATAGATTGTGTTAATGAATGTTTAATTTCTTTTTGTCAGGTTGTCTGGATTTCATTCTAATACTGGTTCATGCCCAAATCGTTAATATGACCTTCTTCTGTTTGAAATGAAAGACTGTAATATTTAGGATTTGATCATACTAATGAGACTGATGTATTTAATTCATGAGAGCAGACACCACCTTCATGGCTGCTTTGTGAATACCAGGCCCGGTGAAGTTTTATTCATTTTAATAGCTCACTGTACGTATTACTGCGTCCCAAATACACTATTCTTTTCAGTGCAAGACAGCATATTTGTAAAGAAGATGTACTCAAGCCCACAGCAACAAAATGTATCCAGAAACTATTAGTGCTGAAAGTAAGTCAATTTACAGGCAGTCAGCGTGTTGATGTAAGATATTTTTTTATGTATAAATTATAAATGAAGTCAATCTAAAACAGTGCTGTCAGTGTGCGGTACAACAGTGATATCCGAATGAAGTCTCAGAGCAGTAGAATAACTTCCAAACTGGGATTTGTCGTCAACACTGTGTCCTTGGTGTCCCAAAGCCCTTGATTCCAGAGCTTTTGTGTAGAAGGCCAAGACTGCGTTCCTGACGTATTTTCAGCAGAGAACAAAAATGTGCCCTCATAACACACATGTTGGCTAATGTACCATTCCATACCCAGCCATTATGATTTCTCAGTCCTTGCTGTGGGATGTAGGATCCTACTGTAGGATCCTGCTGCTCCTCTCAGATGTGCAGGCTGGAGGGGAGGTGGGGTGCCTCCTGTTCCAGACCGAGCAACACAGAGCGAAGGGGGAGACATTCTCAGCTAAATGGAGCTCTTTCGCTACTAAATCCTGACAAAAACTGTGTTGAGACAGCAAAATGAGAGAGATTGGGTAGAGAGAGAGAGAGAGAGAGAGAGAGAGAGAGGGAGGAAGAGATAATTATTTATTGAAGAACATTTTTGCAAGCGTAAAGTAAGAGCAAAACCCAAATCTCCATGGCTCAGATTTCTTAGAACAGAATCCATAAAACTGAGCCCACGCGTAAATCTCTGCAAACACCTCAGATACTTTGTAAGGATGTTTTAACCTGCTGCTCTCCCCCCTGAACCCCCTCCCACTCCTACTCTTGTTCTTCAGGAACCCAGCGTTTCACTCGTGATTAAATCAGTCCTCGTCCCGCCAAGTTTGCAATCATCTGTCCTTAATGAATTCCAATTGCTCCCTGCTCTGCCTCTCAGCAATGTTCTGCTCTCCTCCTCTCCCTCGCTCCCTTGAGCCTCCCGCTCTCTCGCTCGAGTGCTGAACGAGGATAATGAGGAATGAACGGAGAAAGGGAGAAGGGAGAAGGAAAAGAAACGAATAAGTATCGCACCAGGCACACCAGAGAGAGAAAACTCAGAAAAGAAACCTACACCAAACAGCTATGATTTTAGCAATAAAGGACCATTTCAAGAATGAGTAGGATAGCGCTGGTTACTGTTTGTCCATATTGGTGATGAAAATTTGACATACACTACCAGTCAAAAGTTTCCTACGATTTCAACGATTCAACGATTTTCTTTGTTTTTTTATTACTGGCTACATTGTAGATTAATATTGAAAACATCACCTATTGCTTTCCACACTCTTGGCATTTTTACACTCATGAGGTTTCGACCTGGAATGGTATTTAATTAACAGGTGTTCTTCGTCAAGAGTTCATTGGAGGAATTTCTTGCCTTATTAATGTGTTTGGGATCATCAGTTGTGATGGTGGGGTTGGTACACAGTTAGTGATCCTATTCCACTACGGTTCTACT
>JBBPCY010000039.1:19772404-19791952 GCA_037974405.1 Brachyalestes nurse
ATTATTCATAATAAATAATGATGCTTTATAATAGTAGCAAAACACACAATCAACAATAAACAAAACAAGACCACACACACACAAACTCACAAACACAATTTCCCAGCTGGCAGGGGTAAAACTAGTCACACTAGTTGCGTAGTTGCACTCAGGAGGCCTGAGAAGTCTCCAAACCAGAGTCATACAGCTGGGCTGCCCAGGAGGCCTCACTGCTGCCAGGCGCTCACACCAGTTGCCCAGGGACCCTTATAGCTGCAGCACAGAGATGCCCAGGCGACTGACCTGGGAAACCTCAGAGCTACAGCGGAAACTCACTCTCTGCCTCTGTACTCACACGGGAACACGAACACACACACACACACACACACACACTGTTTGTCTCCTATAGGCCATTACCGGGCTGTCACCAACACTCAGAGAGAGACATGGTCACTCAACTCTCTGATGTCACTCTGTAAGATGTAGGAAATTGTGGGAAGTGGTCAAAAACTGGCATTCACTTTGACACTAGAAACAACACACACACACAAGGTGTCACTGTCCCTGCCTTTTGCAGTTTTTTTTCTGTTGCTATCAATTATCAGTCAATATAGAAGCCACTTTTCCAAAACGATAAACATTACACATAAATCAGTATTTCATGATGTAATAACCATTTTTTACTTTGTTTACTTAAGTATCTGTAATATGAAAAAACAGAAATTTAGACATTTGCTTCAATGTCTTTTATTTTGTCAATATCTTTGCATTCAGTAATTTGTTTCTAAAAAGTGTAAACATCATAATGATAGTTTCCAAAATAATTAACTAATAATTACAAAAGAATAAATAAAATAAAAACTAGCAACAAGCTGTATAATATAATCACTCCTTACTGGCAGGTCTGTAGTTCTACTTTACTCTTCATTAACATCACATCTTGTGTCTTCCCTGGTGAGGCATCTTGGAAATGTTTAAACCATCCCTGGCGGTCTTCAGGAGAAGTGTCTTCACACCACACATTCACAGAATCCAGTAAGGTCATGTCTGGTCATGTGGATGGTGGCCATAAAACTTCCATGTGCATGCAGAGGAAAACTCCCTTATAGGGATTGGAAAGGGGGAGTATGGAGACAACAATAGTACTGGCGTCCGGGGATGTGCAGCAAACAGCACTGCAGTAACTCTGGTGGAATGTCATACTACCCCACAGAGCAATGAAGGAAGGGAAGTTTCTTCCCCCTTGACTAGTTTCTTCCTCCACTAGTGATTGTGCAGGTCATCCAGAAAGAAATGAGCCTCTCTGTACTGTAGGAGCCACTAAGTGGCAAAGCCTTATTAGACAGTCTAATGCTAATGCTAGTGGTGCAGTCCAATGCTAGTTTGTGTCTGGCCTGGGACTTCAACAGTCTGTTCAATCACATTTCCTCCCCTGCGGTGTGTTTTTGCCAGGTTGAAACCAGCTTGATCCACATTAATGTAGATGAATGCATGTGCAGTATGAATACGAATAGAAAACATGGATCCTGAATGCATTTTTAAGTTTTGGTTCAAATTCATAAGGATAAATTCTTAAAATGCCCAATGAAAAAATATCCTGTTAGATTTTATTTTTATCTATCTATCTATCTATCTATCTATCTATCTATCTATCTATCTATCTATCTATCTATCTATCTATCTATCTATCTGGTTTTGCTTTATCTGCTATATCCTGTGGTATCTAGATAGATATAGCAGATAAAGCAAAACCAGCCCCCCTATTGGCTGGGTCTTCAAATGGTAGTTTATTCAAAGGCCACTTTATTTAAACGCTAGTAATTAACCACTATAATAATTAGGAAACTGACAGTGGAATCAACCATCATGAAAAACGCCTTCTGGAAGTCTTGAATACGTCACTGACTCTGAATATGCGCTAATCAGATGTCAGATGACCTTGAATGCAAATTCAAGGCCATAAATCTATATATAATAGAATTCCATGTACTGTCATTGTATAAAAACCTGTCAGGTGTGCGTGCGTGCGTGTGTGTGCGTGTGTGTGTGTGTGTGTGTGTGTGTGTGCATGTATATACGAGTTCAGACCTTTCTTCCTTCCCCCCTCCACTCCTCTGGCGCTCTGCTGCATATCAGACTCGATCACTTGTGCAGTGTGTTTTTATGAATTAATAAAAGGCACTTTGGAAGCCCAGTGGGGAGCGAGGGGGAAAACGAAGGGGGTGAGGGCAGGCAGAGGGGTAGAAGGCAATCTCTGGCAGCTTAATGAGCACCACGGGGACAGCGCGCACACACACACACACAGACAGACACACACACACACATAGCACTCTACATCACTGTCACTAGCGTGCAGAGCTTGGCCGCAGAGTGCCAGATGACTATCATTACCCAGATAAATACATCTGCCCTCAGTACTGGCCCCCTTGCTATCCCATCCCTGCCTCCACCCCTCCACCCCTCCACCATTCCACCCCTCCCTTCTGCTCTCTATATCTCTGTCTTTCATGTCAAAGACAGGTCTTCCTGCTGGGACAGGCTCATTGATTAAAGTCCTGCCATGATCATTGATTGAGGCACTTTAGTCCCTGTCTGCTGTGTTTTGCTGATAACTACTAGACACGATGCATGAAAAGCCATCCAGCTGGCCACAACGGTGGACTGTGGCTATAATATCAATGGATCTAACCAAGCCCCGCCCACAAATACGCTCATAGCAACTGAAGAGGCTTCATCAAATTTCAGCAACAGTCTGCTTCAACCTATCAGAGAGATACAAATGATCATAATCTGACCTTTCACTCACAATAAAAGTAATTTTGAAGACAATAACACCTCCCAAATGAACATATTTTGGGGTTTTTTTCCCATAATTTCGAACCAGTTTAACGGGATTTTAGCCACTGTCTAGGTAGGTGGAGCATGCACAGGTCAAATCCAACTGAGCTTAAAAAAAGCCTTCAGTCTATCAAAGCCATTGTATAATGTAAAATGCAAAATATCAACACTTAATCATGCTAGCAGTCTTGCGACGTTGCTGCTACAGCTATTCCTGCTACCACTGTCATAAAAGTCCACATTAGCATCAGCAGCGTTGGAGTAGCATTACGGTAATAAATGCAGGGAGAGGGAAAAAAAACATGAAATTTCATTTGCCAAATTAGGCCTGAAACAGTCCTCCATCTCCAGAGAGCAAGGGAGAGAGAGAGAGAGAGAGAGAGAGAGAGAGAGAGAGAGAGAGAACAAGAGAATAGCAAATGGTGTCATTAGAGCAGCAGGGGCTTTCTCCAGACAGCCCATAATCTAACGCCATGGCAACAGTCTCCTTAGAAACTGTGAGCAGTAGCCTGGCAGCATGAGGAGCCCCGCTGAGGCCGAGGCCTGTGCAGAAAGCAGTGGCGGCAGAGACAGCGGCCGAGTGGAGGGTGATATCAGCTCCCTGAAGAATTAAAGCGACTTGTTGAAGGATTCCAGTCCGTTACAGCCAACACTTAGCACCGAGGCCTGCACAGACACTTAACCCCTTTTCTAACCACACTGAAAATGCTTAGTCTAGTATTAGGCTTAAATCAGGCCTTAGAAATTGACTTTTAGATTTTAAGGGGTTAATGTGGAGTGAGCCAGAAATGTGAAGTACAGGCTCAGGGTGTTCAATCTCATTCAAAACTTTAGCTTCTCCCAGCTCCACTCCACTCCGTTTCTCATTCTCTCCCATCTGCTGTTCTACGGCACACAGCCACTCTACACTGACTGGGTGATGCTGAACGATCAGACTACACTCTCTCCTTTCATTTTATTGGATCAAGGAGAGAGAGAGAGAGAGAGAGAGAGAGAGAGACTGAATTAGACTGAAAGGAGAAGAGAAAGAAAGAAAACAAAGAGAAGAGAAGAGAGTGATAAACAAGAGAGTAAATGAAAGAAAGAAATAGACAAAGAAATGAAAGAGCAATGTGCAAATGACAGAGAAAGAGAAAGGGAGGAGAGAGAAATAACAGGGGAAAAAAAGGAAGAGGTAAAAAGAGAGAGAGAGTTAAGAGAAGTAATACGGTTGAAGCAATCCGGTTCCATTACATCACACTTCATGCAGATAGGGCTTCAGAAATGAAATGAAACAAATAAATAAATAAAGCATGAGCCAACATTTCTCTCGGAGACAAGAAGAGTGTGGAGAAGTGTAGAGCAGAGGAGAGGAATTATCATAAGCTTTCAGCGGAGTTTATTTCCACTGCCATGTGGAGTGCTGACCTGGCTGGCTGGGTAATAGGCTATGTGGGATTAAAATGTGATAGCATCGGCCTGGAGAGGCCCTCATGCTTATTCTAATGGAGGCCGTTGGCAGACAGCAGCGCCACTTGACTGTTGCAACAGTCATTCTGTCATAATAAGACACTTAACATTGGACCCCCAAGCACTCTCTCTCTCTCTCTCTCTCTCTCTCTCTCTCTTTCTCTCACACGCACACACTCTGCCACTCCACTTCTATCTCTCCCTTACACGCTTTTTCGCTACCCCTCCAAACCTTTTTATTTCTCTCTGTCTCTCTTGCTCTTACTGTCATACTTCATTTCTACCACTCAACATTTCATCCTTTCTCTCTCTCTCATGTATGCCACTCCACTCTGTTTCTCTCTCCTCTGCTCTCCATCTCTCTTCCTCCCCACTCTCTTCACCCTCTTCTTATCCTGTTCCCTGTCTCTCTTTCTCTCTTTTTCCTTCTCTCCCTCACAATTAGATTCGTCACAGATTGGATGGAGCTCCTTGCGAGCCCATCTGATATAATGGGGTTCAGATGAGAAACAGTCAAGAAGAACCATCACTCTTCAAATGTTTACATCTCGGCATTAATCTATTCTGTTATCATAT
Organism: Brachyalestes nurse; assembly: GCA_037974405.1. Classification (NCBI taxonomy): domain Eukaryota; kingdom Metazoa; phylum Chordata; class Actinopteri; order Characiformes; family Alestidae; genus Brachyalestes; species Brachyalestes nurse. The sequence goes on from JBBPCY010000039.1 coordinate 19,777,247, forward strand.
ACACTGAGCTATAATATGAACAGGTGCACTTTGTATGATTGTAACTGCAGACAGTAGTCAAATAGTCGGCAACAAGGCAGGTGTTTCTAATAAAGTGTCCAGTAGGTGCTGCTGTGCCTGAAACGTGCCACTACCATGTTGATGTCACTGCTCAGCTGAGAATGGTCCACCACCCAAATGGCATTATTTCTATGTTCTAGAAACAGATGGGTAGCCAGTAGCAATAGTACTCAATTACATAGAGAGACAAAGCTTAAAGATACGCTATAACTTAATGTAACGTCTATTTGTAATGTTCTGTCTTCCTCCTGATTTCTTGTCTATGTCGTGGTTTACATTCTCCATGTGTCTGTACTCCATTGTGCCATCCCCACACACGGGTGCTCCCCAGGCACTGCGTTGGTGGGTGCCCACTGCTTCCCTCTGGTGAATGGGTTAAATGCAGAAAAAGAATTTCACACTGTTCATACTATGTGGTGTGTTCATAAGTGACTATAAGGGCCACCTTACTTTACTAATCATCCTGATCTCTTATCCCTGGTGTCTTATTCCTGTCTCCTCCCCTGCCCAGGTGTTTCCCAGTGTCTAGTATACCCACTGTGTTTCAGTCTGTGTTTGTGGATTCTTTGTAAAACTCTCTGTTAATGCTGAGTGTTGCTCTTGTAACTATGAATGCTCTTGTAATTCTGACTGTTTAAAACTCCTGGTGTTGCATTTTGCTCATCTTGTTTGTATTCCTTTAGTATCTACCATGCTCATGTCTTTGTGTTACCTCAGTACTTTTGAGTTGTTTTGAGGTTTGAGAGATTTCTTTTACTGTTTTGGTTGGTTTTAGACTTAGACACTTAGTTTCCAAAAAGTTACACAGACTGTCCAATGAAATGATTAAAATGACCACACATTCTTCCCTTTCATGACTATCCACAGTTCTGAACAGCCTTTTAATGATTCGGTGGGAAACAAATTGTTGTGTATCAACATAAATGATTGTTGCAAGTGCGTCATTCCTACACAGCAAGTAGCATTGATTCTTTCAGAGCAGGATTTTAAAAAGTTCATGCTATCTGAAACAGTGTATCTGAAATTCATGAGTTTGTGATTGGTCGGGCAGTCAAGCAGGCACTTCTCAAAACCAACGTGGTTCTATGAGGCTCAATTTACATGTGGTTTTACACAGCTTGCTGTGGAACTGGTATCATGCAGTATTTCCACAGCAACAAAGTCCTTTGATTTTGTGATGAAAAGCTGAAAAGTTTTTTCTTTCAGAGCTGTTCGTAGGCTTGACTAGTCAACTGCTGCCCAGAGTGTGGTCTTATTAGTCCACTTGTCTATAAAACCCCAGGTCCAGTTGCTCCCAGGCTTTGTCCTGGAGGACCATCCTAAAAAAATCTTATAGACAAATTCGTCAAAAAGAAATTTCGCAATTCCATTCCAACTCAGGAAAGGTTCATGTACTAGTTGGATCAGGTGGGTTTGAAGCATGGAAAACTCATTTAATGTTCCGAGGAGGGGTCTCCAGGACTGAGGTTGGGAACCACAGCCCTAGTCGATACAGCATAGTGTACTGTATCGACTTCCCTATTGCTATGCTGCAATCGCACTAGCACAGACTTCGAGAACAACAAATACATAAATAAATGAAGAGATCTCTCTGTCAGCATTCCTACCGTTTCCTCTCGCATCCACACACACACACACACACACACACGTTTCTCATTAATTAACGTTTCCTGCTGCTGTTGTCTGCGGTAATTGTTTGTCAGCGTGTCACTCTCCCGCTCCTCTGTGTAAACAGCAATGGGCGGGCTCCACTATCCTGTCACATCCAATCAGGCGCACTGCCAGATACAGACTGCTCCATACTCTCATCATAAGTACTTTTGCTGCTGGTGGGTTCTCAGCAGGGCCTGGTACGGGACACCTCGCACTGGTTCTAATGCTCTTAAAAGGGATAAAGGCACTGAGTGGCTCAGGCTGGTGTGAATATTATCAAAGTGCAGCTGATCTCCAGCCCCTGCCAGCTATCTTGGAGCTTTATTGATGTAAGGCCTGGTACGGAATATGAGAATATGAGAGTCCCAGTCAGGAACTACTGAACAGTCCACTCCAGATTCCAGCTCCAGGAATTCACACAGGCCAATTAGGCCAAGATCAGGATCACCTGAATACTAGGCACAGGAAGTATAAATAGCCCTTGTAAACAACATACCAGTGCGAGGTATACTAAGCTCTGCCTAGATACCAAGCACTTTCTCTATGTTTTTCTAGTTCTTGTTCTGACCTGTTTCTGTTTCCTGGATACCCTTTTTGCTCTACGGACTCTGATTGCCTGATTGTGGATTACTGTTTTTTGTACTTTGGCTCCGGACTTTGATTTGATATTAAACATTGTGTGTTCAATAAACCTTATTTTTGTGAACTGCATTTGGATTCCTACCCATATTCATTACAATTGACCTGCAGGTACACTTCTGGCCAGAAGTTTTAATAGGGTGGCAACAGACAGGATTGTGAAATTTCTTAACCAATTCCAACGCCCCATAAAGGAGGAACTCAAAAAAAGGGTGCACTCGTCAACATTGTGCAGCGGACCACATGGATGTAAATTAACTCATAGTTGAAAAGTTTCCTTAAACATATCATGTAAATGTGTGAACGTGTCTCGTGTGTGTGGAGAAGGTGGTAACCAGTTCAGCAAAGTGTACTTCAGCTTTAAACGTTATCAGACATCCGAGTTACTGCCCTGATATTTTCTTAAATGATTTCATCAAAGTTTGTGCAAAATAAACCCAAATGTTTATTTGGAACAAATGTGAGCTAATAGTGTTTTTCTTGATTTATTAATCACACCCAAGACATTTAAAGTGCATAAAGAGGGTTAAAGAGGGTTTTCGAGAGGGCGTACCCTTATTGGCATCATATTTTTATCCCCGGTTATATTCTCTTCTCCAAGATCATGTCTGTCTGAGTAAGACTAAATATTTATCAACCCCTTAAACTGCAAGAGTTTTTATAAAAGCCTAAGCTTCCATTATTCATTCTTGTAATAACACGACATACATATTAGTGTTACAGTAAACGCTGAATAATTTATAGCAGTTGCTGAATAATGCATCTTAACATTAATTAGGATTTTAGTTCAAAGGTTTATCCTTTAGAAGTTCAGAATTACTTTTTATTTCTACACTAATTACAAAATTGTCTGTTTTACAATCTTGCTGTGTATTCAATTTATATTGTGTGAAGCCTACAAGTCTGACTTGTTGAGGTCAATCAGAAATGTAAAGGATGTTTTGTTCTTTCCATAAAACAAAACTGCACAATAAATACTATTAAGAATAAAACATGTTCGTTTGTGAACACATGCCATAGATTATAAGTTTTGCATTTTAATAGGATTTCTGCTCCTACCACAGGGTTAACATGTTCTGAGTAATGTCTCCAGCAGTAGCAGTGGTGCACTAAATAACTAATGGCCTCTTAACTTGTTTTGGCTGGTGGTGACTGTCCTGTAGCCTTAATCATATCCAGCTGAATCTGTTACTCCAGAAGGCTTGTTGAACTGAATCAGGTGTGTTTCAGGAGTTTGTGAATCATAAAAGCAAAACAGCAACAACACATTAGACATGTCTCAAAGCCACGGATGCGGCCGAGACTGTGTTTTATGGCCATTGCGTCACTGATGGCTGCCCCATTTTAGGCCTTTTTTAGGCCCTTTGTTCCCTGAGAAATCAAAGCAGAGCAAAACCACTTAAAAACAGCCAAAGCAGCTGTAGCAGGATGCTGCTGCAATGAAATATAGATTTTAATGTCATGTTTTTCTTAAGATTGAAAGGTGCTGCCTTTTTATGGAAGTCATGGCATCTCGGTAAATTCTACTAAGATCGTCATGAATATGTGTGACTGGGCATTAGCAAGGCGAGGTTAGAAACAAAAACGGCTCTGTCCACTAGTCCCTGAAGGCAAAAACGATGTATTACAACATGCTCCTAAGGTCTAATTGCATCCCTTACTTTTCCAGGGAAAGGTGCATTTGTACATTTTCATTATTTAACTTTTTTTAAAAAGGAAAATACATTAAAAGTCTTGGAGTTAGGACATTATGTTAAGCAACATGGTGCTATTCTGTTGAGAAAAGTGCTGCAGTTGCAGCATTTGCATTCTGAAAGGTGCAGTTTGGTCCAGGAGTGCACCTGGAGCTTGAAACTGAACTATTTACTTTTTGGATATAATTTATTGTGGCAATATATCATTGCAAACCAACAAAAATATTTAGATAATTAGAGCTTACATAGAGATTTTGATTATTTTAATAATATTCTGAGGGTTTCTAGCACAGGTAACACATGGAATACATGCAGGTTTTTATCCAAACTGGCCACTCATTTATCTGCATCAAGGCTATTTGTTGGGATTGCGTAATTGATACAATCTGACCTGATGTAAACCTATTAATTTAATCCTCTGAAAATAGAGCAGTTGGCAGAGGTGGAGGGGTGAGTATTGATTATGCATCGGTGTCCCACTGGGAAGGTATGTGTTGTCAGCAAAGACTGGACTTTCCCGAAGCAAAGCGATTGCATTTCATGCAGGTTTTCTTTATGGCGACTGTGACAAGTCCTCCACGGCCTGAGTGAGGAGGTTTAGCTGCAGTCATCCTGCCGTGTGACTGATGCCCACTATCAAACAGCGGGGGCTTTATCCCTTTTCTCATCATCTCTCTCTCTCCCCTGCTTTGAGTAGTGTTATGGCCAGGCCAGTAGCATCTATCCTCAATGATGGCTCCACAATCGATTGTCTCTGCCTTCTCCCCCTCCCTCTCGTGCTCCCTTCCGAGGAAGTTCCTGGCTGAGGGCTGATCATTTGCCCGCCCCTGGCCTGCCTCGATTGTGGTGTGAGGTTACAGTGGAAGGATAAACTTCAGGTTTTACCATGATATGGTATGGTAGAGCAAAACGTTACTAGTATTCATGATTGTTTAGCGACAAACAAACCAACAAAAAAACCTCTGATAAAATCTTGCCAATGTTTTGCCTGGAAAAGAATAACAGTGGGGAAGAATTTAGAGCTGCATCAAGGCATTTCATTCTATATTCTACATTTCATTCTATAAGATCCTCTTTTCTTTCTCTCTCGCACACAGATATCCCAGCTAAGTGTTCAGAAGTGGGGAAATGTGTGGTTGCAGTGCACTTGTTGGGATGCACAGTATATCCATCTATCCACACACCACTATAGCACCGGTTACATCCAGTCACAAAATAAGTAAAAAATATGGATCAATAAAAAATATGGATCAATATGCAGGCCTGCAGATTTTAGAAGTGGTGCATTGATCAGCTCTGGGGTATCATTACACCCCTGGTAAACAGGGAAGGCCCTCTGTGGAGGTGTCATCCAGAGCCACGCGGTAATTAGTGTTTCTGAAAGTCAAGCGGTTATTATAAAATCAATGCTTCGTCATTATACCTCGACCCCCTTATTCCCCTGCTAGTGCAGGCATCGATCGGCCCGTGCACTGACTGGTTATCGAGCGGGCCGGTAATTTGCAGCTAAGTGTACATGATGCATGAACGCAGGGTGAATCTGGATAATGACTTTGTGCTATTAATACCAAATCACTCTGGGTTTGGTAGGAGACAGCTGGCTGTGGAGTTTGTGTGTGTGTGTATGTATGTGTGTGTGTGTGTGTGTGTGTGTGTAGGCCAGGTGGCGCTACTTAGGCTGAGATAGTGTCTTGTCTGTTTCATCAGAGAAAAAGACCCTGGAGGCTGAAGAAGTCAGGCCAAAGAGCTTCAGTCTCTCTACACTCATGTCTCTAAGTGTCTAAGTTATCTTAAAGGGCCCATTTCAGCTAAACTCTCCTTGCACTTGGGAAATCAAAGAGTTCGACATAGTTTGTAAACTGTGTTGAAGTTTCTAAGTGCACTGTTCACTCTGTAGTCCAAATATAAAAACTAAGCTGCAAAACTATCCCATTTTAAATTCAATGTTATGTCATGAAAACCAACACACTTACATTTGTTTGGTTTCATCCTACAGCAGTTAAGTCCTGCCCTAAGTTGTAGGGAATTTTCTGGCCCTGACTTCTTTTAGAACAAGGCACAGTAGTGGTTATCCAGTCAGAACAGACATCACTGTAGATGAAACTGTAGAATATTGGCTCTTCACCTAGTAGTGTTATCTCATGTTTATAGAACCCATGGCATGTAGAAAAAGCTTGGTTTTTTTTTCAAATCAAATAAATGTTAATGTCTTGCAATGTTCCATTCACTTCACACCTGCATCATGCTTTTTGATAACATAAGGTACAATACAGAGCAGCCAATCAGAGCAGACACATTTACATATATTAGCCATTAACACAGTAACAAAAAGGAAAAATAGAAGGGTTGTATGTGAATGGTAAAAATGAATTATGGATGGTTTTGGTATATCAAGAAGAACCAACACGGAAGGTGAATAAATGGAAAATGTAGGACATGGGCTCTTTAAAATCTCTGGTTCAGTGGGTGGTTGTGATGCATTAAAGAATGAGGGAATAAAAAGCTAAAGCCAAGTAACAGCGCTGGTGAACTTTAGCCTAGCGTGTGTCTGATTCAAATGTCATAATGTCTGGATGGGCTTCAGTGAGCACATGCTTGCTCGCTCTGTCTCTCTCTCTCTCTCTCTTTCTCTCTCTCTCTCTCTCTCTCTCTCTCTCTCTCTCTCTCTCTCTCTCAAACTGCTATTGTTAGCAGCCAAGCAATTAAATCCTAAAATGCCTCCGCTCTGGTTCTGCACAGTGTTTGTGCTTGGTGAGTGGCTGCATTGTCCCCAAGTGACGATGTAAAAGGTCAGGTACAGCACAATACAAGTGAAGAAGGGAGAATACACTTGCAGGGGAAAATACTCTTGGAGAGAGAGGGAGATCATTAGTATATTATTAAACATTCACTTATAAAACAACTGAAAAACCATGTAGGAGCGTGAAAACAGCATACAAATATTTTTTACTTCTTTTCGTCCACATCCTACATCTTTCTTGTATTTTTTTTTCTCCTGGGGCTCACTTACAACGTCTGAGTAGTTTTACGTACCAAAAACAGAATTCCTTTCTAAATGTCCATTTTCCATCATCTCTTTCACCTAATATTTACCCCTGTTCACTTCATATGACTTGTATCTAGAGTGTATCCTGATGAGATTTTAACCACATGCATCTCTGCTCAGAAATCCTGAAATCTGATTACTAAGTGGCATATAATACACAAATCAGCTAATATACAACCATCATCATGGATGCTCCTAATTTTTCTGTTCTATTCAAAAGAAAAGCACAGTTTTACACAACACAATCAGTGTTTACAAGGAGAATGCCTATTAAGAATAATTATCCTCCTGTGTCATTGCAATCATGAACCACACACATTAAAACACAAGGCTTTGTGGCACAGCCGTGAGGCAAGATGACATGATGAGACTGGTGCTTTATTCAAGCTAACTGGCTCATCCAAAGTGGGATGTGAAATTAAAATGAATCTAAGTGTAGAAACCCCCATCAAGAGATGAACTGAGGAGGTCTCTTTCATTAAAGGGACAGTTCTTGGATTTGGGAGGGGTGGTCCCAGTAATGGGATGGGTTTTGGATGTGCTTTTACTCTGCTTTAACATATGGCTCAAATACATCTGAGACCACCTCTAAAAGTGATTTGAGTGATGGTTTAAGCTGTTCTGAATTTGACTCAGCTTGTGTTTACATCTGCATCTTTGAATGGCTTGGCCTTATCCAGATAATCCTGAAATTCAAAATGCATGAAGTGAATGGAATCTGTTGCTTTTGCTACTGTACCCCCAAGCCTTATTTATGTAAATAACCTTTATTCTGATGAGCTGGCTTGGATTGGGCCTTATGCAAAAAAGCACTCCTGAATCTTGGTGTGAATGGGTGGAGCTAGAAGTAAATAGAAATAAAATGGCTAACTAGCTGCTATCAGTTATTCCTCCACTTCTTTTTACTTCATATTTGTCTCATTAACTAAATCATGTCCAATTTTTGTTAAAATTGACAAAAAGCATATTTTTACTTTGTCAGTTTAAGAAAGTTCTTCACAAAAGTTAAAAGGTGCCATATTTAATGCACTTAAAACTACATATCAAGCCAACATTCTACACAATGAGAAAATTAGAAGACAAAGAGGATAAGACATAGATTCAGAACCAACAATGAGGTTTCACATTATGTCACAATTTTGTTACATTTTTAGCTACAGGATCTCTAAGACACAGGCACCTGGTGACAGTACTGAAAAGTCACAAACAGCACAAAGCGGCGTGAGCCTTTCATCCTGAAGGTGTTTTCTGGTGGCAGTTGAGGAGTTTGATGAGTGATTTTAGTTCATACCTTTGAGTATTAAAACTACACCTGGAGCAACTTTGACAGCGTCGCTCTGATTGCTCAGGCTGGTGATGAATGTATTCTGCAACACAGAACACCCAGATGCGGTTAAAACTTTACAGAGAGCCACAGAAGGGCCGTCTGAACCTCAGTGTGGAAGACCTAACAACACACACTCGAGCAAACACATGGACAGACGTCATGTGGCGACCCTGTTGACGGTGAGGCATTGAAGTGTGTACCCACGTACACATAAAAGGAGAGGAAATAACAAGATATCATGGTGAAAGAGAGAGAGGGAGAGAGGGAGAGAGAAACAGAGACAGAAGGAGAGAGAGACAGAGAGAGAGAACAGCAGGCTGGCTCAAAAAAAAGATCTAAGCTTCTTTAATCATTCGATTTACAGGCTAGATCAACCCCTTGTTCCTTGTTGTCTCACATTAAAGCCCCTCTTCCCCCACCCATAAACACACTGGGCCTAGCATTAGCTTAACTGGAGTCTGTACGCAGCGCTGGGATGATGGATTGACTTCTCATAAAGTGCGCACTTCACGCTGTGTGTTTTGTATCCTCTTAAGCACCCCCTACCCACATCCACACACAGCCGCGATCTCTGCTTAAGCACCCCCCACCCGCATGCACACACAGCCGGGTTTCGTCTCTGAGAGAAAGCCGCATTTAGTTAAAACAACAACAGTGTCAACAGTTTCATTCTCTTGCATCTACATAACAAATGCTCCATGCATGTATGTGTGTCTCTCAGTTACACTTCCAATCGTCGGTTAAGCATCTAGTTCAACCAGATTATTTAACCTTATTTATCACTTCATTGTTGATTTATTGCCACCACACTTACAAAACCTAGTGCATCTTCCTTGCTTGTAGAAGATGTAGCATAAGGACTAAGGTAGAATGTTACAGAATGAAACACAACCCGAACTGATAAAGAAAACAAGTCTTGTGGGGGTGGTGGGATTCCACGCCGGCCCAAAATTACCTGGCCGGCCAGTTTATTTAAGGCACTTAAACCACCTACCGCAACAATATTTGGAATGAGTGTGTGCGCAGCAAAAGTGCCTTGGTTGAAACGTTGCAGTGCAGGAAAAAAAATAGCCATGACCGTGATGCGGTGCTTGGGGTGGCCACCCCCGGTCACCCCACCGCTCCACCCTTGGTCCCTGTTTATCTTAAGCAGAAGCTGGTTCTCAAAGTTGCGTGAGCTAACTGCTGCCTGTCTGGTGTTGCAGTGTTACAGCCTACAGACGTGACGTAACACTACTGGTGATTTCTGATAGGCTGTCATCTGCTAAAAAACCAATCATGTTTTAGAAAAGTGAGACAGTAACACCCACTTTCAGAACTGAAGGTAACGAGTAACGAGAACCTTGATGGAAATGTAGTGAAATGAAAAGAACGGTTTGTCTTTCAAATGTAGTGAAGTGAAAGTTATGATTCCAAAAAAAAAAAAAAATACTCAAGCACAGATACTTAAAAACTGTACTTAAGTACAGTACTCAAGTAAATGTACTTTGTTACTGTTCACCTCTGCAAATGGAAGGCCAAACCACATATGTACAGTAGTGCGCAAAAAAATATATACAATATAATATTTAAAAAGTTTTTAGATGAGCGGTGAATGTTTTTTATCATAATTATTACTAAGTATACCAAATAGAATTAAAAAGAATAATATTATACAATGATTTTATGTACAGTATATCAGTGTGTTACTTTTATGCAAACAAAACAAATTGTGCATTCTCATTTTTTGCATTTATTCTAATATTAAGACTGTTTATCACACACTGAGAAAATGGCTTTAAACTATTTGCCTAGATGTCTAAGACTTCTACACAGTTTTATATATATATATACACACACATAGTGAGTTAGTGAATTACATGCTGAAAACAGTCATATCCTGACACAACACTCCACTCCAGGTTTTTGCGGTAAGTGCCTAACTACAACCTGCATTTCCCACCTCCTGCCTCCCACTCCGCCTCCTCCTCAGCTCTGGCCTGGCTGAGTCCTCGTCTCAGCCCTGGTAATGACAGGGACCCCGCTGGGTCTTTGTGGGCTTGTCCCCAGGGTCTGGCTGAAACCCCCTCCCCGCCCCCCTGCTCCTGCCTCAATCAGCCCTCCTACACACTCCGCTCTGACGCTCGGCCTCCAGAGAGCTATTCTGCGCTCGACAGAGCCCCACACTACCCCACTGCGCTCCATTCTAACAGGCTTTTATCAGGCTGGGTAATGGCTGCCGGGCAGAGCTGAGAAACGCCTCAGAAATGCTTCAGCATTCTCTTCTGCTCTCAACTACTGGCAGCTACCGCCATGCTGGAGGTGCTGGGTAATGATGGGGAGAGGATGGAGGGAGGAGGGAAGTGGGGGAGGCTAACACAGCCAAAGGTAACACAGACAAAGTGAGAGAGGGACAGAATGAGAGGCAGAGGTAGAGATATAGAGCAAGAGAGAGAGGGAGTCCAACAGCCTGAATAAACCTGTGACACTAACCATGATAGTTCCAGTGGAAACCTGTAAACTTTTCTTAACAAATGAGGGTGACCTCTGGACCTTAACTGCCTAACTGATGAGCCGATTAGCTGGCCACCAATCGTGCTCTCTGATAGGTGCGTTCCCAACTGCTGGAGCGGAGTTCCGCTTTTCCTCCCGTTCCCATAAACCAACTAGCACGTTTGCCGGTGCCAAGCCACAGACATTAATATTTAAGCGCAGGGAAATGTGTCCAGGACAATCAGCAGCACGGCGCGGGATTTGCATGAGTGTGTGGTGCGGTTAGGAGCAGAGCGTCACACACTCCTGCCTACGCCATGTGCAAATGAGCCAGCCGTCACACCTGCCATGTATTTGCATGGTTGTAGGGAAAGCATTGGCTGACGATAAGTAACCAGATAAGAGGATGCTGTTGACTCTTGGAGGTGTTCAGGTATTAGCATCAAAATGCCGCTAAAACAAAGGCAATCACTTCTCCAGCACCCTGAGCTCTGCGAGATTAGGCCACACTACGTTCTAATACCTCCTAAAGCAGGTATTAGGCCTTTATGTGAAATCTTGTGAAGGAGGCTGGAACGAATGTATTTTGCATATGTAAATTCCAAAGAAAAAACAAACATTTCGGCATGCAGTTTCTTGCCGTCCGGGTGGGAGTGAGCAGCAGGACGATGAACACGTGTAATATACACACGGCTCCTATTCATAGCTCATTTAAAGCCAACCTGTGCAAACTGCAGCCGTAGCTAAGGTGAACTAGCTTAGCCATGAGCGTCCTAAACGGTGCTGTCTGGACGTGAAGGGGTGCGCCGGCTCCTGTCAGAGCGGAGTGGTTTTACGTGATGAAAAGGACACTTGAAAGATTAAAAGAATAAAGGAGAGATGAGGCACAGAGGCCAGATCATTATTCATCCGCTTTGATCATGTAGTCAGACACTCTCTTTTAGCAAGAACAGGATCTTACATACATGCACACACACATACACACACACACACATGCACACACATCAATATTTATGTATATATATGAATATATGAACTGTTTCGGCATCCCTGCCTCAATGATGTGTGTCGATTTTCTCACATAAATACCCAACCCTTACAGACGTACACGTTTTGCAGATGTTAATTGTTCATTTGCTGCTTTTAACATTAAAAAATGTGGCCGGAGCTACATTGCTATTTTCTGCTTTATTTTTTCCATTTGACATATTTATTTCCTTTATATCGCTTAGAAAATCAACAGTAGCCTACTTTGAGACAGTAGCCTACTTTGACTAAGGGCATTATACATGTGACACACAAGAGCGTGCGCGTGCACACACACACACACACACACTTAATGCATATATGTAAGTTTTTAATCAAAGTATTTTTTGTTTTTGTTTTTCATTTATTATTTTTCAAAGCTCTCAAAGTGTCGAAGTGACATTTGAATGGATGCAAACAAATACAAATTTGTTTGCATCCATTCAAATGAAAAAAAGATATCTCGTGTCTGATATCTCATGGGCTGCCAGGAGAACACGGCCATTTCTCGTCAATGCTTCCAGCCATCGCATGGATTTATTCAATTCCATCCCCAGCACACCTGATTTAACTTAATGAGGCATTGAATGATAACAGTGATACGGCGCTTCCCCAAGGAGAAGTTTAGAAATGGTTAGACAAACGCACTGACAGACATAAAATCACTGCTTATTGTATGAAAGCTATATACTTATTTTAATCTAATATGAGTGTTTTATGAGGAAACTAGCTGCTCAGATCAAAAGCTTTTTAAAATCTTTTTTTCTCAGGCGCCTCAGTAGCCACCAGTTTCTTCTCCCTCCTTTTTATTCATCATAGGCCAAATTAGCTGACCGAAATATACCTTCAAATACAGACTAACCCATGTGTTCAAGGCTCTAGGGCTGGTAAAACAGGAACACATACACACGCTTGTACACATTTTGCATTCTCTTTAGAGAATGACTCACACGGCAAAACAGATAAAGCTCAGAAAGTCTCATCTGAAATGTAAGGCAAAAGATCAAACACACGCAGCCATGTCTGCATGTCTCTTCAGTAGAAAGAGCTACACTTCAACCTGCATTTTAAAGACTAGAGAGCACTCCTGAGGGCCTGCCTGTGTTGTATCAGGTGCGTATCATGATGGATTAAAAGTACTCTCTGGGATTTTGGACCAGCAATGTTAGAAACCCACCACTCGATTTGCTTTAAAGCTGAAGGAGGGGTTCTGGCTGCTCTGTCCCATCTCAAAATCATATATAAAGCTGTGGCAACTTGAAATGATTATTCCTAACTACATTGTCTACTGGTTCAAAGGAGATGGGGGCAAATTAATACTCTAGAGGCTCTAGAGGCATCTTAATGCAGCTGCTGAAAAAAACCCCAAAAATTATAGTGCAGCTATAGAGCTAAGATTTTTCAATGGACAACAATATATAATTTTTCATGCATTTTAGTTCTAACTATAACTGCATACCTTTTTTAGTACTGTAGAGAGAACGCAAAGCAACAGTATACGAAAGCGCGTCTTGGGATGGTGAAATTTGAAATTGGCCAATCTGAGAGTGTCTCATTTCATTCATAGATCCTTGCTGCTGATTGGCTGCTGCCCTGTGACGTATCTCTGGCAGACGCAGTCCAGCATTCCCGCATTGTTTCCCGCGTGTAGCTATTTAGTTTAGCCATTTTAGTTTTTTAAGGGTAATGTATGAATGAAAGTTAAATGAAATTAGCTGTTTTAGGTGTTTTTAAATACAAAAAAAATAGGCATATATATAGGCATTGTTTCACAATTCGTGGATGCCTTTGGAACGCAACCCCTGTGAATTTTGGGGGTCGACTGTACTGCTTTTCTCCAGTTGCCAATCCATCATCAAACACAGTTTAATGGGTAAGCGGTTATTGATTGTTTAAATGTGTTAAGTACATAATAATTATCATCTGTACCTTCAAGGCCTCTTCAAACAGACTTTTGAGGTTATTTGCGGTTTGAAGAAAGAGTGTGCATGATGATTAAGTATACAAAGTATACAATTTTTGTCCATATAACAGAAATTGCAGATTACAAAATGCAATGGCAAAACAGAATATTTTTTTGTGATTGGTTTTTAGCAGAAGACACCAAACATCAGAAATCACCAGTAATGTTACGTCACGTCTGTAGGCCATGGCCACCCAACAGTGAATCCTGGCCACCCCAAGCACCGCATCACGGTCGTCGCTAATTTTTTTCCTGCACTGCAACGTTTTTACCCAGGCACTTTTGCTGCGCACACACTTTTGATGCGCGCACTCATTCCAAATATTGTTGCGGTGTGTGGTTTAAGTGCCTTAAATAAACCAGCCGGACAGGTAATTTTGGGCCGGTGCCCTCTCAGAAGGACAGCGAGAGGGGCCAGTCTCGGCTCAAAATGCCCGGGCCGATTTTTTGTCCCAGTCCAGTCCTGGTGCCACCCCAAACATAATCACCGATCCATTCGAGCCACCCCAAATGACTGACATTTGTTTTGATGTCAGTCAGCCTATTTGTCTGCTCAAAGTGTTATTGCTGTTTAATAGCTGGACCTGGGATGTAAAGTTAGTTGGATATGTTAATTTTTTCCATTACAACAACATTTACAGCGGTTCAGTTGTCAGCTTCCTTCAAATATATAGTACATACACATACCTTTTGTGTAGGTGTGTAGTGTACAGTTAATAAAAAAAGACTTGTTTTCTTTATCAATTGGGGTTCTGTAACATTCTACCTTATTCCTTATGCTACATCTTCTACAAGCAAGTTAGATGCATTAGGTTTTGTAAGTGTG
>JBBPCY010000039.1:19792052-19803773 GCA_037974405.1 Brachyalestes nurse
ACAATTAATCGTCATGATCGCAATTATTTATTGGACAATTAATCGTCAGCCAAATTTCATAATCGTGACAGCCCTACCACTGGTTTAGGAGATATAGGCAAAATGAGAAATGGGTGTGTTACAATGGCAGTAAATAATGGTGGGAAGAAGTCAGGGCCATGTGAGCGGGACTAGGGCTGGGTGATAAAACAATAACGATATGTATCGCGATAGACACGTGATCGATATCGAAAAAAAATGTGTTCGATAAAGCGTTCAATATTTTTTATTCTTCGTCGAAAGAAAACAGGTTGCATTGACCCTCTGTTCGCGCGTATATGAGAGTTCCTATGGGGGAAGGAGGGGTTGGAGGGGGATAAGGGGCGAAGGAGAGAGAGAGGGAGGAGGAGAGGTTAGTGTGTTTACTCATCGAGCACAGAGGTGACTCTGTACACACTGGAGAGATGGAGGGGCTGTTTATCAGTGTTTTTTACTTCTAAAATCTAATATAACTCAGCAAATATTAGCCTAAAACCCAGAATGAGCATCTGTGAGGCGCTGAAGCTGTGTTTTTCCACTAGAAGACGACATAAAAGTGTTCGCGCAGGACAGCAAATACGAGGAGCGCATGGAGCTAGCCCACATAAAGCACGGATCCCAGCCTTGTATGTGCTTGTATGTTGTGCTTGTATGTTGAATAATGTTTATTTGGCTACTATTTTTTAAAACGTTTTTAAGTTATCTTGTTTTTGTAGTGCACTGTTAACTTACATGAGACAGGCACTACTGGACATCGGTAACTCACCAAACCATCTGAAATTTACAGTTTTCATACCAACAGAGCTTCAAGTCATTGGCTGCATGCTAGGCTAAATGTCCGGGCTAGCCGACCACCACTACCCAGCAAACAAACTGGACGAACTACGAGCCAGGATCACAACACAGCGGGAAATAAGAGAACGCTGCGCTCTTATTTTCACCGAGACCTGGCTTTCAGAAGTCCCAGAATGCGCAGTTCAGCTACAGACTCACTCTGTACACCGAGGAGACTGGACCGCTGCCTCCGGTAAGGTTATCAAGGGAGGGGTGTGTGCATTTATTAACAACTTGTGGTGTGGAGACGTACAGACTGTCCACAAGTACTGTTCACCAGACGTGGCGTTTTTAATGCTGAAATGCCGCCCCTATTATCTGCCGCAAGAGTTCTCAGCTGTGTTTTTGGCCAGTGTTTACATCCAGCCGCAAAGCTAACTCCACAGCGGCGCTCGGTAAACTCCACGACGTCATCAGCGTGTTAGAGACAACTCATTTAGACGCCGTTTTTATCGTCACTGGTGACTTTAATAAGTGCAATTTACGGACTGTACTTCCAAAATATCACCTCAGGTGGTCATTCCCACCCGTGACAAGAACACCTTAGACCATGTTTACACTAACACACGCGGTTCATACAGGTCCCCACTTCGGACAGTCTGATCACATCTCTCTGTTCATGTTCCCGGCTTACAGACAGAAACTGAAACAATCAGACCCTGCCACCAAACCCATCAAACTCTGGACCCCAGAGTCAGAAAGTTCCCCAAACAGAAGCCCCAGAACAACAGTCAGGTACGTCGCATGCTGTGTACTCGCTCTCAGATCAGGAAATGAGACGGAGTATAAAGCTGCGAAGTATGGACTGAGGGAAACCCATCACAGTGGCCAAGAGGCAGTACAGAGAGAAGCTGGATTCTTAGACTTATGTCTACATTTTAATTATTTGAGTTTTCCATGGTTGTTGACATTTCTTTCTTAATAACTGAGGGGATTATGATCAGAGGAAGGTTAAGGTTAAAATAAAAATGTTTAAATGTAATATATTTTTCTCCTGGTCCTTATTTTAAATGGGTCACAAAAAAATCAATAATTATCGATATCGACCGATATGAAACACTGATATCGTGATACACATTTCAGCCATATCGCCCAGCCCTATTCCATACCATGACAGGTCAGAGCTGTTCGGCCTACATAGTATTTGGTAGGTGGTTTTGATCCTTTGGCTGATGTTCTTTAAGCACTTCTAAAGCTCTAACACTGCAGCAGTGAGGTGCACATACCTGTTGGCATATCTTAATGTATTCAGTGTGTTCTCACAGGATGCCATGCCAGGTGAAATAGTAGCGATCTGTAAACAGGGCAGATTTAAATTACTTATGATTATCTGACAACCATTAACCATTCCTGTAACTTAGGCACTTGGCTTCTTGCTGGGAAATGCATTCAACTAATATTGATCCCAATGCATGAAACGATTACAGAACCTCAAACTGAACAGATGTACGTAAAAGTCTACCAGCAAAATCTACATAAACAACCAGCTTTTATTATTATTTGATCTGAATCATGTTGGACACAGTATATGTCACATAATTAATATGAGAAACATTATGAAGAATGACTGACATTTTCCACTTTCTAAATAAAATTTTAAATGGAAACCAAGGACTAGAGTTGTGCATTCTGACCAATTTTCATATTCGAGTATCTGTAAGACTTAATGAACAGATATTTGACTGAGAGCAATTGAGGACTAAACAAGAACAAAATAAAATTTTCATTTTGCCTGAAATTACACACATATGATGCATAAACAAGATAAACTGATGCTCTGTTGGTGAAATAGTTCTTGTTCACACCAGCCAGAATAGTTAGCCTAGTTACAGCAAGACAACCTCTGCCTTCTCAACTTTTAAAAGTGTATCCTTGCCAACACATTTCCCATAATCAAGATGAGCAAAACTGTTGAACAAAAATTAATGGCTTTCCTGTTTTCTCCCTCACTAGTGATAGGAGACAAACTCGAATATAGAGTTTAACTTAAAATAAAATATAAAATGTGCAAACGTAACATAAAATGAGGCTCATAATGTTACATTTCATATGTTAAATTCAAAAGAAACAGTAACTGTGCACTAAAATGAATAGAAGTATGTGCTTTTTTCACAAAACGTATAATCTAACCGGAGTGGCCAAACTTACGCATAAGACAGTAATACACTATTGCTGGACATGCACATATTTTTTAAAATAACATTTTACTACGATTTTGCCAAATCCCACCACATCAGCAATATATAAATATTTTGTATGTAATGCAAGATAAAACCAGACACTGACAGAAAATTCTCACCATGCATGTTCTGGAGTTCTCGCCGATGAAGGAGTCTCGCAGGACCTGGGTAAGCTTACTAGCTCTGAAAGGAGTGTGAGGCTTATTGCGGCCCAAGGCTCTGATGCACTCCTGCCGAGCCAAAAGTTCACAGAATGAGCGCAGAAACAGAATATCAAAAAGACAGAAGATCAAAAAGATTTTAGTGTTTACATGTAAGTGGGCAGGCCGACCTTCAGAGCCAGTAAACTCTTATTGATCTCGGCCCCCTCAAGACGAGTCTGCCGGTCAGCGCTGGAAGTGTCGGCCCCTCTCTCGTTGCCCGCCAAGTCAATCAACGAGAACTTGCCGTGCATTTTGCCTCTCCTCCGCAGAATGATCTGGAATACGGCATGGCTACGTGAGGAGTGTGCATTTGCTGAGGTCTGCCCAGATGTTCTGTGGTAGAGAGCAGAATACATGAAGAGGCCAAGAGATAAGAAAGGACTTAATGAAGTGGTTCTCAATAAGTGACCCCATATTTTATTTTCCTTGCTCTGACAGACCTGATGAAACTAAATATTTCCTGACTCAAAGTGAAATAAAACCTGAAACAGGGGTACTCAAGGAACAACACCGGGACATTTCAATCAGTTAGCCAAATTTGTTTCTTTTGTTTTACACTGGATGTACAATGTGACTAGCAATTAATGAAAAAGCTAACAGGATGTCTTGGCTGACTGACTACGCTTCAGGCTTTCTATTCGTCCTGTTTCTGATGTAAAAGAAAATTCGACATTTCATCACACTGGTAGTTAAACCAGTAGGTTTTTACCTGCAGCTGTTGCCCACTTCAATGAGTTTGAGAACGTCTTCTGTGCATTTGACTTCACGCTCGTGTAGTCCGACGACCTGCACCTGCTGCTTACCATCTTCCAGAACTCGCAGTTTCGCCTTCCTATTGAGCAGGTCGAACACCTGCACACATTATTGCGGGCTCATGTCAAAATGGAGCTCTTCCATCTTTCAAGATGGATTTATCTTTCTCAACTCCTTTATTTACTGAGAGGAACAGATCCTAGATCAACACTAGTAATCTTAATGAATATGGGTCCTGGTCTTTGTGATCAGCTTTCACACAATTCATTTTAAAAGAAATATTATGACAACACAAACAAGAAGCTTGAATTAGCTACTTACCTTCCCACTGTAAATTTCAAAGAAAGTAGCATAAACTTGGAGGTCTAACTTCTTGTAGTTTGGTTTCTTCAGCATTAAAAAAACATCCCGAGCTGCAAAGAAATGCAATAATTGTTTGAGGTAATGGACAACTTTTACTGAGAGTAAAACTATTTCGAAATGCCTGATATGTACCTGCCAGTGCGTAGATCCCTTTGGAGCAGTCCTGATTTTTGCCTGAAAAGTCCCCGCCCATTGTCTGGAACAAAGATACACAGATTGGACTTTGGTTAAGAAAATACACTACCAGTCAAAGGTTTTTGCACACCACATTTTTATTTCAGAAACTGCAGATTTGTATTCTTATTAAGCACTGGAAAGATACTGACTAAACAGCTATAAATGAAAATATCAAATAAACCAACTTTCCTTTACATGATGAAAGAATATAAAACATGTCTGCCGTCCTATTAACTGGTTTTGTGGTGAGGCAGAGTCAGACTCTAAACTGTCCTTTAACTTTAAACGCACTTGTTAACTGTTTCACCACTTCAGTAGATCCTGAAATATCTAACACTTGTCAGGTGAGAATTATATCAGGTGGCGTTTTATAAGTCAGTAGTGATGAATAAAAAATATGACATTTCCTGGCTGATATGTCATATTTGAATGGTACTCGATTGGTGAATATCCTCTTATGTGTTTGTTAGCAAGGGATACTCAGTGTGTGTTTTTAGTAAATATTAACATTCAAATATAGAAAATCTCAATGGGTGCAAAAAGTTTTCCCTGGTAGCGTACGTTTTTTTCCAGTAAAATATCTTATGTGTTACCAAGTCTAATAGTGATGCGTACGTGAGTTTTGCCGCTCCCTGTTTGTCCATAAGCAAAGCAAGTCGCCATTCCCCTTTCGAATATAGTCTCTACAAGCGGCCGGGCAGTAAACCTAAAAGATCAAGCAAAGCTCTTTTAAATTTTATACAAACATTGCATGCCCCTCCCCAACACGTTTGGTGATAAAAGGGAAGTCTGACCTATAGACCATTTCGTTTGTAGTGGTGTCATCAAATGCATAATCAAAGCGAAATGTCTGATTCTCAAGGTATCTTGTCAAATCCACTTTCTGTTTGGGTTCGTGGACCATGACCACATCTTTACTGGGGATGGTGATGACATCCAAGTCTTTTGTGGACAGCTCTGAGACAGATAATTGTTATCTTATTGAGTCTTCAATGGTCAGCACTTCATTTAGGCAATAATGGTTACCTGAGTTGATGTGCATAATCACCTTTCTTGTTAAGAGGCCGTGCCCTGACACACACACATATTCTATGCTCTTCAATCTGAAAAGGACACACACACATCAATTCGTTTTCAGCTACAGTGCAAAACAGGATATATATTTGACATGAAGTACCACATATTAATCAAAGGCATTTTGAAAGAGAAGCTTTCACCAGATCAGCAGTAGTCAGTGGTCTGTAGTCGAGACTCGCTCTGAAGTCCCGGATCATGCACATAATTTCATAATTAGGGGTTGTGGCGTCGACATCCTGTATGGAAAATAAAACGCATTACTAATGCATTTTAAAGGGCACTTTAAAGGCCAAATTTAAAACTGCCAAAACAGCACCAGGGTTGCTTTCAGATGAGTCATTCTGAATGCAGTACCACAGGAGATGGAGAACAGGTCATATTTGTCCCTGTGCTTTATTTCTGTGTGGCTATGCTGTAGCAACATGCAGCAATTTACAGATAGAAAAAAGCCTGAGACTACTGAATACAACAGATGTATCCTAGAACAGTTGAGGCACAATTTTGTAATCAAATTCAATGCTTTAATAACATTTAGGACCTCAACATGGCAATAATACCATTTCCACTACAAAACAATCAACACTCAAAAATGGCACGTATTAATTTCTATTTCATTCTAACCAATCAGGCTGAAGACTTTTAAGGGTCTGACAGAGCCCTGCAAAAGTGAGGAGACATGTTTCTACGTGTTAGGTTATTAATATAAGAATATTGAATTAGGCCCAACTACAGCCCATATTTTGGCTCCCATAATAAGACAAACATGTGGTGGACAGTAACGAAGTACTGTACTTAAGTACATTTTTTGAGTATCTGTACTTCACGTGAGTAGTTTTTTTTTCACTTCACTACATTTGAAAGACAAAACTGTACTTTTCACTTCACTACATTTCTATCAAGGTTCTCATTACTCGTTACCTTCAGTTCTGAAAGTGGGGGTTACTGTCTCACTTTTCTAAAACGTGATTGGCTGTAACACTGCAACGCCAGACAGGCAGCAGTTAGCTCACGCAACTTTAAGAAGCAGCTTCTGCTTAAGATAAATAAGGACCAAGGGCGGAGCTGTGGGGTGACTGGGTGTAGCCATGGCCCGACGGTGAATCCTAGCCACCCCAAGCATCACATCACGGTCGTCTCTATTTTTTTTTCCTGCACTGCAATGTTTCTACCCAGGCACTTCTGCTGCGCACACACTTTTGCTGCGTGCACTCATTACAAATATTGTTGCGGTGTGTGGGTTAAATAGACCGGCTGGCCAGGTCATTTAGGCCTGGCGCGGAATCCTGCCGCCCCCCGCCACCCTGGAACGAGAGCGAGAGGGGCCGGTCTCGGCTCAAAATGCCCGGGACGATTATTTGTCCCAGTCCAGTCCTGGTGCCACACCAAACATAATCACGGATCCATTCGGGCCACCCCAAAAGACTGACATTTGTTTTGATTTGTTTTGCTGTCAGTCAGCCTATTTGTCTGCTTAAAGTGGAATTGCTGTTTTATAGCCACTGTTATGGACCTGTGATGTAACGATGGTTGGATGTGTTAATTGTTTCCATTCCAGCTGCATTTACAGCGGTTCAGTTGTCAGCTTCATTCAAATATATAGTACATACACATACCTTTTATGTAGGTGTGTAGTGTACAATTAATAAAAAATACTTGTTTTCTTTATCAATTCGGGTTGTGTTTCATTCTGTATCATTCTACCTTATTCCTGATGCTACATCTTCTACAAGCAAGTTAGATGCATTAGGTTTTGTAAGTGTGGTGGCAATAAATTAACAATGCAGTGAAATATGTACTTTTAATACTTATGTATTTTTGGAAACAAGTACTTCAGTACATTAACTTATGTGAAATTTGACTGTATGACTTTCACTTGTATTGGAGTAACATTTGACTAGTGGTATCTGTACCTTTATATAAGTAATGAAGTTAGGTACTTTGTCCGCCTCTGTCCATTTGTGCTTTGCAAATGGACAGCTGTAAACATAGCCACGTTAGCTCTGTAGCTTTAGTAAAATAAATTTAAAGCGAATACCCCAAATATTTGTCTGATTCATTACTTTTAAGGTAAGGAGTGAAATGTGAAAATGAGATTTTTCGCTGAACTGTTCCTTTAAAGCACACAGACCACTAGAAATCATTCCTAAGAGGCTTTAAGCACCCGCAAACAAACACACACACACACACACACATGCACACACTCATACACACACACACACACACACACTCATTACCTTCAGTCCCTCAGTGCCAGTGAATCTATTCTGACCGTAGCCTGAGCTAATACACTGAATATGTCCCATTTTTGTTTCTGCCCCCTGAAATGGGTTTGCGTAATCAGTCATTAGTTAGAATAATACATTCACAGAGTAACACGTTTCTTTGTTCTTTGGATTCCAAGACTGCGCTAAATTATGGGAAAATGAAAACACACTGATAGAGCTGTGGGTGTTGAATATTAATCTGTCTCTCTGCAGGCAGTACAGTAGCAAACTCGTATATTTCCATACACCACATGCGCACAATTCAACCCAGAGCAAGGCGGTTTCCCATGTAAATCTCAAAGCGTTTACATACGCTAAATTTGCATATTATTTGCATTTCCATATTCTCCCACACAGTGTGAGTGAAAACGGTTGTGGCCATTGAACATTTTAGCAGACAGTTTTTTTATTCTGCTTGATTCTGTCTGGAGTGGAGGGGGTTTCCTATCCTTTTTACATTTTTTGAGGGTTTACACACACACACACACACACACACATATACTTGCATCTGAGAAAAATGGATAAAGTGTCATTTATTTCTGCTGGTCCACTCATAAAACTTTGACAACAAAAATGTAGTTGTATTACTTGTTCCGGTGGCTACATAGTGAGTGGATGTGGAGTTTGTGTGTGTGTGTGTGTGTGTGTGTGTGTGTGTGTGTGTGTGTGTGTGTGTGTGTGTGTGGTTTCTATGTATATTCCACTAACTGGTTTGAGAAGTCCTTCTTTTAAATACAGCAGGTGCTCACTGTCCTTTAGACACTGTGCTGGAATTATACTGAGAATCTGAAGGCAGTTTAAAAATGCATGCGCATAACATGCATTCAAGTGTGCTCCTAATAATGCACCTGTCTTTGTGTGCACTGTTAGCATTATTGCTCTGAGGTCAGTTGATGGAGTGGAGGTGTGTGTGAGTTGTTGGGTCCTGCTGTTTGGAGATTGATAACTGTGCTGCTCTGCTGATGGGAACAAAGCCAAGAAGGCTTAATCATAAACACTGAGCCTTCAGCAACACAGACCTGCATTAAGTAACAGCCAGAGCACCGTCCATCAACACACACACACACACACACACACACACGCAAACAGGGTGTGGGAGGGTGGATCAAAAAGTGGCAAAGTAGCATTTTGAATACCTTTATAAATACCTGACAGAAACATTGTGGAACGCCCCAGGTCCGGGTTTGTTTGGGGTGGGTTGGCTCTCATAACAGGTCAGGTGGGTGCTGGCCAAAAAAAACAAAAAAAAACAACAGACCCCTGCATCACTAACATTGTTACAACACATCGGAACACCATCTAGCCTATTCATGACCGTCTCAGATTGCATTACTCTACATTAATGTGTGTGTGTGTGTGTGTGTGTGTGTGTGTGTGATCACTCATTGTTTCCTGCAGACTCGCTCTCTGCCAGGCTGCTCTGTCACAGCATCAGCTGCGCTGTGTGATAACAGCCTGTAACAGTTCCCAACCAGCACCATTCAGCCTGTCCTGCCAGACTGACCCTGCCAGCTGGAGACACCCACCTCGAATCTGCCCGCCCTTCAACCATGCCACTAACACACAGAGTCACACACCTACAGCGCTGGCAGACCGGAGGTTCCCCTTACCGCGCCAGCACCGTGCCAGTTTGGTCCACTTGAATCATATATTAACATTCTGAGCTTGCTGCTCACTGCAGTAGACATTAGAGGACATGTTGCGGTTCATGGGCAAACTGAGCACAAAGCTCTGCGCATTATTTCAGATGGTTCTACTGCGGGTTGTGTAGTGTCGTGTTGTAACTGGCCAGGACACATGCTAGCTGGCTAGTTGCTTTTTCACATCATAGCATTTACTATGAAAACTTGAGTGAAAAAAAACAAAGGACATTCAAAGTTAGTGACCCCTGACTTTCTATGAAGGGCAATCTTAATGCAGACCAAGACGTTTTGGACAACGCCATGCTTCCAACTTCCAACACAATTTGGGGAAGAACCTTTTCTATTCCAGCATGACTGAGTCCCGGTGCACAAAGCAAGCTCCATAAAGAAATGGAACCGGAACGGTGAGCCAGACCTTCTCGTCCAACATCGGTGCCTGACCTCATAACTGCTCTACAGAATTAATGGGCACAGAAACACTTTCTAAGAATACAATGCAATTACAGTCCCTTTTGGTGTAACGGTCAGGTGTGCCAATACTTTTGTCCATATAGTGCATATGCCATAGAAATCCTGTAAGACATTTATTATTTTTAAGGAAGTTCCAAATTTCAGGAAAACCAAACCAATACTTAAATTCCAAATATTTTAATTTGACTTAAAAAGAAAGAGCTTAATTCACGGAAGTTATTGAAGACTCCAAAAATCAATCCTGCAACCTTCAGGTCGATGCAGTTTTACACCCCAGAGGAGATGGATCACCACGCCGTTCTAACCAGAGCCGTGCTGCCTCACAGCTTTGCACAATTTAATGAGCACTTAATATCACTGACACGTTTACAAGGCACTTAAAAACCACAGAGGCTACCGGGATTTCTCTATTCCTCCAACCACATCCCTCCATCTTCTCTTTATATCAGCCTTCTCTCTTCTTCTCCTTTCCTCCTTCCCTTCATCCCTCTGCAGGTCAGTGTTAATAATGCTAAATAATCCTACATAAACTTTTATATACCGTATTCCAATAAGTGTCAGTCATCAGAACACTTTCTGGACTGAAACACTAAAACTGACATGGGAATAAACAATTTTCAAAATAATGCTGTTGTTTTGTAATGCCAGTTGTCATGAAAGGCTCATATAGATGTTATACCGCCTGATAAATTTTCACACGGTGCAAATGGCAGCTGAAGTGATGTTAAAAATAATAGTAAAAAACAAAAACAAAAACAAAGATAACAGGTTTATTCCAGCAGTGGTTATATGTCACATACAAACTGATGCGTGACTATGAGGGGCCACTTTACTTATAGATAGATCCAGCTGCCCTTAACATTGTAGTAAAGTTTGATGACAAGATGAATAGAAAGGGTTTAAAATGACATACTATGTAAATAGAATATTAATAGAACGTTTCTTTTTTCACTTTCAAAAATGTTCTTTCCTTCTTCTGAAAAGTTGCCATGTTGAAAATGGATAATGAACAGCTAATTCCAACCACCTGCTTGTTGGAGCTGAAATATCTACTCAGGGTGCTTTGTCTGGAAACAACATCATTATGTTGGTCCTGATGTTGCAGCACAGACACATAGACACACACACACACACACACAAACAAACTGCTAATAGCTGGCAGTTTACCATCAGCATGGCTTGCGCGCACTTTTCATTCCTTTTCTTTTCATTCTGTACCCCCCACCTCTCCCACCCCACTCATCCCATCCCTTCACCCTTAACCATTTAAGCACAACATTTATGGATGGATGATTTAATAGCAGGTATCAAGCCTGTGATTGTAATCGCTACTCTAATTAAGCTTAATTAAAACAGCCTAATGGATGCAGAGCCACCGAGCGGCCGTGAATCACTCAGCCTGGCCTCCGAGGAGAGCAGACTGAACAGAGAGGAGTTAACATTCAGCTCACACACTCTTACACACTCCATCACTCTCACTTTCTCTCCTCTCTCTCTCTCTCTCTCTCCCTCCCCACACACACATACACACAGCCACGCCAAAACATTCATTCTCAGACACAGGTGCACACACACACATACACACACACAGACACACACACACACGTACACACACATACACACAGACACACACACACACACACGTCCCACTCAGCCGTCTTTAAAGCCTTGCCAATCACTCATTAGGCCTGAGAGGAGCTTAATAATTAAGTTAATACAACAATCCAACAGAGAACCC
>JBBPCY010000039.1:19807692-19821862 GCA_037974405.1 Brachyalestes nurse
ACGCCCCGAAACGTGACGCTGAACGAAACGAACTGTGATTGGTTGTTTGACATGTCGGTCAAACGGCCTAATGGGCGTGCCTTGGCCAAAGAAAGCTGCTATGAATTCCAGACCTTCAGCCGTCAGTCTAAAGGTCTGGCTATGCGAGACTAGCTAGAACCAAAAGGAATGAATGTAACAGCCGTTTTTTCTCTTCCCAGCAGCAAATAGAATATCTATTCATTAACTCTTAAATACCAATATTAGTCAGAATACATATCCCTACATATACATATACATATTTAATTCCGATTCTGTACAATCAAGACATTTTAACATGTAAAATATAAAAAATTTAAGCAAACATTCACTTCAGAATTGAGAAAATATTTGTATCAGTGGCAAAGGTATGCTGTTATGTTCTAACTTTTCTCCCTTCATGGTCATGGTCATCTAATCTGTTGAACTTTCTCTCCCTCTTTTCTTGACGGTCACTTTCCCTTTGGTCAGTGGAGCTTGAAGCTGATGTTTTTGGTTGAAAGATAAAAAAGTGAGTGAGTGAAACCAAGACTGAGTTCAAGCTTATGTTTAACTATTTTGTGCCAGTTCACTATGCAGTCATGCGTTTCATACTGGACCTTAAATCTGCTCTGAAAATACATTTACATCCCTGAAGTTATGTTGACACCAACCAGAATTCTGAGTAGAAGATACTCAAAACATTTTATTACTGTAATTTATTGGTCACATCTAAGAACCCCACCTCAAGGGCCCAGGGCACCCCTCCATCCCCCTGCTGGCTCTGCCTCTGGTTACACCAATAGTACACATTAAGGTGTTACTGTTTATCTGCTGGACAAATTAATCTGAAATGACTAGAGAAATGATCTGGGTTTCTACATACTATGATAGTGTCTCATACATGCGACACACACAAATATTCATACACACACACACACACACACACATATATATATATATATATACGCACAGTCACCTGCTTGTATCTAAGATTCCCGCATCAAAGAGATTGCTATTTATTGCTTTTGTAAGCAAGCCCACAGTTCTAGTTCACGTATGAATGATTAATACTGTAAACTCTAGTCTGCGCAATCCAGCTTCTGTAATTCAAGCTCTCTCACACACAAAATACACACACACACACACACACACTCACTAAGGGAGAGATACAGCATAAATAATTCACCTGCTCTATGCCTGAACTTCAATATGTCTGCCAGTTTTTTACAAAATTGAGGAAAAAACTATTCACCCATTACACTTCCTTCTGTCCCAGAGCTCAGCGACCCATTCGAGCAAAATATGATCCTACATGTAGACCCATTCATACCCCATGAAGAATAAACATGCATGTCACACAGTCATTATTGAATGGCCACAAAGCTGTTTTCCATGATATAAAAACATGAAGGTGATAACCAGGCCTGAACAAACAGGTGGACATTAGGTTTGAGGGCAGAGTTGATTCTTCACACCAGTATTAAATAGATTAGATAGATCTTCACGTGGTTCGCCTGAGGCGACAAATTATTCATTTAAATTCTATAAAGAAACTCAGTACTTCCAATCTCCGCTGCTGTAGTCCACCTGCTCCACCATGATTCATGTCTTCTGCTTGAAAATGACTTGAGGAGTGGAGCTGTAAATCACTTTTAGTTACTTTAACTGTACCAGTGATTACAATTAAGACTATTGCTATTATTTGATTATTATAGATTTATGCACCTACACTATATGAATAAAAGTGTTGGGACATGCCTGTTTTTCAGGGTTGGTGTTAGACCCCTTGCTTCCAGTGAAGGGTAATCTTAATGCTTCAGCATACCAAGACATTTTGGACAACACCATGCTTCAAGCAAGGTCCATAAACAAGGGCACTGCACAAAGCAAGGTCCATAAAAACATGGATGGATGAGTTTGGTGTGGAGGAACTTTGTTTGCATTCTAATATTAACTTGTGTATTTGCAGCCAGAAAGTCCCTTACTGATTAGATCAATGGCTTCAAACATTCTGCACAAGAGCTGTTTGCTCAGTACTGTAAACCTGGGAAGTAGGTGGAGTGGGGTGGTGGTGGCCTAGTGGGTAGGATACTTGCCTCTGGACCAAGTGGTCATTAGTTCAAATCCTACCTTCAGCACAGCGCCACTGGGTCTCTGAGCAAGACCCTTTTCCCCCCAAGTTGCTCCAGGGAGACTGCCCCCTGTAGTTAGGGAATGGAAGTTGCTTTAGATAAAAGCATCTGCTAAATGACGTAAATGGTGAGGCGTACAAGTGTTCTCTTGGTTGACATGTATAATGATTGTTTTCAGTATGTCTGTTCTTCAAGATCTACTTCAGTAAGAAGAGGTTTTGATTCCATAAGCCTCATCACTATTGGGTCGCCCGTCTGGTATGGAAATCCTACTGACTAAGCACTGAAAAAGTGTCACATTGCATAATGTAGTTATTTTGAACAACACACTATATACCAATATTTGTTATTGTAAAAAAAAACATGTAACTCTTAACAGAACATACACTACATGGACAAAAGTGTTGGGACACACCTGTTTTCTGGGTTTGGGCGAGGTCCCTTCCTTCCAGTGAAGGACAAACTTAATACTTCAGCATTCCAAGATATTTTTGACAACACCATGCTTCCAACCACAGTTTGTGTAAGAACCTTTTCTATTCCAGCATGACTGTGCCCCAGTCCATAACGACATGGTTGGATGAGTTCAATGTGGAACTGGGTATTATTAAAGTCTATGAATACTCCATATTAAAGTCTATGTATTTGAATGCAATACCATTAAAGCCCCTGTTGTTGTAATGGTCTGGCATCCCAATACTTTTGCCCACATACTGTAGTTTCAGATTTCTTTCCATTTTAGAATAAGAAGATTGTTGCTCAGTGTTTCAAACAAAACATTTTATTCAAAAGCCAGGAGAAAAACTTACAAGTTGGTTTCCTTCAAAAGGTACCAAGATGTTAGACCCCAGCAATCCACATTTTTACAGGTGATTCATTAGTCTAGGTCACCTTTTTTCCATTGCGCCATGATCCAGTTTTGAAATTCTCTTGCAGTTCTCTTGGGTGTTGTGAATACCTTTGAATCATTCTGTCCCTGTTTCACTCGCATGGAATTGAACTTGAACCACTAATGAAATATGGATCTTTATAATCATTCAACAAACCAGCTAAACTGACTATGATAACTAGAACCGTTTAAAAAAATGTACACCTTAAGCACCTGTCTGTATAATCACTGTTGTCTTGGTAAGCAAAATTCTAGTCAGATTCGTATGTCGTATGTGTCTGACACAACTAATCAGAAATATTTCTCAAATGTATGTGGGTCGTCAGACAATAGTAAATGAAACATTAATGAATAAAACATCACGTTGTATAACGTGTATGCATGTATAATTAAACTAAATTAGGCAGCTGTGTCGCTAGCTAATTGTTAGCTAGCTAATGACATTTATAGGTGCACTTCAATCCAGCAGTAGCCACTGCAATTTCCAAAGCACACACAAACACACACACCAACACACATACATACACAGACATTAAATTGTTGAACTGAAGTGTCCAATGAGGTCAAAATTAGCTATGTGTACTGCTAGCAAGCTAACGATGTAGAAATTAGACAGCTAATAGTCCCCTACAAAAGCT
The DNA here is from genome assembly GCA_037974405.1 of Brachyalestes nurse. Classification (NCBI taxonomy): domain Eukaryota; kingdom Metazoa; phylum Chordata; class Actinopteri; order Characiformes; family Alestidae; genus Brachyalestes; species Brachyalestes nurse. Next base: position 19,811,352 of record JBBPCY010000039.1, read on the forward strand.
TAATCATTAAAGAAAAATGCAGAAAAAGGATGTGGAGCACATAAAAGCAACATTTTAGGAGCAATGCATATAAGCAGTGTGTATGTGTGTTTGTGTGAGAGAGAGTGTGTAGAAAGAGGTGTTAGAGTGTTAGAATGTATAATGTAAGTACAGTAGGGTGGATAAGAGAGAAGGAGAGAGAGAGGGAAGGAGAGAGAGAAGGAGAGCAAGGGAGAGAGAGAGAGAGACAGAGAGAAAGAGGGAAGGAGGGAGAGGGGAATAAGAGAGGGAGAGAGATAGAAAGAGAGTGGAAGGAGAAAAAGAGAGAGAGAGAGAGAGAGAGAGAGAGAGAGAGGAGAGAGAGAGAGAGAGAGAGAGAGAGAGGGGGGGAAGGAAATAGAGAGAGACAGAGAGAGAGAAAGAGAGGGAAGGAGAGAGAGAAAGAGATAGGGAAGGAGAGAGAGGGCGAAAGAGAGAGAGAGAAAGAGAAAGAGAAAGAGAGAGAGAGAGAGAGAGAGAGAGAATGCGGCCTGGCTTGTATCAGCAGTGTCTGCTTTCAGTGGCTGTGTGTCAGTGAGCAGTAAGTGCATGCTTTATTTATGCAGCTTGTAGATGCCACTCACATTCTGCCCCAAACGCACTAACACACACACATACACACACACACACACACACACACTTGCCTGGAATGAACTTGAATGGACCCAGGGGAGTTCAGCTGTATGTTGCTGTATGACCCACATGCTCGTACGTTCATGCCTGTGTGTATTTGTGTGTGTGTGTGTGTGTGTGTGTGAGCGTGAGTGTGAGTGTGAGTGTGTGGTGTGTGTGTGTCAGTAGCACTTCATTGAAAGCCAGTATTCATAAGGCTACATGACACATACAGAAACGTTTTAAGGACTACTGACAAAGCTACATAAATATTTATAAAGGTTTGTTCTAACAGGCCTAAGTTGTCATAACATTTTCAGAGGTGAAATTCAATAAAGCAACCGTTATAACAATGGATGCTTTTTGGAATAAGACATGTTTATATGTCAGTTTATGTCAGTTGTCATAAAAAGTTTATATAAGTGTCATGAAGCCACAAAAATACAGGTCTTAACAAAGTGTTAACAAAACATCTAAATGCAGTTTTCTTCTGTTCTCTCACACCCAGCATTAACTTTTTCAACAGTTTGTGCTACAGTAGCTCTTCTGTGGGTTTGGCTCAGACTGGCTAGACTTCCTAAATATGTGAGCCTTGGGTGCCCATGACCTGGTTCACCGGTTGTCGTTTCTTGGACCGTTTTTTGGTAGATACTGACAACTGCATACAGGAAACATCCCTCAAGACCTTCTGTTTTGGAGATGATCTGACTATTATTTAGCCTATTTAGCACTTTCAGAGTTCAGATCCTAATGCTTTGCTCATTTTTCTGCTTTCTTCTGCTTTCAATACATCACCTTAACCTGTTGTCTAATCCCACTCCTTAAAAAGTGCCACTGTAATGAGAATCAATGGTATTCACTTGACCTGGCAGTGGTTTTAATGTTATGCTAGATCATTGTAAACGTAAATGCACAGAAGCTTTTCATATATGGGCTGTACATTTTACACTGAACCTTTCTATGAAAATGTGTTTTTCCATGAGATGAGGTCTCGTAAGTCAGAGCTCAGAAAAGTCTACGGTAAGAGACAACCTTGAAACTGGAAAGGAAAATGGAGAAAGCAAGGCCACTCACTGGGCATAATGTCTTGGAACACAAAATGCATCCTTGGGCTTAAAAGCTTAGAATGTGATTGCTACCTCCAAAGCAAGTCAATGGGCCCAGTTCATTAAAGAGAAACTACACTGGAAAAACAGCACTAAATGTGTTTTTCACGTCTCCTAACACATCCCAGGACCATACAAAGTGATTCCGCCGTGCCCGCTAGCTTATTCTTTATTGCTTTTGCTCTGTTTATAGGAAAACCTCCATCCTGTTGTCTCCTGTGGAGACATTTCTCAGTTGTTGTCTATGAAAAATGAATGGAAAGATTTCCAAGCCTTCCCTGAAATGGTCTGATTTAATCAAACCGTGCTTACTGGCCAATATGCCTGCAGACATGATTGTCCTTGGTTGATTAAGCAATGTTCTTACTCCCTGGAAGATCAGCTGTTTTATCAGTGTAAACACAAGGTGACTTATTTTTCTAGCTCAGAATAGACTTCAATCAAGCTTCCATGCAGAAGTCTGCGTTCCTATGGGACCACCACAATAACTTCTGAAGCGGCACTAATATTCAGTGTGTCAGCCTGGTGTAGACAGTGACGACACAGAAGTGTAGAAAATGATTATTTAAAATTATTGTTAGTATTGATACTTGCATTTATACTGAATTGTAGTTTTGTATGATGTGGTAGTTTTAATCCTTTATTGTAGTTCCTAATTGTTTTTATTTTTAATGTCATTCTTATTGTTTAGCAACAACACGTGGACTGGTTTTTAAAAAAAAAAGCTTTAGCATTTTATAGCAGTGATCTCAAAAAAAGAGAGAAAAAAAACTCGTTTATACCCTTCAGGTCATAAGCTGACAGATGCTGGATATAATAAGTTCTATTGCAGTTTATTAACCAGCTCACTACGAAACACAGTGCACGTAAAATGTGCTTAACCCTACCTTAATTTACCCCTGAAAATACACCAAACCCCCCAAGTTGAATTAAGTGGCCGTTAATTTGTGAAACCCCTTAATTTTACCTTAAAATTAAGATTTTAAGATTTTAAGATTTAATGAGTGCGAAAACCCTTAATCTTAAATTTAAGGTGTTAATTCAGGAGGTTCTATTATTTAGGGAAAAATTTGAAAAAGGAGGAAATTCAGTAGTTTTACCCCTTTAATTGGTAAAATTAAGCTTTGGTTACTAGTGATTTCGGGAACTTTTTGGCTTTTTTTGACACTGTAGCTAGTTTTGTTAAAGAGTTTCATTCTAAAATATATCCGGAAAATTTTGGAAAGAATTTTATGCTTATATTTCTACAATTAAACGTTTTATGCATAATATAGCATCTGCATTTCTTGTATGTGTGACATCCACTCCCAATTCAAGTCAAAAAGAAAATCCTTGATAAAGCATTTGGGATCTCTGATTTGAGCCATAATTGCATGGAAATAATTTTACTTGAGTGTGGTGTTGGGAGTGTGGAGGTCTCTCCACCTGCTAGTTAGCTTAGCCAATTAAAGCTCTACCAGGACTCAAGTGCCACACCACAGTGGCTGAGGCTGATATTCTGAATTGAAGCTACTCTGTTCCTGCCAAGAATGACAACCAAACCAGCTAGCAACATATCAGCTAGCTGTTCAGCTTTAACTTTCGTTTTTTTTTATATCAGCACATGTATTGCAAGCACCTACCAAATAGAAGCCCCAATAGTGGCATGAATTTACAATGCATTTTGTGTGTTTATGTTCTCATACAGTCAGGCAGTGCAGGGATAATTAATTTAAATTATGCCAAAATAAAAAAACTCTTGTAATTTGTATGTAATACAGACCACTGTATGTTTGTTTTGGGGTGGAATTTGCAAGTGTATCAAGCTTTCCAAAAGTGGGGGTGTTCTGCGATGGGGAAGCCAAATTATAAATACAATTTAATCAATTTAATACAATTTAATCTGACAAAAGTGGGGGGATGGAATCGCGTGTGCTTCACCCCTGGGAATTCGTAATTTCACTGTCAGGACCAGCTCACGAGTGCCACGTCCCGACCATCAAGGTTGCTGAATACAGAGCCTAGACTTCTGCCCTTTCCTTCAGGTTAGTTTGGTATCTCCATATTTGTAATTATGTTCCGTTGTTTCTCATCTCGCTTCCCTTATTTAAATCCAGGTCGACTCAGATTGTCCATTCATCCGAATGTTTACTGGCTGCTTGTTCACTGTGTACTCTGTGTGGTTGTTTGTTTGTTTCTTGGTATAGCCATAATGCGTCCACTGAAAACATACCCTGCTCTGGATCCTGAAGGAATCAAGCCTCAGTCTCAGGCTTGATGCAAACAAGAGCCTCTATTGGCATTGTACAAGCACTTTGTGAAATACCAAGCAATTTTTGTTAACTGTTTGAGTTCTGTTTTTGCTTCAGTTACACTGGAATGAAGGAAAAAGTATCGGAAAAGTATGCCTCCATGTGTGTCCATGACATTTACTATGTTTTATGTCATTACTGCAAACTGAATCGTTTCGCTCAGTAACCGAGCCATAAAGCGACCTAACGATTTTAAACCCTGCCAGGCTCATTTGCATAAAGTGCATCCAGAACCCGAGGGCAGAAAGAGCAGAGTGTACATCAGCAGTTTGATGCGTCAGTTATATGTGTATGTGTCGTCTCTTGGCACATTATAGCACGACACATTCAGTTTGATGTAAATCACCCAACAAATTAGAAAGAACAAAAGCAAGGCATTTTGCATGATGTCACATGCTGCTTTACATTTCAGCACCAAAACCCAGTAAAACCTTCCTGAGGCAGTGTGTGGCCTGGATCCTGCCAGAAATATGACAAACTGCTTAAATAAGCTTAGAGCTACAGATTTTGTCAAACACATTTATTTGTATTATTGTAATGATGAACGTTTGTACATTATGTTCTGCTCAAGGCCCTCACCTCTACAGGTACAGAGTGACCCGACTGCACAGGGCGTTCTACAGGTCTTCGTGAGTGTTGCCTTTAAAGCCTAGGGCAAAGAACACACATATACATATACACACACACACACACATTCACTTACCCACAAATAAGTCCTGGCATTGACTGGTTTTAATCCTGTCTGCTTTGCATTGTCAGAGTGCCTGTGTTTGAACAATGCCGTTGTCTCCTTGTTTGCTAATTTAGGAACAAACATTTGCCTGCACAGCAAACAAGCTCTCCCAGGATGTGTTATTAATAGGCTAATTAAGCCGGCAGTAATGAGCAGGATTACAGCTAATTATGACAAGATTTGTTTTGGCGTTGTGTCTGGGAGGAAGCAGTGAAGTGTGTAAGTCTACCTAGGAGTTCATTACTGCAATTACGCTGCACCTGAGTGCGCGGGACACACTCCCAGCTGCAGCAGGAGAGCAGAGGGAGTGGGGGGCTACAGATACGGGCCTAGAGAGAATGCTGGGCATGGGCAAGGGCTCAGACATGGCCTGGCACAGAGAGCGTGTAGCAGGTTCACTGTTAGATTCATACACACACATTCACTGGCAGAGACGGAAATATAATGTTAAAGGGCATTCAAGCAAATATGAAAGTGTGAGTGTGTGTCTGTGTCTGTAAGCAAGTGAGCCCTTGTGCCCTGTTGTTGGGAGCATTACTTGTATGCATGTATGTATTATGTGTATGTGTGTGAATATCACATATACCAGGGTTCTTCAGTTCCAATCCTGGACAGTCAGTGTCCAGCTCAGTCTAATGTGGGCAGAGAAATCACCAGACTCTGCTGGACATCTGCCCTGCAGGACATGGTTCTAATTACAGGGGGTACTCGGGGTACTGTACCCCCCGATCAAGACCCAGACCCCCCCCAAAAGAGACAAAAATAGCAGTTTGGGGGGATTCTTAATTATTACGAAGGCAGTACGCCCCAATTAATCTCTATTCAGTCACTGGCCACTTCGCCGGAAACACCTTTTAGGTCCACCTTGATAGTGTGGCTACCTTCTACAGAATGTATAAAAGGCATCATCTAACACTTTATCGATGAAGACTGAGGGCAGAGTTTACTGGTGTGAAGCAGATGATTCCAACAGATACACTGTATGGACAAAAGTATTGGGACACGCTTGACAATATTAGTGATTCAGGACACCAAGACATTTTGGACAATGTCATGCTTCCAACTTTGTGGACACAGTTTGTGGAACAACCTTTTCTATTCCAGCATGACTGTGCCTCAGTGTTCTACAGGATGAATGGGCACAAATTCCCAAAGAAACACTCTAAAAGTTTGTGGAAAACCTTTGAAGAAGAGTGGAAGCTGTTCAAGCTGCAAAGGGTGGACCAACTCCATATTAAAGTCTATGTATTTAAATGCAATAACATTAAAGTCCCTGTTGGTGTAATGGTATCCCAATACTTTTGCATGTGTCAGGCTCAGGTTGGGTTTATATTTTCTTTCACAATATTCAGCTCTTTAGTTTTCTCCTTACTTTTTTTCCTCTCTAATTTTATTACCTTAAAACTCTTTTAAGTTGGCCTGCTGGTTTCAGTTTATCAAAGATCTAATGACAGCTATTATTCCCACTGCACGGTATTTAAACTCCTGCTATTATTAGAAATATCAGCTTTTATTCAGGTTAATGGGCAGAATTTTGATGGCCTTGGGCCATGTTGGGCTGAAAACTTGTGGCCAGGGGCGGTTCTAGACCAAAATTACCAAGAGGGCTGAGGTGGGGCCAGTGTGTTTTTAGGGGGGCACATATAACGGCAAAACAGGCCAATATTTTATTTTATATATTTTATTATATTTTGCGTTTCATTTATTTTCATTACAGTTCTTTTTCACAGCATGAAATCACATTGTCATCAAAATAGAAAGGAAAAAAAAATCACATACAGTGAGTGGTCGCAAAATCTTTTAAAATCACACTGTCATCATCTCACTCTAGTAAGGGGGAAAATAGAAAGAAAAAAAAAATTAACATACTGTGAGTGGTCTCAAAATCCCATAAAGCATTTGCATGTGCACTTGGCTGAAACACTACAACAACAAGATTCTGAGATTGTGACTCCTTGAGAAACACCTCTTCTCAGTTAGTCCATTTAGGGCTCCAGCTGTTAGCTTTTACAAAAGAAGTTTACAATTTGTGCTGCTGGTGTTCAGGTTGCAGATAACAGCGCACGTGTGTTGCGATTTAAGCAGTCCGTCTAGAACACACGTTGCGTTAGTTCCCTTCTTCGAGTCAGCGCATGTCGTGATAAGAAATTCATATTTAAGTCATTGGCTGTTCAGTGCATGGGCCATAACAGGGGCCAGGAGCAATTCTACAGGGGCCCTGGCCCACGCTGGCCCCCGTCTAGAAGCGCCTATGCACGTGGCTCAGGTTCAAACTCAAAATGTGCTGATATGATTCAGGTCAGGTTGGACTTGGACAGAAAATATTCTATATTTGGGTTTGGACTGAATATCAGATTAAAGCTGTAGTAGAGAGCAGCTGAAAAACTGTACACGACCGAATGTGCTACAATCTATTATAGAATGAACCCATAACGTCGATGGACCTCATAAAAGGGTAGTGATTGGAAATTACGTGTCCTATCAGGACACGTTCAGTGTATTTTTCCTTTTATTAATTTAAAGGGGCCATATGCTTCTGTACATGTGAGCTGCTTCAGTGGCAGGATGCAGGAGGATTATTGTCTATGTATAAATACATTATCTTAGCTGATTAAAAAGAGATAATTTGCCATTAAAACCTGTTAGTGAAGATTGTCTCCTCATCCTAGAAAGCTAATTAACAGAAAATAAATTTGAGTATTATACACAGAACATATTTGAAGCCTCATTAATGATGTTATATGGGTTTATGACCCACACCTTTTTGTGAGCTTTGTTCTCAAGGTATCACAGGCACCTTTCTTTATATGTTCTGGGTGCAAGAATTATGAACCAAGGTCTCCTCAACACTATGAGTGGAACTTGCATATCATGTACAGTTAAAATGGTTTATTTGTCATCCGTGAGCACACCACAGCACAAAACCGTTCTTTGCATTTTAACCCATTCACCAAGTGAAGCAGCAGGCAGCCAGGAACAGAGTGCCTGGGGAGCAATGTGTGGGGATAGTACCTTTCTCAATGGGGCCACAGCAGTCCTGGGATGCGAACCCACAACCTTCTGATCACAGGGACAACTCCCTAACCACTAGGCCACCAGCTGACCCAAAACATTCCGTACTTTGGAGAATCTGGGCTTCACTTTGTGAATGGGTTAAAATGCTCTTAACCAGGATTCTACATATTTGGTAACTGCCTGGACCCACGGCACCAGGAGGAGAACAGTGGAAGCATGGAGAACTGTCCTTTTTTCTGCATTTCTGTATTGGTGTTTTCATTAAAACTGTAATTATATTTATGAGTATTGGGGGACTAGGAAAGAGTGGGATGAGGTGCAGGAGAAATTAGTCTCTAAAGCCTGCAATCTTAGGGTCATCTTTTTAGAAACAATAAAAACTGTTAGCCCGAGGCGGTTTTCTCAGAGCGTGCAGTTTGTTTGGTTTAATGTTAGAGCCTGAGTGCAGTCCAGGGAATAGATCCCTTTCATCTTTCAAAAAAACTGCTGGTCTGGGGTTCACTTCGGCTCAATACTGGGGTATGTTTCAAGCTCCTACGCATCAAGTAGCATGACTGGCATTCACATTTCTTTCTAATTGAAGTAGCGTTCATAGTTCCTTTTAATTAAGTCATAGTTTTAGTCTTTCAGTCATCTTTTACATTTCAGCCTATTTATAGCAGGTTGATTAATTTGAACTTCAGCTTATTTTGTTCCAGGTTTCGTAACGACAGGGAAGGAGATGGAAAGTGATGTGAGCTCTTGCACTGAGAAAATTGAGCGTTTTATACCGTTTCATGTGAAAATGGCTCCTTGTTTACAGGCTCCTGCATGAGGAACATGCCCCACATCCTTGTGTCCAAAAGTGACGCATGAACTTGTGCAATCAAACCACAGTTCAGAAGAAATTCTCAGGAGTGAAAACAAACCAGGAATAAGAGGGATTATTGTCTGGGTGTAAATATATCATGTAAGTTGGTTAAATAGAGATCATTTGCCAATAAAAACCTGTTAGTCTAGAGCCCTTTTCACACTCTACCAATTTTGCAGACCCGAGGCCTTTTATTAAAGCTCTTTTTTAAGCTTCAGTGCAGTCTAGGGACCAGGAGCAGTGTGTGGGGACGGTACCTTGCTTGAGGGTACCTCAGTGGTGCCATTAGCAGTCCTGGGATTCAACTCCACAACCTTCTGATCAGAGGGATACTTCCCTAACCGCTTAGCCACCAGCTGCCCTATTTATTAAAGGTCTTTTTTAAGCTTCAGTGAGGTCTAGGGACCCCATCCCGGGTCTTTCTTAACCAAAGCTGGTGGTCTGAGCCCCTCATAAAACTCCAAAATCAGTCTCAAGTACTCAGACCAGTGTAAAAATGCAATAAGTTAAACGCAGTGTACTACTGGCTGCATTAACACACATCTCCGCTGTTTCGCAGCCCTTTAACTTTGCATATTAAAACATCTCTTAAAGCAGTCAAAGGTCGCAAGGGTGACGGCGGAGTTAGTGAAGAGGAAGGTGACTATTATCGCCTTCAAACACAGAGGCATGTCCCCGGCCCATCCTGCACTGCGGCACAGTCCAAATCCAAATCCATATATTTTATGGTGAAGAGATACTTTAATTCTTTTAAAGCTTTTAATCTTAATTTGTCAAATACTGCAAGAAAAAAAAATGAAAGTGCCAGCTTTAATGTACATGCAGAGAAAGGCTAGACCCTGCAGAATCTCCACTAAAGCAGCAAAACTCACAACACACACACACACACCCTCCTGCAGCTCAGGATAAGAAAGCTAAGACGCGGATTTAGAGCTTAACTTATCCTCATCTTCTCACCAGCATCTCCCAAAGAGCAGCCAATACCAACACTAATCCCTTACATCGCACAGGAGAGAGAGAGAGAGAGAGAGAGGGAGGGAGGGAGGCACAGACAGACTGAGAAAATAAACACAAAAAAAGCTCCTTTAAAACAGGTGGATTTACATCCTGAGCAAAAAAGACTAGCAGCTTGAACTGTTTTTGCTCACAATGCGCCGTGCTGGGTGCAAATGCAGGAACACACATACACACACACACACACACATACACATGCACACACAAAAAAAACCTCAGCGTATTATATAAGAAGACCTTTCCGAAGGAAAAAAAGGCGCAGATGAGATTATAGAGCAAGCTCGTTTCCTGCTAAACTTGTGCTGCAGTTTCCGCAAATAAAAAATTGCTTTTATTCTCCCCAACATGTGTTCACAAAGATTAGACCGCTGTAATCTTACAGTACTTAATAAGAGACAGCACTCGGAGACAGAGAGAGAGAGAGAAAGAGAGAGGGAGCGAGAGAGAGTGTGTTCTGGAACAAGACTGCTCCTTTCCAGCCGATGACTCTAATCCTGTTTATTAAATTATAAAGAACCTGAAAGGATCAGGAATACTGAGTGAAGGATTTAAATGATTCATGGTAGTTTTTGCATAGTTATTTGATAGAGCGGGATCATGCTAAAGTCTGGGAGCTTTTGCAAATCTGCGACGGAGAAGATGCCACTGGCTCGGATCAAGGGCCTTTCAAGCAGTCACTGCATGCGGAACCGCCAGGATCAGGCCGTGCTGGGATCAAATGCGAAAAGCATTAAAGAGAATACTCAAACACACTGACTCACACACATACAGACAGACACACATACAGAGAGAGAGAGAGAGAGAGAGAGAGAGAGAGAGAGAGAGAGAGAGAGAGAGAGAGAGAAAGCGAGAGAGAGAGAGAGAGAGAGAGA
>JBBPCY010000039.1:19831600-19841686 GCA_037974405.1 Brachyalestes nurse
TCATTTTTTGGCAAAATTGACTTTTTTGCCTAAATCATCTCCTCATGATGCTGGCCACCTATGGTAAAACTGCCTACACCGTCAGTCAGTCAGGTAATATGATTCTACCACTTTAGGACAAGGCCCTGTCCATTGAAATGAATAGGAGCTGATTTTTGTGTGTTTCCTGAAAAACTTGAAAAAAGAGGCAGGCAATTATTTTAGCAAGGTGTCAATATATCAGTTGATTGTTCAGAGACCAGAATATTATAAGCTTTGTGCTTAGGCATTAAACATACTGTGTATTAGTGCTGTTTTCTTCAACAAAAATTATGACTAAATATCATCGTCAACGAACATTTATCACGTGACAAAAACCTACAACCTGTGACTATTTCTCAACTGGTGCTGTTATCTAAAATTGTTATCTATGTTCACAGATTCTGCTTTAGGCAGGGCAAACAAAGCAAAACAAAAAAAATACAGACAGTAAACTTTCGTTATATAAATGCGATATGTGAAGAAGTATGATAAGACACGAGATACAATGCATGCAACCAGTAATTTAACTGATTGGATAGTGCATGGTTTCCAAAGTGTGGACAGCAGCTCATTTGTAGGGCCTTAAAGGTCAGTTATATGAATAACACACGTCATTTGAGATTACTGATATGGGTTAATCCAACCTTTAGTCAGTCAGACAATGAGCTGTTATACAATAAACTGCCACAGCACTCGCAGGCGTCTCAATGAGCTTTAAAAGCAAGCACACACACACACACACTCAAGCCCTTTGCTACCTCCTGGACGAGCCACTCAAGTGCCCTCAAGCTGCCTAATCCTCTGACATAATTACAACTGCACTTACACACAGACACACACACACACGGTTTAACTGACAAAATCAGATTAAAGAGTATTTTAGCGTCTTCGAATGATAACTCATCCAGATAAGGGAGATTAACGGTGTAAAGACAAAGAGACAAAACACACATATAAACACTGTCTGAAAACATGTTTAAGTGTGTTAGATGAGTGTGAGTGCATTAGAACAGATGACATTACGTAGTCTTTGCTCTACCACCTCCACACACACACACACACACACACACACAGACACACACAATATCGCCAAAAAAAAAACCCCATTGCTATTACATTTCTACATCTTGCAATTGTGAAATAGCAATATATTTAAAAACACAGAGCTCCTGATCAGACATTTGACAGTTTAATGTAAGACACAGAATGCAGAAATGATAGACCTATCAATTATTTTGCAGATATTTGGACACATTTCATGTTTTGCTTTTACAATAAAAAACAAATATTAATGTCAGTCTGTATACTCAGTTTACATCTAACTGTATTTTCCAAAAGTGTCCAAAAGCTACATGAATGAAGGCTCATCTTGGGCCACATCAGTACCATCATGTCAAGTCACAGATCAGTGAAAAATTTTCTTCCTATACAATCAAACTAGAACATCCAGGTGTGTCTGTTTCCTTTGAATTAAAGACCCCACATATCACAAGTCCACATATCACCCTTGTAAATACACACAACCCTGACTTCCTCTTAAACAACTTGGAAACAAAAGGGCATTACTCATCTCCACCATCTTTTCCACAACAACAATCTCTCCACGTTCCAACAATAGTCCAGAAGCATCAGGGAATCGGGGAAGACCAAGTAAAATCTGTCCTTAAATCCAAAATAAGTATATCTAACAATGAACTACCTTCATCCACCCTCGAAAAAGAAATCAACAAAATATCCCATCTCAGAAGAATTCTTTCTAGGTTATACAAAATTTTATCATCCACAGACATTGCTATCTCTGTCCCAACTGAAGCCTGGAATAAGGACTTCACATTTACCCCTGAACCCAAACTCTGGACACAAATCTGTGGTAACACCTTCACCATGACTAACAATACTAACCTACAATTAATACAGTACAAAGTAATTCACATACATTCACAGTAAAACACATATCACCCAACACAAAATGTATAAAACGGGACTACTCACATCTGACACTCGTTCACATTGCACACTTAACACTTCTGATGATTACCTACACTCAGCCTGGTCCTGTCCACCAATACAACACTTTTGGAAACATTTTGAGTTGTGACATTCCATTATCTCCATCCCTCTGTTTACTGGGAGACCTTTCAACAGTTCATCTACCGCCCAAATATTCCAAGTCTGCTCTACTCGCCTTAACTGTCGGCAAAAAAAACATTTTGCTAAACTGGAAAACCAAAACCTCAATCACTGACTAAATCTCCTCAAAGAACACATCTCCCTGGAATTAAACACATTTCAAAACTCAACCCTTATAGAAAACCTGGAATCCTTTCATTGTTACACTTGAGTTGCCTGTTAAATAACCACATTACGTACATATAGATGCACACCCATTCCCCCTTCCTCACACACACACACACACAAATATTTAAGCCCCCTTTTTTTCACCACAACACTAATGTTATTCCACCAACTGTTAAACAACTTATATGAACTTCCCCTTGATAAATTCATGCTTTGTATCTCTGCCTGTGTTTTTTTTTTGTTTGTTTTGTTTTGTCTAGTCTTGCTTTGTTTAGTTTTGCTTTACTGTAATGTCATGTATTAGTGGGTGGGTGAATTCGCACCAACTCTGAGAAATTAAAGATCTGCACTGCTATTCAAAATAAAAATAAAGTTGTCCTCCGAAGAGGGGGATGGTGATGGGCCCAAAAACAAAAACCAAATAATGACAGCATTCACACAGTTGAATTCACACTCACTGCAGGTCTGAGGCCGATTCTTAACTTAAAATGACAATTTCTTTACAATCCAAGCCAAAAATCACAGCCTAAAGAAAATTTGCATTTATATCCTTATTCATGCATATTCATGTTCTGATTCAAGCTGTTTGTTTGACACATAGACAGTTATACATGCACAACGTGCAGTAAAATGTAACCCTGATTTTAGTGAATTCTCTCACATCTGTATTTATGTAGATTTTACACTAAAATGCCCCTGTCTCATACTTCTGCCTTGTCTGTGTCTACCTTTGTTAGTTCTCTGTTAGCATTATCACTGGCATGCCCTGTTTGTCCTTGTGTTTAAGTCTTTGGAACCCCAGTTGTGGATTTACATGTTGTGTTTTGCCTTTTCTATTCCATTCATTGTGCTGGTTCCTTAAATGTGAGCTTATTTATTCTTACAAAACATCCAATATAAAAATATTTGCAGCGCATTCCATACAAACCCTGTTTGTTTGGAAAGGTCACTGGAATGGTTAATTTTCTATGCCCAGTAGCAAAGAGGCCACATATTCTCAAGAATCTATGTTCTGCAGCGCACCCGAGTTGATATACTATTTGATTGGAAATACTTTGCTCTTATAAGAAAATAGTAATATAATATGACTAATAGATGCATCACATTGCAGGTTGTGAAGGACCTATTATGGATGAGCTGCATTGTGATAAACAGTCAGACACGTCATATATCACTGGAAAGCCATTTGTAAACAGCTACTGTGGATGAGCTACATAATGATAAATAGATGTCAGGGCCGTTGTATTGTTGCTAAATTGAATCTTTCTGTGTATCATAGGTGTGCAATTGTCTACATGTCTACATGAAGGGTCCCATAAAGATTTAATGGAGGCCCCCCTGCACTCCCAGTGAGATAGTGACTGGTGGGTACATTTAAAAATCAAAGTCTTCTGCAATACCAATAACCACAATTAACAAACAATATCATGTGTGGCACAAAAATACTATCACAGTCAGGGTTTTTACAAAAGAACAATGATATTTCATCTGGCTTTGGAATCGAAAGGGTAATAAACATTCAAGTTGTATTTATATACAGTACAGTGCAAAAGTCTTAGGCTCTTGGCTTCAAGTGTTTGAAGCCATTTATATGAGCAGCGAGGGACTTTCTACCACCAAATACACATGTTAACATTAGAATAAGATTAGTTTGGTTTGTAAAAAGTATTTGAAGTTTTGTGAGCTGGTTAGAAGAACACAGGTTCGGTTCCAGATCCCTCCTCGATGCCTTTGCGTGGATTTGTGAAACTCCTTCAGCAGCTCCTGATTTAATCAAATGAAATGTCACATTATCTGAACCATGTATTTGAGGTATGATGAGATTTACAATGTAATACTGGGGCTTCCATTAGGGAAAGGTCTAGGAATTATTAAATAGACTTAAATCCCCATTCATTGTATGAATTTTATTTGTACATGTTCCGATATTAGCTTTCAAACCATATACTGCTCAGCTATACAGGTTTTAATTATAATTTTCTCAGGTTTGCACGTTTGAGAGGTGTTTTTGCACGTTGCTGTATTTTGCGTCAAAGCTAGACATTTAAATACTGTTACACTAATATGCTACATTAGCATATTATAAAACTCACTGCAGATACTGGTTTTAGCTCTGCAACATCCCTTCTACCATTTTCATCAACGTACAAAACAAGCATGTGATGATTTAGGGATGCAGTGTACACAGTGCTAATCCAAGTGTTAGCTTCCATCGCTTGTTAGGTACATTAGCATTGTAGTTCCCGTGCAAAACTAAAGAAGCAAGTTGGAAAAGCTGCCTTCAATCACTGGCTGATTAAAGGGAGAGCACAAGTGGAAATCAAAGTCTTTCCCTCCTATGGGCTCTATACAGTTAGCCTTGTTCTCCTCAGAAGTGCATCCCAGCTCCCTCGTCTCTCCAGCGGTCCGAATGATCGCTCTCTCACTGCTCGAGGCATGGCCTCCCCACTGCTTAATCAAGGCCAGGATAAACCCACCCGCCTGATCGCCCTGCCTTTGTTACGCCCTGAATAGGCTCTAAATATCCTCCCCAATCCCCTCACTGAGTGCATTCTGCGCTCAGCCTCATTCTCATGCTAATCCAAGCAGGTCTGATTCCTTAATCACAACGATGATGCTGTCCCATGAACAAGAACATGGAAATGGGAGCAATTTTGAAGTCTCCATGCTTTCTGGCCCTTCGTTCTCATGTCACTTTCTGCACTCCTCATTTTGTTTCTGAGGAAAGGACAGAGAGAACGGAGGGGGGCACAAGATGAACTGCTACAGTTTTGCAGCTGAGAGGCTTTAGTGGCGGAGCAGTCACTGAGCGGAGGATTTGATTTGTTGACGTGCTCTGTTAATTTCCTCTCCCGCTTCGTTAAGCCCTAACCAGTGATTAATGCTTTTGTTCTCGTTAATGGCAGCTTCCTAAATGCAGCATCGCTATGAGAAAAGAGCTGAGAGGAAGTGCGCCCTCGAGCATTGAGAGAGAGAAAGAGAGAGAGAGAGAGAGAGTGTGTGCAAAAATGGATATCTTGGCAAGCAAAATCATCTTCAGTGTGGTCACTGTACCTTAAATCTGATGTTTTTCATTTTGAGGATGCTCCAATACTATAAGAGTATTCAACCTATAGATTTTTTTTATTTTTATTTATCTCGTGACTGTAAGCAACCAAAAATGTGTAGATCTAAGATAATAACTCAATGTTTTTAAAATATCTTATTAGCCAAATTTAAGATGATTTCACCTGCCCCAAAATCATGTGTTGCAGTGAGACAGAAAGAAAGAAACTTAACCTTGTTCAGATAAAACTATTATGAATGGCACTATGAAAAGTTAACACCTTTTTAAGAATAACCGCAATATCGATCATTCTGATATAGCAGATGTTTTGTTTGTTACTTTTACAGTAAATTACAGTTTACAGTAACTTACTGTATTTGATGATTACAGTATACAGGGAGTCCTCAAGTTACAACACAGATCCGTTCCTTCGACAGTGATGTAACCCGAATTTTGGTGTGAGTGGAAACACATCACTTACCTATCCTAACACAGTTGCAAAATCATAAAAACACAACCACAGAAAAAGGAAAACTCCCTCACTCATACGCCGCATTACTGCCCACGTAGTCCGTAAGTACGAGGCTAACGGTGTAAACCGAGTGGGAGTGGGAGTGAGCGCTGTAAACTCGAAACGTCGTATGTTGAGACTGTCGTAACCCGAGGACCCCCTATATAATTGTATTTGAACTCTGGGAACTGATGTCCAACACTTGTTCTGAAACCTCCCTTTGACTGCATCCTTTTGTCACATGATCACGATTAATCACTGCACAGTGCTCCTAGTGGTACTTAATGTTCGATAGTAGTTCAGTCGCATTTCGTTTTGTCATGTCTGGACATAACCTGTCTACTGTACATTTGACTGGTTTTTACAGTGCATGTCACAGCAAGGGTTCACCAGTGTGTTTTTATTATACTGCAAGACTGCAGTAGCGATGCGCAGCGCTGTAATTGTCATGAAAATGCCTGCACGTGACTCTGAATGCAACCAAAGCAGTTTATTTCCAAATTATAATGTTGCGACTTATCTGGTTCTTTATGTCAACTGTTTTCTTTATGTAATAACATACTACCAGTGGATCCCCTGTAGGGGCTCTCCCACAGATACACACACACACACACACATACACACACACAGTTCTCTTTCACACATAAACACTATTCAGGACATTAAGTCATCACCCAGTGACACTCGCCAGGATGATGGAAAATAACACACATAAACCCCAGCATAAACCAGGGCAGGGTCACAATAAACACTACACATGTGAGCAGAGATCTTCTCTGAGTACAGTTTATCTCTGTGATGTAGGACTCACCTCCTGTGTCTCTGATAATTATAGCAAAACGACCACAAAACTGGCCCATTCTGTCTGCAAAGACACTAATTACAAAGGCTTTCCTTCAGCTTTTCTTTCGTTGTAGTCAGAAAAAGAGATAGATAAAGAGAAAGAGAGAGAGCGAGAGAGAGAGAGAGAGAGAGAGAGGGAGAGAGAGAGAGAAAGAGAGAGAGAGATTTGTAGAGTAGGCTCACATTAGCAAACAAATAAAGGATTAAAGTAATAACAATTACTACTGGGAGCCAACCGGTGTGTATGTATGTGTGTGTGTGTGTGTGTGTGTGTGTGTCTGTGTGTGTGATGGAGATGAGGCTGCTGGTACAGATTAGTAGTCCCTCCACCCAAAGGCACAGCAATTTCACACTGAGTGATAAAGAAAACATTACTGACGAGAAAGAGAGAGAGAGAGAATGAGAAAGAGATTTGTCATCTGAGACTCAGGCAAATATAACACTACCACCACCACCCACACACAGCTATTCTCCTATTCTCCTTTTGTGTAATAACACAAGTACATTATTTATGACTAACTTAATACGTAAAAAAATATATTTTCATTCATTTTGCATTTTGTATCAACACATTGAGTTTGCACTTAACATTGTTCCCATGTGTTTTAATGCTACAATTACAAGATTTTTTTCTGCACAACAACTTCACACAGAACAACAATTCATTCATTCATTTTCTGTAACTCCTTAATCCTTACTAGGGTTGTGGGTACCCAGAACCCATCCCGGGGTCTACAGGCGCGAGGCTGAGACTCACCCTGGGAGCACACAAACACACACACACACACACACACACACAGACACCTTTATATATATATATATATATATATACATATATGTGTGTATGTAATTTCATTCAGCTTTTATTATCAACCGAACAAATTAACACCGAACAAATTAAACAGTGCAAACATCTGAATCTGCAAGAAATATGACGGAACCAAAACCTAAAGACTAAATCAGAGCCTTACACCTTAAACCATCAATCACCACATCATACACACACACTCTTGCCCTCCCTACCCACCAGCGATGAGAGCATTACACTGATGGAATAAGACAGACAACATGCCCAGTAAAGGTCTGCCAGTGTGTGAGCGGTGCCAGCGCCTGAGGGGCTGCCACACACTCTGCCGCTCTGCCAGCCTAGTGCGGGCACACAGCCTGGCACACTGCGCCGGGGAAGCCACACAGTTCAGACGACAACGCTTTGGCAAATCACGCTCGTTAACTTAAGGGATTTTCCATTCTCTTTCTGTCACGCACACGCACACACACACACATACACACACAAAGATACACCTCTTGGTCCTACAGCTGTAATCAAGCAGTGTTTGCTGTTGCTTGTTGAGTGTAATATTGTGGGAAAGGCCCTTTTATAACTGAGCTTTCTTTCTCTTTAGCCGCCAGCCGGCTGTGTTTACCTGGCACTCGCACTTTCTCTCTCTCACACACACACACACACACACACCTCTCATTCACAATGGAACATATTAGTGGCTCTCAGAGACACACAGCTGGAGCAACCTACTGAACTACAGGAACAAAAACAGGCTTTAACTCTGTTCACACTGCTGCTGTCATTACATTGGAATTTAGCTCTGCAATGATATGTAAGCACTTGTACTAGCATTAGCATTCACTCTCCCTACTAATGGCTCCACACTAGTGACCTCAGCATTTAATCTCAAATTGGCCACTAAGGGAATTTTGGGCAACTGTTCTGTTGGCATCAGTTTCTGTTATTTCTCTTGTGTACTAATACACTTAAAGCTTAAAGTGTGCTTCAAACCCATACATCTTAAAACCCTTTTTTCAAAAATCATAATAATTCAATCCTTAATGTCATTCAGCATGTTTTGTGGAAATGCACTGAAGAGGAACTTGTGGTGCTGATGGGAACCAGGAGTCATGATGTTTGTAGTGTAAATATACACATTTTTTTTACAATCCAGAATGAACAGTGAGCAAACATCTTTTGGAACCCTTGTCCTTCCAACACCCCACATGAATACAGTAAAAACACCAAAAGCTTCAAAACTGTCTCAGGCATCCATTTGTATACAGAACTTTCATGCTATAACCTTCAGAGGCATTAAACCCTTAGTGAACATCTGGTTCCTATCACTGCCTCTGTAAGTTTCTCTAGAAAGGGGCATTTAGCATCAGACCATTCTGGATGAGGTTTACATCTTACATATTTAATTATGGAGACATTTGAAAACATCTGGACTTGTGAAACAACAATCAAATACACACAGTTTTCTCATCAGACATGTTTGGTGTCTGAAGATTGCGTCTTTAGTGACTTGCGCATGTAATTAAGGTACTGTAAACATCAAATTGCACTGAATGGTTCAGTAATCTCAAATGGGATTGCTTATGGGATTTCTGACAAGAGGACACTTGTCCAGGATGTTCAGAAAAAAATGTGTAAAGATTGTGTACAATGGATTACTGACAAAACTATAACTAAAAAACAGTAGAGCAAAGAGTCACAAGGTTCGCTATTACCAGTGTACTGAAGGTACTGTTAATGCTTCACATTGATAACATTTCCTTAACACACACATTCTATCTCTCTTTCTCTCTCTCTTTCTATCTCTGTCACTCTCTCTCTCACTCTTGCACTGGGACAAAAGCTCAGCGCCATGGTGACTCGGTGAAAGCAGAAGCATTTACCCAGCAGATCAGCAGTGATAAGCTTTTTCTCTCTCTCTATCTCTCTCTCTCTCACCCCGACTGCTCTCCTGTTGCTCTTTTTGCTCTGTCCCCCTCTCGTTGCCTCACTCTTTAACAGTGGGGTCTTTGTGAGTGTGTGTAATAGCTACACTGCTGTCACCTAGTGTATAGCTCTCTCAGTCTGTGGCCTGGAACTTTGACATGTGTCCAGTGACATTAACCCGGCCTGCTTTTCCTGCCTGGCCCCACTGTCTGCCTCCTGCCTGGCCTAATAATGTGTGTGTGTGTGTGCTTATGTGTAATACTGAGCGGCACATACAGAGAGGGAAGAGGCCACACAAGTCTAAAAAGAACTTCATGAGAGAATGGCACAAATACATTCATACAAACTTGTCCTTCCTTGGCAACTTTTGCACTGTTGGACAAGCTTTACAGAACACTGACAAAAAGCCCATTTTAGCTAAAGAGGAATCATAGCACACAATACAAGCTATGGAAATTGAGTCATTTCAGTAGTGTGAAGGTCACAGTGTTTATGCTAGACTGAATGCAGTTTTTGCAGTAAGAATGAATGAGCTGATATTGTAAGGCATGGATTATCAACTCTGGTCCTGGAGGGCCGTGGTCCAGCATGTTTTGGTGATTTCCCTGCTCAGAAACACCTGGTTCACCTCGCCAGTTAATT
>JBBPCY010000039.1:19841786-19851920 GCA_037974405.1 Brachyalestes nurse
TTGGTGATTTCCCTGCTCAGAAACACCTGGTTCACCTCGCCAGTTAATTGTCTGGTTTAGTGAATGTGTTTGAGGAGAACCACCACCAAACTGTGCTGGACACCGGCCCTCCAGGACGGGAGTTGGTAAATTAATCCCTGCTGTAAAGTGTCATTTTATATCAGAAACAGAAACATAATAGTATTTCAATTATCATTGTATAGCGACCTCAGACAATAGTAGTGGTCTAACGTAAATATCACACATAACTAATTAACTAATTTGAGGTTCAAAATTAATACAGTTATTTTAACGCGGCTTTTTTTTTAATTACTCTTATTTTGAAAGTTCGGTTTTCTGTGCTCAACCTCTTCATCTCACTTTAACAGGGACACTCGCTACTGAAGATACTGACTGTGTCTGCAGCTCCCTGATAAAACAAAAATGTTTCTGCTGGTAAAGTTACCTGTTCAGAAAAAAAGAAAACAGAGTTATAAATGTGAACTTACTGTTGGTTGGAAGGTGCCTGATATACTGTTCTGATCGTGGCTCTGGATCATGGGCGCCGGCAGTGCTGGACTGCCCATCGGGCATATCGGGCATTTGCCCGGTGGGCCAATGTTAAATTTGGGCCGGCGCGGAATCCTGTCAGCAAACCACGCCCCCCCAACCTGAAAGCACGATATCGAGAAGGATAACGTAAATTTTGCCCGGCGCGGAATCACGTCAGCACCGCCCCCTCCCCGGGTGGACCGGTCTCAAAATGCCCGGTAAGATTTTTTGTCCCAATCCAGCCCTGGGTGCCGGAGCTCTGATGCTGCCTTGTCAAAAAATGATAGCATAGCGCAAATTGACAGCAGAGTCTATGGAGTCATGTTACCCTGCCGAAAAATGCTACCTTGAAATTTATTCAGTTTATACAGTCAGTTCCTAACACTGATATGAGAAATAGGCAAATAGCAATTATAGTGGTTGTAAAACTATAATGGTTCCAGCGCCCATGTTCTGGACTCTGAGGGCACCTTGTTTTACCATAATAAATGAGATAAAACGTGAATACCCTGCAGGTCCAAATAGTTTTGGTTTTATATTTGAATTGATTACATTAATGTTTAAGTTGAGATTTACAGAAATATTTGAACTGCAGCTGTGTGACTGTGTTAAGGGGAACACTGGTGTTAAAAAAGCTCCTTATTTGTTTGAAGTGTTTGCAAACCAAATGTTATTGCACTTTTGTTCATTTAGCAGTATTTTTAAAATAAAAGTGCACAATACACTACTTTTGAATTCATTTTTGAATTTTGCATATACCAATGTGATTAATCGCAGAAAAGCATGCAGTTATCACAATTATAAATTTTAATTGTTGCCCAGCATTCATTTATATACATAGATTTATAGTATCGTAGTGTTTTCATCCATCAAAGTTCTCTCACTACAATACCCAGCATGCATTGTGCAGACATATGAAAGATCTATTGGGAGTCCTAGCAGCAACATTAGCCCTCCAGTGTTAAGCAGTTAGAAGTGTAAAACACAACAGACTGCCCTCATGTACACTATGGATAAAAGTATTGGGACACACCTGTTTTTCAGGGTAATCTTAAAGTTCGGTGGGGAAGAACCCTGACCTATACCCCATCAAGTGAAGTGATGTGTCCCTTCAGAAATTAAAACGTTTGTGGGTGAAGCAAGGATAAATTGACTGCTGCTCGTGGGAGAGTATGGGTGTGTCAGTTTACTGTGTAGCATGAGTGGATATATTTTCATCTGGTAACCACCCCCAGTGTTACCAGATGAAATTCAATTTTACTTATCACTTTGAGAATCACGGGTGTATAGTATGGCATTTACATCCAGTAAAAAAATGATTAAAAACAAAAATTGTTAAACTCACAATGGTCAGTCTCTTTGCAGTCTATAGTCAGTATCAGAATCCGAATCAGATACAGCTAAATTAGGAGCATGTCATTACATCCATGGTGATGCTTGGCAAACAAACACTCTCTCTTGGACTGCAGAAGGATTATGTCTGAATAGAAATCACTCATGGCACCAAAAGGGTCAACAAGGTTTAACAATCTAATTTTTAAAATGTAGAAAATATAAGCCATTAGAGGAACAACCCAAACATTTTTATATTAAACCCTTAAACTAAAAAATAGTAAGACTCTCCCTAATGGATTTCACAGGTAGGTGAATCATGCCCAGTTAAAACCACTCCCACTGAAATGTTTCATTAGACTCATTAGCATCCTTATAAACACTATTTCAATCTTTTATTTTACTCGTCTAAATCCTTACAACTTTATCAATGTGACACTGTTCGAATGCCTTTTGATTCACTCCTTTGCTGTTGTGTCTGTGTATCAACATGATATTTAAGCTATTTGTTGTTATGTAGTTGATCTTTTCATTGTTTTACTAAACATTGTGTTATTTGAACTATTTTAGTTGACTTTTTTCATAGCTTTGTGGTTGTTTTACCAGGCAATTTATTGTTAGCTGAGAGGGGTTCTAGATTCTAAAGGAATTTTTTTTATGTAACTGCACAGTTAATATTACAAGACTGACGTCTATAGAAAGTAATGAGGCTCATCTTGCATTAAGTATTGATCTGTTACTTAATACCTCAAGTCTTTTGTTCTAGTTATGACTGCCCTTACTAAATGTCTTCAATAACGTCAGCGAACGTACAAAGTGACCTATTATTCTTACTTAAGTCACCGACGGCAAACAGCAATAATCCTTCTTAATACTTTATTATTCAAACATGGCCAAGGATTCACTCAGTGAATCACTAAAGAGTAGAAAGAGACAGTTTAAGGTGTAAGACTCAAATTGCTTTGAATGGAAACATCTCCCATTTTGCATATCGCTAGTGGTGTACCCAAGCATTGGCCTACATTTGAATAGTAAAACAGATGAGTATTCACCATCTGTAGCTGTAACATAGAAACAAATGAGCTCTGATTCCAGTGAAAGAACAATAGCATCTCCTTCATCTACTCACCCAGCGTGACCTTTTTCAGTTTGATGACCTCTCTCAGTATGATCAATATGATCAAGCCTCCACTTTCTCACCATCTAAGCTCAGAAATGATCTTCAATCAGGGGTACAAACAGAACTGCATTCTGAGGGGTTACAGCAATGGGCACTTAGCGACCAAGCCTTGCCGAGCTGTCTTATGTTGCCAGCCAGCATCCAATCATGATACAACCACGACAAACCCGCAGTCTGACAAGTCTGTCCCAGAACTTCTTAGCTCATACATATGATACATCATCACCTTTTCATTTCAACAGAGGCAGCACATGCTTCTCTGCTTTTAACATATTTGTTGTTGCAACTGTTGGAATAAAAGCAAATCCTTTTTACAGACATCTCTGATTTGCCCTCTATTGTCCTATTGAGTACTGAGGAAAGTAACAAACCATGGTAAGATTGCAGAGAAGAACCAGTGTGTTGGCTGGATGTTGTCATTTACCATTGCACACTTGCACTGACTATGTTTCTGGATTAACTGGCCACAATTAGGGCCTTTATTTACCAGCAGGGTGGAGTCTCTGTAATCTACAGATAATGCCAAACTGGAGGGGTTTTTGAGGCAGTGTGGTTACATCTATCTATCTATCTATCTATCTATCTATCTATATATATATATATAGTATAAACATGTCATAAATACAAATATTTATATAGTGTAATATTTATATTTATATTTATAAATATATATTGTGTATTATATTGTAGATTGTATATTTATGTATATTATATTGCTCAGTATATTGTTCATTGTATCTTTACATATTATTGATGTTGTTTTATACTGTTGTGCTTGAGAGACACCATCAACCGGAATCAAATTCCTTGTATGTGCTCGCTCGTGTATATGGCCAATAAACACGATTCTGATTCTGATTCTAACAGACCCACGTCAAATTTATGAACACCACCTACCTTGTCCCTACCCTCATTAGCCATTTATTGCTATTGCTACAATCAGTAATCCAATCCATCGATGGGAAGGGAAGCTTATAGGACCACCAGTAAACAGATATTATTTTAGCAGTGAGCAGGGGATGTAGCTTAGCAGAGTGCATGTTTTGCATGTGTAAGGTCTAGGGTTCAATCTGCTCCATCTCCATTTCAGGGCAGATGGTGGCTCAGTGGTTAGGGAGTTACCCCTGTGATCAGAAAGTCATGGGTATGAATCCCAGGACTGCTAGTGGCATCTCTGAAGTGCCCTCGAGCAAGATACTGTCCCCACACACTGCTCCCCAGGCGCTGTGTTCCTGGCTGCCTGCTGCTTCACTTGGGTGACTGGGTTAAATGCAGAGAATGTTGTGCTGTGGGGTGTTCATGTATGACAAATGGATACTTTACTCTTACAGACCATTCTAAGCACAGCAGAGATATCAACATGGCAGAGACATTTGCAGTGGTTACATACCATTACAGATCATAGTTCATGTGCAAAATCTCTCATCCTCTAGCCCAGTGGTCAACAACCCTCTTGGAGATCTACTTTTCTGCACAGTTCCGGCATTCAGTGTGCTGCCCCTCCTTTTTCCAACCACTAATGCATCTGATCCAGCCAATCAGAGACTTCTGAAGAAGCTCATTAGCTGGAGCAGGTGTGGCAGACTGCAGTGGAAACCATGCAGGAAGGCAAACCTCCAAGATCAGGGTTGGTGACCACTTTTCTAACAATTTATCAGTTTTCAGTTTCTTACCGCAGGACCACTGCTGTTTGGATAATTTTTGTTTGGTGGACAATTCCAAACTCAGCAGTTACACTGAGGTGCATTAAAAAACCCAGCAATGCTGCTGTGCCTGGTACACCACCACACACTACCATGCCCCAACCATGTTGGCATCACTGCTGTGCTGAAAATGGTTCACTATTCAAATAGTATCTAGTCAGTGGTGGCACTATAGTGGCCCCTTTCCAGTGATGGACAGGGCAGAGGGGAGCTCATAAATTGCAGCAACAGTTGTTCTCCAGAAAGTGAGATGCACCTGTGTGGTATTTTTAATAAAATGGCCAATAAGTGCAAGGACAATAAACCGACAGCTGAGCTGCTTTAAAACTGAAGCACGTGTATCGTGATATAAATGTTGTTTGACAAATTTTGACAGAAGCAGTTATAGACGAGGCCTTAATCATGAGGGTGAGGAGGGGGCCACAGCTGATGACAGCCCTCCATCTAATACACGTCCTCACACACCATCTGCTCCTGTGTGGGACCAGGCCCAGGGCGAGAGCAATTTACTCTTGCGCAGAAGTGTTGCATTTTGTTTACCATCTTCCTATGTGTGTGTGTGTGAGGGAGAGGGAGAGAGAGAAAGAGAGAGAGAGACAGACAGAGAGAGATCTCAGTTCTTGTCAGTGATCAACAACAAAAGACAGCAGCGTCCCAGAGAGGGACAGAAAGAGTGAGACAGGAAGAGTGAGACAGAAGGGGTGAGGCATAGAAAGTGAGAGCATGTTGTCTATCAAGACACTGATGCTGTTGAGAGTCCCATCTGCTCTCTCTCTCCACTATCATTGCTCCCATCATTCTAATTATCCTCATTACTGCAATTTATCCAGCCTTCACTCCGTCAGGCTTCACACGGCATGGAACAAAGAACAGCAGCTTCGCTCTCGGTGCATCTCACATTGTTACTGTATCAGAAAAGCCCTCCATAGATCATCTACTGCTTTTAGAGGAACATTCCATTCATTTGTCAACCTAATCTGCTACATCTGTAGCATAATCATTTCAGTGTATTTCCTTGTGCTCAGTGCAGGGACCTGTTTACTTCACACTGAAGCAGCTGCCCATTGGCTTTCATAGTAAACCTGTTTTGAGAATGGGCTTTCTTTCTGTTTCAGGGAAGCACTTCAGGGGTTTCCGATGACATGATACAGAGGCAGCAGATAGAGATTAGGTTGAAAAACACTGGAGTTCTCCTTAAAGTGTGAGCAAGACAGTAGCAGTCAGAATAAGTGCGAGGCAATAGCCGGTTGTTGCTTTTCTTTGAGAGAGGCAGAGTGTGCCAGAGTGTAATTTACGTCGCGGTGCGTTTTTATGACTCCTCGGAAGCCTCGACTCCCATCTCACTTGAGCGATGCCAAAACCACCGGGAAATCATTAGCTGTAAGAGCCTATCACGGAGACGCCCGGGTTGATTGAAGAGGTAGGAGAGAACTTCATAATCATGTTAAATTAGAGGTCCTTTAGATTTAATCTCACCCCTTTCCAATCTCTTAATTACTTATTTGTCCCAATTATTTGCTTTACTGAACCCATTACTACCCCCTTTCACCTCTAAATTAACTGGTGGCAGCGGCAATTACGCCAGTGCAAAGCCCTCTTCATCAGACTGACGCCCGAGAGCAGTCTGGGGAAATTCTGGCTCCTCATGCCACACTGTAGCATACTGGCATAGCCATATGCATTAAGACAATTAGAACATTTTCATTAGCGCATGACTAGAGGCTGAAAACATTAGTAGGATGTGTTGTGGTGCGAACTATAGAAGTATCTATCCTTAACCCTAACCCAGAACATGAAAATGACATGATTTCCATAATGTAAATGAGGTTTCCAATTTTAATTACTGACAGCCAGTAAGTCAGTGACTGCTTGAGCCAGTCATTTTAACACTGAAGAAGAACTGCAGCTTCTACTTTACTGTTGCTTTTGTTAGTTTGCTGCTTGTTGATTTTTCCAAAGGTGTTCCCTAAGCGTAATCTGCCTAAGGTATTAAAATCAGGTAAAATCTGCATTTGAATGTGCAGATCTATAACAGATATAGTGCGCAGGCAGCTGTGCTTCAGCCTGGACTACTAAGGCTATAGCCTATGCATCAGATTACTTCTGTATTAATGATAGTGATTTCATAATGTGAATGGCTGTGGGCAACTAAGCATTTTTGAACAAATATGGGTGGAAACATATGACTGTAGGTAAACCAATCCATCAATTTTGTGGATTCTTAAAAACAGCAGGAAAATGGTACACTTGTCAGTGATGTCTGACAGACAGTCAACCTTCCGTTAGCCCACAGTTGAGACATACTATCCACATAAGGCATCTGGTCAAAATCTCATTTGCCCCATTCAGCACCAGGAATTTAACAGGTTGTCCCTAGATGTGTTCTCTCATTTCAGCTTCATGCTATATTAATGCATAAAGTAATTAAGAAGATAATGAGATGTTCTTTGAATCATTTTGAAATTACTGATAAATGAACACACATTTATTGAATAGTGGCATATTTTATCACCTTATAATTGGTCGCCATTTTATAAAAGCAAAAAGCTACAGAGTTACCATGTGACCAGTAACAGAACATTTTCACTGCTCCGATCCTTGTATACTCTTTGACTACAGTGTCTTCTCTTTTAAACATCAAACCTAAACAGAGTGTTTGGTGCTGACAGAATCTGCAGGTGATGTGTCAGAGAAAGACCCCTGCTGTGTAAACATCTTTAGAGCTGTCACTGCCTCCTTGGCGCACACACATACACACACACACACACACACACACACACACATACCCCTTCTAATCATACCATGTCATGGTCTGATTCATCTCCTGCCACTTAAGTGTCATTCCTTATGTGATCTATCGCTGCATATCTAATGCAATCTATGTGCAAATAAAATATTTTCTCTGCCCGCAAGCCTCTCAACGGGACATTACATTTTTTTTTGCTTTTTTTCCTCTTTCATATATCACTTGGTAATCACTCTGGATTTGCCACCTTATGTGTTTTCTGACACAACAGCAAATGTACATTTAATACAGCACCAATACATCCTAATCTGGTGATGCACGACTCAATAGTGGCACATCAGTGATATGATGCAATATACACACGTTTAATCTGCATTATAAAATAGGTCAGACAAAGTTATCTAAGTATTTAACCTGTGCTGTAGGACAGCACATCATTCTTTCTTCACAACCTGCTTTCCTGATCTTGATGGGGCGCTGTACGCTCAGTCCAGAGGCTCAGACAGGACTATAGCCTCATGCTCTATAAGTTTTGTTCATGTTACACCATTATGTCACATAAACATTTCCTGTTTATATCGCATCTCCTACTGGCCATTCCACAGACAGAATGTGGAATGAATCAAACATTTGTGATTAATATAATTAAATATGTTTCTCCTCCAACTAACCAGGACACCGCTGGCTGTATGTGTGTGAAAAGTGTGTTGGGCTGCTAGCGAGCAATAGTTCCAGATTTGACAGTTGTGATGGTCAGGTGTCCATATACTTTTGACCATATAGCATAACATCCCACTGTTCCTGTTTGAAAACAGATTGAACAGATCTATTTAAAAATAGATTGAAATGTATATATAAATATATTTGTGTATGTATATATACAGTAAACCCCCACTTATTGCAGGGTTTATGTTCCAACGAGCATCCGCATATAGTGAAAAACCACATCGGTTTTTCACGCAAACACTCGAGACGCTCCACGGGGGAAAGCCACTGCGTCAAAGGGCAGCAGCCAATCAGCAGCAGAAATAAATAGCTTTCTCAGGTTGGCTACTTTCAAACCTCCCGCCTCTGAGTACAGCGGCATTTCACCATTCAAAAGATCTATAGTTATATTTTTTATGGAAATGTAGCCGTATATATATATATATATATTATGTATATGTATATACCCACTTAATATACTGAATATATTGGACAAGATGACTGTATGAACAAGAAAAAGAAAGGAGAGAGAGAGAAACAGGCAGACAGACAGACAGAGAGAAGGGCAGGAAAGGCGAGTGAATTTCACTTACTTGATAATCCTTGCCTTGGGGATGTGCTGCCAACATCAGCAAAACGCAGAAGCGATAAGAAAGGTGAAGCTATGCACATCTCCTGTGACTTCCTGCTGGGAGGAATCCATCCTGGGACACTACCCAGACTGAGTTCATCAGTTCACCACGAATCCACAGAAACATCCCTCCACACCAATAAACCCTTGGATTCCTCGGCAGGTCCGACACACAGCCCAGGAGAAAAACAGAGAGAGGACAAGAGGCAGCCATTTCATCCCTCTCACTAAGCTGCCACTAATTTGGGGCATGAGTGGAGAGGGCACTTGGGCCCAGGCCTGATGAAAGCTCTTGTGGAGAAAGAAAAGGGCTGCTGGATTTTATCAAAATGCTGGCTGCTCTCTGTGTGTGTGTAAGTGTGTGTGTGTGTGTGTGTGTGTGTGTGTTCTGCCACTCGGCTGCAAAACCCTTTAATCTCCACCTATTCTAGCACTCTTTTGTTAAGAGAGGAACACGAGGAAAAAAGCCCAGCCATTGCCATTCCATCCTAAAAACCATCCTAAAAAGAGAGATGAAGAAATGAAGGACCGGAAGACTACAGGAGGACTGCTGCATGGGGGGCAGAGAAAGGGAGAGCGAAAAATAGAGAGAAAATGACACAGAGAGAGATGGAATAAGATAGAGAGGAAAACGGCGTAAGACAGAGAGGATGAGAGGTGCTTTTGATGGGGAGTGACAGAGAAAGAGAGATGCGATTAGGTAGTGATTCTACAAGGAAGAGAACACAGAGCATAGATAAAGGTTAACTACAGTGGATAACATTTAAATAAAGCAGTTTAATATCCATATAGCAAGTTCCAAACTTATCTGGTGCATTTAAGAGCAGCGTCGGTTCTAGACCTTCACACTTCTGCTATGTGGGACTGTAGCTTTTCCTAAAGCATCTAATTGAGAACTTCGACTGCAAAATAACATTTGGCTCTTGGACAGTTCAGTACAGACAATTCTGCAGCATTCAGTGAGACTCTTCACAATTAGCGCATCCAGCACACACAGAGAAAAGGACAGGTCTGGAGTCTTCCGACACTGCTGTGAACCTTTCTGCTGGGCATTAGCAAGCATGTTTCTCTAGACATACTGAGAGAGCAGCAAAGTGCCCTACAGAAAGTGCATTAGCCCTCAGCAGGTCTATTCTTCATCAGAGAGAGACAGAGAGAGAGAGACAGACAGACAGACATATTCAAGTTAGCACTTCAGGCACCCTGGCCAGAGTGCAAATGAGTTCAAAGGCTGCCTGTGGCTCACAGAGAGAGAGAGAGAGAGAGAGAGAGAGAGCGAGAGAGAGAGAGAGCGACAGTGGGGGTG
>JBBPCY010000039.1:19853449-19917706 GCA_037974405.1 Brachyalestes nurse
AGGCTGCCTTTGGCTAAAAGAGAGACAGGGTAGGGGGGGTGGGGTGGGGAAGGAGAGAGAGACAGAGAGAGAGAGAGAGAGAGAGAAAGCCAGAGATAGGAGAAGAAACTGAAAAAGGGGTGAAACTGAAAAGTATAGAAAAGGGATAAACAGTTTCTGGATGATTCATTATTTGTTCTAAAGTTTAAGTTTTTAAAGAGCCAAGTGAGGCACAGCATTGTTTAACAAGCAAGCCTGTTATTATTTTTTGACTCTTTCAATAAAAAAGGAAGGAAAAGTTATTATTCAAAGAATAATGTTAGAGGTCTGAAAGGATATGAATTAGAGACTTGTACCGGCGGTCTTGAGGCTTAACCTAACTGGTGCAGCTAAATTTGAAACCCAGCTCACACGTGTTAACTGAGTTCATGAGGTTTGCAGAGCATTACTTCAGTTTCTAGTCCTTTAAACTCATATTTCACATGCCCTTGATATACTTTCAGTGTCTATTATCAGTATATTTCTGAATAAATGCAGACTGGACGAGAAAGAACAGCTGAAACTGCTAGCATGAAACTGTAAATTTCCTCTTGTTGTTACTACAGACATGCTCTACACACTTCAGGGGAATTTAACAGGCATGGTGACCAACCCAACACATCTCTCTCATGATCTACAGTTGCTTTCTAGAGCACAAAGACAGTATTTTATCATATCAAGTAACAGACCTGTGCACATGCAAAACTAGCTAAATATTTGTGTGTACGTGTGACTGTGTATCTCATCTTCATCAGTTGACACACCTCACAGCGCAAACACTGCACAATATTTGAATGATCTCACTTGTTTCACATGAACAACATCTGCAAACAGTGTGAGTGATTACATCAGTTATCCATGCGAAATGGTTATTTTTCAACCGGTTCAAAAACTGAAAGCAAAAGCGAGAGCTCAATGCTGAAAGAACAAAGAAGTGTTTCAAAGGGCTTTTCTCAGATCAAAATGTATTTTTTTTAGTTTGAGAACCTGTTTGTAGGTTAATTATATTAAGAAACACAAAAGCTCAATATATAAGCCTTCCTAAGTCTTTCTTTTTACAATAAAGGATTATGGAAAAGGCTCTATCTGTTTTTACCGCTCTTTTAGGTCATTTTTTGTCTCCTGGGCATAAAAATAGCCATTAATTACTCAGTTAATAGCCCAAGAGTCAGTTCACCCTACAAAGAAAGGTGCACACAAACGAACACACTTCCTGACCCCAAAGTCCAGTTGAGCCAAAGTAAGGGAGAGACTGCATACGTGTGTGTGCGTATGTGTTAATGTGTGGGTGTGAGCATCTGTGACAAGCAGACTGTGGGGCAAAATTTGAGTCAGCTAGATCTGTGGTTACAGCACAAAGCTGAGCCAGCGGAATCTCTCTCTCACTAACACACACACAGAGCTACGTGTCTCAACTTCCCCTATCAGTCTTTTCAACAGCCTGACACCATGTTGGAATATTTACTTATGACTCAGACCCCCAATGTGGCCTCTCTCTCTCTCTCGCTCCCTGTGCTGGGACAGCAGTTGGCACTTTGGACTCTGGTGCAAAGCCGACACAGCCACCCCAGTCACCTTCTGACTTCACGCTGGATGACCCAGGCTTGAGATAATGGCAAATACAGCTGCGGGTTTGCTGATCAAGATTTTATCGTCAGCAGCATCATCCTCACGTACCATTTACACAAATGTGTTCAAGCCATTTAATTAAGCCACTGGAATTTTTTTTTTTTAAATAATGGCAAGTAACGACTTGAGGCCCCCAATCAGCACAGAGCACCGTTTACCACATAGCAAACGTTGTTTATTGATTCATACAGTTTAGTACCTCTGATTGATTTTCCAATTCCTCATTGGTTTGAACTGAACCCCCCTTTGTTTTAGTGGCTCCAGCAGCAAACGTTCAACACTCCTCGAGGCTTGGCTTTCAAAAACATCAACGGCACCTCACTTCACGCAAATCCATCCATGCTGGTAGATCACTATTACAATAGCGCTGACTGCAAGTCCACCGTCAGCTCCATAATTGTTCCAATATGAATGTAACAAGAAAAAAAAAAACTGCACATGATGACACAAACGTTTGTGGGTGTGTTCACTCTCAGGCCTGAGCCCACTCCTATTGGTGCCCTTGATTAAACTTCACACACGTACAGATGGGCATGGACAAGCCTTCATAAATTGCCCTTTCCCACTGGGCATGCTTTACCTTCTGAACCTCAGCAAAATGAAGGTTGTAAAAAACATCTGAAGGGTGGAAAGTGTGAACAAACTTGTTCTCCGCATTTGATCCTATTCTCCGGAATAGAGATCATGATGTTTTCCTCTCACCAGCTGATAAAAACAATGGTAACCTGAGCTAGTGGTCACTAGCATGTCATTTCTAGCCATTGTCTGACTGTCCTCTTCTTCCAATCAAACTTCATTGACTGACCCAACCTTCAGTTACTCCCCCACCCCAGCCCCAAGACCAGCAAGACACAAGATAGGGCCAAGGGCACAGACAAGCAGTACAGTTAGTTAATTCTCCAAGTTTAATATTGGTTTTAATTTACAAACATCTCCCCCACGTTCCTCTGGTTGCTTTCCAGCACTTGGCAGAGTTCAGCGATGTTTGGGATTCGTCCATGGAGCTACTGTCCGCCCTGCCCAGAGTTCCGCCCCCAAACAGCTCACGTCCAGGCTTCTCTGCTCAAAATCACCGGCTGAGCTTTCAAAATGTCCTCTTTGAATGCTGCTTCAGAGCCTTCTTTGTCAACTGGAAAGAGAGAGTGCACTTACAAAAAAAAAAAAACAAAAAAAAACATCCTTAAAAAAGTAGGTCCTAATCTACATTTATCAAGCATTGAGGACATGAGGACAAAGAAACCCATCACAAGTATACCAGGACAAGGAAATATATATACATATAATCATATATATTTATAAAATGTTTTTATTACTCCATATATACACTTTTCACAAGTCGTCCAGGGAGCAGGAGGCTAAAAATGAAGCACTGCTTCATGTTGCATCACAGATCATTTGCTCTTAGTTTAAAGAAAGAAGGGAAAAAAAAAAAAAGAGACAAATGAACGAAAATAGGCACACGCACCCAGCAAAGCTCGTGAGCAGATTGAACGTAAAAAGGCAAGACAATATGTACTTCTTTAGTGCCATCCGGGAAAGGTTCTCAGACACACTGACCAGTGTGCTCCAAAAGGCGCTGAAGCGGTACTGTTCCAGTAACACGAAAATTGATCAAACACATCAGTTACTTATTCCGAGACAAACTTAACGCCACCGTGGTTCCCTGGAGGTCTTTGAAGGAAAAGGAAGGGGCTGTGTTCATCCCAATTCCACTGAGGCCAAAACAGAAGCTCCTGTCACAGGTTGCTGAATCTAGTGGATCGCTCCCAAATCTAGTAGATCACTTCATAAACTGTGGCCTTCTTGTCACCGGATCCTGTCACAATGTATTTGTCATCAGCAGAAATGTCACAGCTCAGGACAGACGAGGACTCCTTTGACTGTAAAGAGAATTAAAAAAAAAAAAAAAAAGCTCAGTCATCATCATCTGCTTCCACACATTAACATCAGAACTCAGATAAACCCACGTTTCCCATGTGACACCTGAAATTCTCTTACGTGTGCATAATAACAGTGCAAACATCTCTCCTACAGCTTCAGTTTCCTGTTATTTCTGAAAGCCGAGAGACATTTTAAAATGTGCAAGGCACAGCCATTGTGACTTCTAAGAACGCCACAGGAAAAACAGGCTGACAGCTCAGACCTTCAACCTTCACTCACGTCATCAAGACGACGATGATCACCATCATCATCATCGCCTGTACTCCTCCCAGTGAGGGAGTTAAAAGCATCAAATTACCATCCCAGCCAGCGCAGCTGCATGTAAAGAACACATCAATCACAGACCCATCAGAGTTCTGCTGGGGCTATAGCTGACAGGCCTTGGTGTGTATGTGTGTGTGTGGGGGGGATTGGCTGAGCCTTCACTTTGCCCTTCCAGAGCGGAGCTCATTCCAAGCACGTAATGCTACGCGTGGGAGAACAGGAGAGAGCTAAGATATTGACTGACAAACCTGGAAAATGCTGGCGCCATAGGGAGTCCTCCAGGCATTCAGCAGATTGTCCTTCCCTGTGCTCACGAACCATTTACCTTTACGGCAGAAAGGAAACACATTGACAGTCAGTGCGAGGAAAAGGAATGCAAGCATTCACACACCTGTTCTGAAAAATACACACTCAAATGGACAAAGACAGAGCCAAGGTGAAGTACTATTTGATTCAACCCAGCCACCCATCTGTGCATAAGGGAGATATGATTAATGGAAACAAAGGAAATGTATAATTTTATTTCTTGAAAATCTGACTTCTCTTGGCATTATCCTTCAATAACACTATGATAGCTGCAATCATTTTCTAAAGTACTATAGGGTGTCTTACCACAGTAGGCGAATTTGAGGGAAAGCACACAGCTCTCGTGCAGGTGGAGCTGGTACTTGTCTGGCTTTGTGTGGTGAAGCACCTCCACATTACTGCTCTCCATCCCGACAGCCAGCCACTCGCCAGTCGGACAGTAGCCCAGAGAGAAAATCTGCAGCACAGGCACCAAACAGTTATTTCCAAAACATATCACAGGCTGGACATCAGGGTCAAGTGTTACATTCAGGGCCACTGGATACAGCTTGAAAAGGTTAAGCAGTTCAGCAGATGCCTGAGGCATTTCTTTCAGAATAACTATACACCATCGAACTAACGGCTTGTACTAAAGAGGTTACAAATGCAGTGGGATGGCGCAAATTCTCCTTTTCTGAAAGCTGGTGTATTAATGTGCTTTATCACTGAGTCACATAAAATAACAGTGTGCTAGCTTGGAGTCTTGGAGTCCCCAGGCACTACAAAACTGTGTTTTCTCTCAGTTTTAATATACCAAAGTTAAATCATTAGCTAAATCATAAGCTTTCTTAAGCTAAACTGGGTGCAGAAAACACAGTCTTGCTCATGTTTTAAACTACAGGTGTGTCTTACTTGTGAAGTGAAGTCATGTTGCTGGAGCTGCCGTCCCTCTCTCAGATCCCAGGAGCGGACAGTATTGTCCAGACCTCCTGTCCACAGCTTGGTTCCATCATGAGAGATGTCTATACAGCTGGCTCCATCTGTGTGCCCCTGGAACTGCCTGCAGGACAACCGGCAAAACGGGTTTATCTTTCACCCTTTAAACTTACAACTACAGTCTGTAGTCTACAATTAATTTTACTGTGTCAAACTCACTGGCTCTCTCATTTCAGCATGCCACAGTATGAGTAAAGACCATGATTTAATTAACTGGGTGGCTTGCAAGAGGCAATTAAAGAAGCAAACATCAGACAGCCAACATGTATTGGCTAAATGACTAGTCTTTAGGTAAAGGGAATATTAGAGGAATCGTGTTTTCGGTGAACCTTTATACAGACACACGCAGAGACACACGCAGAATTCTCTGCCTACCTGACAAGAGTCTGGTTGTGGAGGTCCCATACGGCAATGTTGCCATCACTGCAGCAGGAGAAACAGACCTTGGCATCGGGGCTGATAGCCAACGCGTAGCAGGCCGGAGCGGAGGAGGTCAGTTCAGCCTTGATGCGAGGCGTCTGAGAGGCCAGGTCCCAGATCGTCAGAGTGCTAGCCTCACCTCCCACAATCAGTGTACGGCCATCAGGGAGCAGCTTACATGAGCGAATGTAATTGTCCCTGTTCTAAAGATGTTAGAAAAGAAAGAAGGAAAGAAAGAAAGAAAGAAAGAAAATGGAGAGAGAGAGATGAAGGAAATGAGGGCAAAAAAAAAAAAAAACAGTGGTTTGCAAAAGAAGAATTGTTCAAGTACCCAAAGGAATATTAGCCATATTTTCTGAGAACTGCTTGTAATTTAATTTTTCACTCCCAGTCTTTTATAAAGCACCTCTTTCTCCAACACCCCCCCTCAACAATAATCGCCGCTATAGAGGATGTGAAAAACAAAATGGCACGGCTTCAAGTGAGCTGGCAGCCTCCGCTCGTTTCTTCCCTCAACCCTACTCTTTCAGTGCAGTGATTATGAAGGTTAATGGAGAAGGAGAAAAGGCTGATAAGAGGTTGCAGAAGAGTGCACAGTGGGGGTTGGGAAGCTTTTAAAAGGTTTCTGGTTGCAGTTCCAGATAGGATGCAGCACATTTTCAGATTAACAGCAGAAGGTTGGATCTCTCGCTGGAGCAAATCGATAACTGGGAGCTTTCAGACAAATTAAATCACTTTATGATGGCCACTGAACAGCTCATCAAATCCACACTGCCCTCCCTCTCCGCTGCGGAGAAACAGAAGACTTTAACACTCTAGAGAACTACGGCTCCTTCCACTGAAGAGGATAATGGAGGAATTATGGTCAATTAAACTGAAGAATTACATCATGATTATTACTCATTCATTTCAAGGAACTCCCTTTCCTTCCCCTGCATCAGTATTATAAAATACATGTTAACTGACTGACAGACAGCTGGGTAGAAGAATGGGCAGAAGAAAAAGTGCAAGATACAAATTGGACCGCTCTGAAATGACGTTTACTTAACAAGTGGTACTACATAACTTATTATACAGTAAATATTGTAGTTACGCAATAAAGGTTCTAGTAATTAAGTCAAGAGTAATAACTAAATAAGCAGTTTGAGAGATTAAACAGGCCTTAAACAGACTAGCAACAATTTCACCTTCCGTTCACACAACACAACACAGGAAGTATGAGCACATTCTATATCTGTTTCTATATACTTTCTGACAAAGGGAAAGTGTGGTTTTGAAATGGGTCCAAAGTTGGAATAAAAGTAAATTATTAAAAATGATAAACAATGGTAAGTCACCGGTATTCCAATAAGACTCTAGAGAATCTAAACATTACATGTCTCAGTTGTGGTCATAATCATTAAGACGACGTATTAATTATGTACATGTTTACTGTATGAGTTAGATGTGTCACAACAAAGTAAAAACAACCAGTGATACATTTCTACAGCTTTAACTCTAGCCACATGCTTATTGGCTGTTTATCAGCCTAAAGATTTCCTATCAGAGATTTCCTCTTCCAACATGTGGTCAGCCTATATGAGTCCAGCTAGCTCAGATATTTACCAGGCAGTCCAGCTGAGACACAGGGCTCTTGCTGCCAGGCTGGCTTATGTCCCAGATCTTCACACAGCCTTTGCCACCCGTGTAGACGTGGCGGGTAGGGTTGCTGATGGTCACTGCACAGACCACCTCTCCGTGGCTCAGTGTGTTGATCTGGCGGGCGTGACGTGGAATGCCTGGGCCAATCAGAGCATCTGGAGGAAAAGGCACCGGCTGCATCTGTCCATCTGCGCTTACGTGAAAGGAGTATGCTCTGTTTGGAACAGAAAGGACAGGTTAGATAAGTGATCTGTTTGTACCTAGTCTTAAACTAGAACAGGGTAAGTCATTTCCAAGCATTAGGGATTATTGCTATGCATAAACAGCACATGCTATTCATGTAACTGGTAAAGCATTATACATTAGTGGCAGGGATGGATATTAAGCCTTGAGCCATAATTATCACCAGGAAGTATACATATTAGATTTGATTACATGTTATAATTTTTCCACTGTATAGTTATTTTAAGGTGTTTCATTCTATTCAAATAGTTCCAACAGTCAGAAGTGCACATGCAATGTATCTTAAAACTATTTATTACATCAAACTAATACATTTTTGGTAAAAAACCTGGACACAATGTTTTGTATAGTAAGATGTTTTCAGTAGTTTTCAGCTTAGAGATAAGATAAGATAAGATAAGATAAGATAAGATAAGATAAGACAAGCCTTTATTAGTCCCACAAGCGGGAAATTTGTTTTGCAATGTCAGGAAGTGGACAGTACAAAGTTAAGAATTGAGAAGCAACAGAATAAAGTAGAATAAAGAGAATAAAAATAGAATACTATACTAACACTAGAATACAAACAATAGAATACAAACAGTGCATGTGTAAAATAAAATGTACACTATACAATATTTACTATATATCAATGTAGTGAATATTCACATAAATATATTTTTAGGCTATTTGTAAACAATTTGACTAAGTGATAAGTAATTCTGTACACAATGGGTTTGAGTAAGTGATATATCTAGCTTAGCCATTGTTAAAGTCTTGGAACTTTTAATTAATCAGGTGGGTTCAGTGTATCCACTTTATGTGAACAAACATGCCCACATCAACCATATTTCAAAGCCAAATACTCACGGTTTTCCTCCAGAGATTGACGTCAGGCTGGTTGGGAGACCAGGAGCCCGCATGTGAGGATGTGGATCGAATCCCGGCTACAAAAACCACACGCATACAAATTAACAGTAGGTCACAGCTTGTACCTCCACTTCTACCTTTCTCTCTTCTCTATAGAAAGACTTGTTAAGACAAGCAGACGCCACTTTTTTCTGCCTCAAGCCTATTTCACGCCCACTTCTAAGCTTCCAGTTAGCAAAGCTATTTCCCCCGCTGCCAGACATAGCACACAGACAAGTAGCTTAAACGCAAAGGCAACATTTAACCAGCAAATGATTCCAACTATGTGGAACAACCCCCGGGGTGGTAAGAGGACGGGGTGGGAGCTCACCATGGGTGATCGGCCGTAAGCGGCGGCGGCTGCCGCACTCATTTGAGGAGAGATGTGGAGGCCATACACGCCCGGACTGGTCAGAGAGCCGTTTATCTCTGGGTGATGACCCATCATCGCAAACGGAGCTGCATACGACAGCGGAGTCCGCAGAGCAGGAGCTGCTGGTATGATGTAGAGACTAAAGTTAACACCACGTGTATGAGCGACTCTATAATCTTCAATTCTAAAAAGGAGGAGTAAGGTTTCAAAATGACTGCAACAAAAAGGGTGGAATATACTAAATGTGCGCACATAAGATCTTACCCAAGGCCTCCATGCCAAGGGGCTTGCCTGGGATGGGCCTCAAGCCAGGGGTGGTGCTAGTTCCTGGTGTAGGAGCGTCGTTACGTGGGGTAGGGGTATTGGATTTCAGACCTGGGGTGGAGGACTTATCATTCTGGGTAATGGAAAAAGAATCAGAAACTGAATTAAAAGTCAAGCAAAAAAAAAATCTGAGACTGATGAGGCACAAAGAGACGGGCTACCATCTCTGAGCTCTTAAACAATCAAATTAAATCCTGACTGCTGATTACGAGTGGGATGGAATCAACTGATCTGTTTTAATCGCACTCCCTGCAGCTCTTTCAGTCAATCGCTGACTACTTTACAAACAGTTAAACACTGGAAGAGACAGAAGTCAAGCTGTTGGATTTGATGTGCTTTCATTCAGCGCTGGACCAGACAACTCTTCAGCCTAGTGGGGTCTCTAAACCCTGCCCAAACTATTGTTACTGAAAACCAGTAAATTGTTATAAACCAGTAAACCTATTCCTCATCTAGTCCTTACATGTGGATGATCCTTGGCTTTGGAGGATGGGGTGCTGCCAGATGAAGCCACAGAAGCCGGACTGTTTGGGGCATCTTTCTTCAGAGCCCGGGCCTTGTCCAGGCCATTCTCAGGAGGAGAGTGAGCAGGACTGACCCTCGGGGTGGCTGGGTCCTGCAGAAAGAAAGGTTACAATTTGTACCCACACTTAGAGTTCAACTCATATGCCCAATTAAACATGTCCCCTAACATATTAAAGCCTTTAAATAATCATACACTAAGAATAAGCACACAATAAGCAAGTAAGTAATTTATATAAAAAGGTACCTCATTGGATACATCGACTACAAGGTCATCACTTTTGTCTCCATCACTGTCCTGTAGCAGAAAACATAATTGTTTTTTTTATTATTCTAAACATTGAGAAATATACATTTATACATACATACATACATTTATACATACATACATACTTACATTTATATATACATACTTAAACCAATGTTCTTTGTATGTAAGATGACAGACACATATGAAATCTATGTTTGGACTGATATACTGTGTTAAATATAATTCACCCAATGGTACACACTTACATATCTACTCATGCTGTCCTTCTCTTCCATTTTGCGCTTCTTTGGATCCAGACTGTAATCAGATGAGCCTCTGTGCTTCTCACTGGCCCTCAGGCTGTCCGATGGTGACACGGAGTTATTCTGCAGGTATGAGTGCACAATCACCGGTCAGAACACTTTTTATTTGTTAAAATACCATTATAATACTGAGTATGCCATTACAAACTGAATCCAGATTTTCTGGGGTAACACTTTACAATAAGACAACCCTTATAAAGGGTTGATGAATGATTAATCATGTTACCTCGGTTGTAGTTTAAAAATCATTAATGAGCAGTCATAAACAAGTTATAAGCGTGGTCATACAATGATGCAGGCTCACTATTTGGCAAGGTCTCAGATCACGCTAGTTGCTTAGCTTTTCTCCCTTTTTCTCCCTTTCTCAGGCAGAATGTTAAGCTGGCAGTTTCATCAGGTGTTTATTAACATGTTACTACTATTTAAAGAAACTAATTAACCACCTGATTTGAAATAATTTATGAACCCTTTATAAAAGGTAGTCTTATTGTAAAGTTGTGCCATTTCTTTTTTACATTTCCAGATTAACAAAAAAAAAAAGAACACTTTCCAAAACATTGTCCAAACAGTAAATGTAGAAAATTAAGTCCTATTCTGTAAGACGCTTACTGAAACAATAAACCTCCAATACAGAAACCTCTTCATCACCAGAGCCTGGTCTGAAGTTGTAAATAGCCAGTAAAGCCTTGGACAGACAGGGCTCTCAATAGCCCTAACACAAATATCAGAGGCAACTTGGGGCCACCGGGGGCTCGGAACGAGGCGTGTGTGTAAATCCAGCCCTTGTCGAAAGTAAACACGGCTGGAGCGGAGGGTTAAGCTCCACACTGTGTTAGATCAGCGCTGGACTGGCAGCCAGGGAGAAGCTGTGTGTGTGAGGGAGTGAGTGTGTGAGCGCGCTCCATCCTACAGAACCCAGGCCCAGTGAAGCAAAGCATGCAGGACAGCTGAGCAAACTGGAGTTAAAGAGAGGAGGTCCCAGCCTAGGCCAACCGCACTGCACTTCAAACAGTCTGGCCTAGCCGTACAGTCCTGAGCAACTGGCATGGAGTATTATCCAGCCACAACAAGCCAACTGGACGGCTGCTTTGGGAGGAAAGTGATCCTGACAGCATGGGGACGGAGAGATGATTGCATGGAGGAGCCAAGGAGGGGAGGATGGGGGGGTGTAACAGAGCGAAACACAAACAAGCTGACCAGCATCAACAGCCTCCCTCCCTGAGAGTTAACCAGCCAGAGGACAGATTGTTTTCCTATCCTTTGACACCCCCTAAAAACATCCCCCCCCCCAAAACCAGAAACACAAGCCAACAGTTAACCTTTCTCTACACTTACCAAGGCCGAACAGGCAGGCAGCAGGGGGAGAGAGTGTGTGTGTGTGTTGTGCCCATACTCCCTGGCTCTCGGCCAAGACCACTTGGTCCATTTTTTGGCTCTCAATGGGCTTCCAAAAAAATTAAATAAATAAATAAAAAAGTGCAGGAAGGGAGGGAGGGTGAAGACAAAGAGAGGGGCTGAATGAGGTACTTAGACTGAGGCTGGCTGTGTGTGTGTGTGTCTGGAGCAAGAGAACAGAGTGGCTCAGTAGTAAGGAATCAGAACTAGATGATGATTTGGGGGGGGGGGGGGGGGGGTAAACCAGCAACCATTTTGGCTGGGCACTGAGTTGCACTGCCTCTTTGGGCATGCCTGGGCAGGATGGCAACCTCTCAGAGCCAGAGAGAGCCAGAGAGAAAGGGAGAGAGACACAGAGAGAAAGGCAGTGCCAGGGCACACATGCCAGGGCCAAAAGCACCGTGCCAAGCCCACGCTCTCCTTGCCTGACAGCCTTCTATTCATCCAGAGAGAGAAAGAGAGGCAGAGAAAGAGAGGGATGAAAAGGAGGATGTGGTTGGGCTAGGGGAAGTGTTCTCCAGTCAGGGGGGGGAGAAAAAAAAAAGTCTCCGCTCTCCTGGGGACGAAACAAAAGACAGCCCATACTGACCAGCTCTGCCGCACCACCACCGGCCAACACGCACATTTCAATGTGGCCTTTGTCAGCGCGGCCCATAGCCGCACCGCTTTTTTCGTCTTTATCCTAATCCTCAAGTAATAAACAGATCTCGCCTGCATCGACAGCATGAGGTGAGGTTTGTGTGTGTGTCTGTGTATGGGATTGCTGCTCCACAGTAGGTTTAATTGGCTGCCCTCTTAAGGAAGGCTTAACATCACTCAATAAGCGAAGTTTGAGCAGCCCTATCAGATGACCCGTGACAAGCGGAAGACCAGGCAGCCGTAGAATGGAATGGCCGCCGCAGTGCTAAACACTAATCAGTAACAGGCTCTGATTTCTGCAGACATGACTGAGCCCATTCAACACACACACACTCACCCAGACGGAGGCTTTGCTCGTAGCCTGCTTACCGGACAAAGAGAACACAAACAGGCATCTGGAGGATACGAAAAGAGATAAGGGCAGAGGGGAGGGATCAAATGATAAGAGAGATGGAGAGATAGAGGCGGGAGCAGAGAAAGAGAGAAAAGAGGAGTGGGAGAAGCAGCACAAAAAGAACAAATGAAAGGAGGAAAGAAGCGAGACTGGCTAAGACCAGTCCCCGACAGCGACAGTAAGGCGGAGACGAGCCAGAAAGGGAAAGGGGGGGATAAATTGGGGTAGTGCAGAGGACAAATCCTTTAAGACACAGAGTCAAAGTCTTTTTTAATTGTGATGAAATTATAGAGCTGCTAATCCCTGGCCTGCGCCACCGCTCATTTTTCACCTGGATTAAAGGCGGAGCGGGATTAAACTGCAGACTCCATTTCCCTTTCATTACTTTATTTAAAAGGGCTTAGTGTGCAGTAATGCAGCCGGGCCCTCTCCCGGCAGGCCTTGGATCTCTAATGCCGCACAAAGAGCCCCCATCAGCAAACAGCACGGCTCAAAGTCAATGTCAAGCAAATGTCCTCGCTGCCACTCACCGTGCTTGACTCCCGGTCTGCATCCATCAATGAGAGGAGGGTGGGACGGCAAGAAGCAAAGATAAAGAAAAGGGAAGAACAAAAACATGAAGTAAGAACATGTCCTTCAGCTTCTCTGTATGAACCTTAATTCATCGTTTTATATGAGGAGGACACTGTTTCAGCCTTGTTTACTTCCATTTATTCTGTACGTGCAAAAACTGCCAAGCTTTCCCGCTGGTAGCATTAAATCTTCATATCATCATAAGAAAACCAGCTCTAAAAGGGTAACTTTATAGGTGGAAAAAATAGGTACTGCCAAGTGGCTTCTATTTACAAATCTGTTTTGGATGAATGTTTTCTGCTCTTTTCTAAGTGCAGGCAAATAGGTCAAAATTACTGTCTGTGGTAATGGAGCGTATGCCACACAGGTGATGGAAAGAGATTAGGTTGAATAATGCTGGAGTATTCCCTTTAACATCTGTTGATGTTGGTCCATTTGTCATGAAATGTTTAGGCGTTGTAAACGCCATCTGGCCTGGCAAAGAATTACAAGGCTCTCTTATGACAGTGAGGATATACCATGCTCACATACTTCTGAATTCCCACTCTTTGTAAATAGCTCACATTCTTTAGACCAATTCCAATCATAACCTTCAAGCGTTCAGACAGAGACCTCCTCTTTCAAAATTTCTGAATCGTTAAATCATTACGATGTAAATTAAGACATTCAGGTTTGATGTACAAAATAGGCAAAATAATGCCTAGCGAAAACCTATATTTTTCAAATGTAGTGAAACTTTTCAGATTTGACCATCAGTATAATATATATAAAATCTATTTTCACTGGACATTTTGAACAGTAAATAAAATGACTGTATGTGTTGCAGACAAAACAATCCATGGTTCTTATCACAACAATTGTAAAGAAGAAACTCTAGAATGACGCATTTCACATTAAAAACCTGAATGGCTTTGTTTACACCACAATACCTAAATTACACATTTTTAATTATATAGTCAATGCAAATGTACAAAGATTGAGTGCGTGTACCTCTGTGCGTACCTCTGTGCTCCAAATCATGATGGTTCTTCTCATCTTTAACCGGTAG
Organism: Brachyalestes nurse; assembly: GCA_037974405.1. NCBI lineage: Eukaryota > Metazoa > Chordata > Actinopteri > Characiformes > Alestidae > Brachyalestes > Brachyalestes nurse. The sequence continues at coordinate 19,867,616 of JBBPCY010000039.1, forward strand.
GTGTGCCTGACTGCCCAGAGGTCCTAGTGCTAGCAGTCCAGAGCTGGAGCCTGTGACTGGGGGTATGCCTGGGGGCTGCAGGCCTGAGGGGTGGGGGGGTAGCTGGACGGGTGGTCCATGGGCCGCGTGAGAGAGGTGCTGAGCTTGTAGTTGCTGCTGCTGTGGAAACACACAAAAACACATAGAACCCCAAGTGGGTCGGCGAGAAAAGGCACAGAGACGCTGAATGCTGGAGGTGGAGGAGGGATTAGCATACACGCAAGCATGTGCACACAAACACTCGAACACACAGAGCGATATTAGCACCCTGACACTTCTATTAGTGTGTGTGGATCAAAGCAGGACAGCCCTGACACAAGCGCATGTCCACACAAACACACACAGAGGCTCGCTCTCAGTCAAGATCACATCTGTTCCACCGGCTTTGCAAGTTGTGACACAAATCTACAGGGGAAATGCATTCCAGGATACACAGCCACACACAAAGAGCTGTTTAAATGTGTTCAAATAAAACCATTCCAACAACAGCAGTGATTTAGACAACTCCAGTTTTGCATTTACACAATATTTCCGTCTAAGTCAGAAAACACACATGCGCACACACCCTTAGGTTTTCCACAACTCAAGTGTTGAGAAAATGGTGTTACAACAACTCTAGCTGTCACAGATGGCCATTCTTGTATTAAAGCCCATACACACGTTAGTGGATACCCAAAACCTGCAGTTCTTCCACAGCACTAAAGCAGAGCACCATGCCTCCTTAACAACGAGCAATTAGCTGCTACACTGCACCCTCACTAATTTAATCATCAATAATGTGGCCAGGGCAAAGTCCCCATTTACGAGACGGAAGAGGAGAAAGAAAGGAGGTAATGACGGGGAGCAAAGGAGGAGAGAAAAGAAGGATGAGGCAAAGAGGGAAACATAAAAAAAGAGAGTGAGGGAGAGAATGAAATCAAGCACATTCGCTTTGTACACTTGGTTAATGAAAGAACTGCACCATAAGAATCATAAAGCTGCCTCATTAGCAATGCACAAGCTCAGGAGAGACATGTGCAAAAACTCTGAAATGATCTTCCAGCAAAGCCGTTTAACAGTATAAGGCTGATAAGGATCTCACACATACACCACAGTTGTCCTTTCCATTTAAGGAAATCCCCACATACACACACAGAGAGCAGGGGGAACACTTTAAACAAATGAAAACGGTCACTTCACTAGGGCTGGCCTGAATAATTAAAAAATTCAAGCACTTGTTTAATGTTTGTCTTTATTTCCATATTTCATGTCTGGCTAGTTCATATTGCAAAAAAAAAGCAGAACAGCTAATAACGGAATCTGTATGAAATTAGTATGAAACACTGAAATAACTGATCAGGTCTCTCAGCTACCAAAGTTATTGCATCTGCAAGGTATAACAATTACTTTCCATTCCTCCTAAAATGGTGCAATGTTATGTTCTGGTTGAGGCACCATTTAAGGTTTCAGCAAATCCATGGTAAAGAACCTGGAACGCCAAGTCATAAAATAGCACTGAAATTTGGCTCTTCATTTGGAAAAGCAGCTAAATTGACACTGAAAATACAACACTAAGCAAAGGTTTGATGAGATTTGAAGAGAATTGAAGAGATTTAGGTCAAACTTGCTTCTTTAACACCTGTGCTGCAACATAGCATAAATTAATATTTCTTTTAGAATGTTTGTGAAAAGGGGTGTATACAAGCCCTTAAAATAACAATAATTCAAATTCAATTACTTGCACACTCGTCCAGAAATGCCAGTGAGTAACTGAAGCCTAAGAAATGCTATTCAGGCCAGTCCTAGGTTTCACTATAAAACCTACATTAATATTTACAATGAGTTTATTTCAGAAGCTACTACCGCCTGAAATGTGCACAGGCGCACACACACACACACAGCTATTAGAAACATCATTTCAAATAAACCAAACCACATCCCACACACACATATGCACGCGCAGCCACCGAGTGCTTTTAACACTAACCATCAACGCTGGGTAGATAGCATGGGCTTGCTGCTGTGGAAGTGGGGACAGACAGAGGTGAGACAATTGAAAAGGCACTCAAACAATCAGCTAAAGACCTATTCAGTTCTCTTTTACTACTGTAGAATAGAGCACATGTAAAAAAAAAAATGAATGTAACCTGTTCCAGTGTAGATTCTATGCATGTTTGAGTGTGTTACCTGCTACTCTTTTATCAGATCAGAATTTTTTTCTTTTTGCATGAACCATACACTTGATCTGCAGATAAAGCTTCTCACCCTATTAACCACTATATGTAAAAAAGACCCATTTTATCAGAACTAGGCCAATTCAGCTCATAGTCTTCCATGGAAAACTGAATTTGAAACCCAAATGTACAGCAACAGCATGCAAAGTGTGAGCACAGGGTTCCTCTTTACAAAGTCCACAGCAATAACAAAACCAGGGCAGTTTAACCTCCAGGTTTAGTGCTGGGGGACAGTTGGTAGGTGTCGGATTTATCATTTACATGTGCTACAATGGATAACCACTGTGAAAGCCTATTTTTTCAGACTTTCTTTTCCTGGTGTGTATACAAAATGCTCACATTCTAGAAAAAACGCTTGCTGTGTGGTTTTCTGTATATAGTGATTATACCAGTAACACTGTTAAACTCAACAACAGTCAGAGTCAGATACCAGAGATAAGTGAGTATCTGAGAAAAGAACCACATACATCTGAAAAAACAAATGCATCAACACAATGATTATGATATTTCCCAAACAAACAAGAATTATTATACCCTCTTTGAAAAGAAACATGCAGTGAGTCAGTGTTAAGTACTGATCATATCCATAATATGTTCAGAAAATATATAGTGATATATTGCAATGTAATTTATTATAATATGTACTGTCCCTTCCTGACTAGAACAATAATTAAAAATCCTAAACATCACAACACAAAAGTGTGGCCATATGAATCATGAAGCATAGTTATAGTTATAATAGCATCAGGTTATTATTCCATTTTGCTATTTTTGACTGCATCGTTTGACCTCCAATGGTTGCAAATAACTCATATTAGCACGTTCAGTGTCTGTTCCACAAACACTCCTCCCAGCTCCAGTCTCACTAGTAGACAGTGCATGCACGCTTAGTTTATGATACTGATTTCTCACAATGTTTCAATTTTATATTCTCACAAACTGGGAGTCGAGTGGATCATTACATCCCTGTGAGAAACCACACACTGCTGTGGAATGTAGTACGGAAACAGTGCCCCATTCCCTTAAAAATGCACTTTCTAGTAATTTCTTTTTTCACCAAACACAAAGCTGGTTACATCATCTAATCACACACTCACATACCCTGCCATTGTTGTGCAGGCTCTCTCCCCCCACAAAATCCTCAAAGGGCAGAGCTACATTCACACAACCAAATGAACCAAGCAGTTATTTACCTGCTGCTCGTTTGCATTCACCCTTATCCTACCCTACTGAAGGCACCAACAGTTTGTCTTTATTTTCTGAACCTCAATTTTGTCTCTCACCATGTACTCCTGACGGTTCCAACCTCTATTCTAAAAGCAAGACTATGCTAAAGAAAACTAGTGAAATTTGTCACTAACCTAGCACTGAATGAAAAAAAACCCTTAAAAAGTCATCATAATAAGTGCCAGGGCACTATTTGGATATTGAAAACGGCTAAGCGGATAGACAGTCTTTCGCTATTTACATCTCTGACGGCCGTCGCACTCAGACTAGAGCCTGCTAGACCAAGTGCAGCAAACAGGCTTTCCTTTATTTCCCCTAAATTCATTCCTTTTCTATAGCTTTCATTCATTCATTTTCTATATCTGTGTCCACAGTGCATTCTCTCCCTTTACCAAGGTCCTCATTTCTGCGCCCTTCTAGGTTTCTCTCCAATACTCTCTCAAATTTTCTATTCCATGTTCTTCATACATCTCTCTCTTTTCCATCACTCTGTGTGTGTGTGTGTTCATGCCAAACACTGCTGGCTCCCGATTAACAGTGAATCTTTAATGACCCCATCACCCCTCCCTTTCCTCTTCCACTCTCAGCCAGGGCACATAGATTGATCTTTTGCCATCTCTTTATCCAACAAATAAAAGCTTGTTTTTCCAGCCGGTGTGTGTGTGTGTGTGTGTATGTGTGTGTGTGTCTCTCTGTCAGCCCACCACAGTGCAGCGTGTGTCTGCCTGACTGCCTCCCTCTATTTTCCAGCCATCATGATAACAAGGAGACACAGAGGGCGAGTGTGTATGCTAGCATTAGAAGTCACCCCCCCGCCCCAATTCCAAGCACCCCCCCCCCAAAAGCAGCTCTACTGAATGGCCGTCTGCTAAATGGCGGAGTCCTGTGGACAGTTGCATTCAGCTGGATTGGAGGAAGCAATTACCTTGAAAATGGGGGTCAGAGTCTTGGCTCATTTGCTTTAATTGAATTCCAATATCTGGCTCCAGCTGCCCTGACCCAGCTCAGGGAGTCCGAGCAGCCAGCCAAGCCCCACGCAGGCTAATCACAGCAGGGTTGGCTTCTCCAGCCCCCTGCCTAAACTATGAGACTCCATGTTCATCATCTTAACCCCAAAATAGTCAAAGGGTCAAACTACGCATTGGAGGCCTGTTATAGATTTGAAACCACTGTTTTACGTCCATAATTCCAGAGCCAAAGGGATGAAGGAAATCAAGCGAGTGTAGAAGTGTCAGACAAAGTCCAACACACACACTGTTTTGTAGTGCAGGCCATTTCAACAGAAAGCTCCAAATCTAATCAGACTTGGACTTATACAGAATGTTACAGCAACTGTGATGAATGGACAGAGAGACACACATGTGATGTCCTCAAATCAAAGCAAAATGCAAGTGATTTATGTCAACACATTCTGCGAAGGCTGATGATGACACAAACAAAACACAATGGTGTCAATACATCATATCATAAATCAAAATTAAAAAAAAAAAAAAATCAGACCATAAATGGCCAGGGCAAATTTGCACACAGTGACAGACTGTGCTCAATCGTGCACTTAAACTCTGACCTTGTCTCTTCTGATCTAGAGCAGCCTTCAGAAGGACATATTATGTCATACAGCCTGCCAGATTAATCCAGTCTAAATATGCTCGGACTTGTGTCACGAACACAATGCCAGATCACAAGGCTTGTTCCGAAACGCAGCTTTATCACTTGATAAGGCGAGCCATAAAGTTGTAAAATGCTAATTAAGTAAACAGCCATGGCTGTTAGAGGCTGTGTGTTTGCTTCAGAATGAGGTCAGTGTGCAGATTTGCCCTGGCCCTGGCCAAATGAAGGAGTAAAAGGGGTATACACACGGTGAGAGGCAGATTGGGAAGTCCACGTACCCCGATGATGGCATTCAGCTCAGTCATTGTCACTTGCTTAGCACGCTCAACAGCCTGGGCTACCTGCTGTTGGTGCTGCAGGAGAGAAAGACAAAGAAGAAGACGACCAGTTAACACACGCATACACTACTGCAGCACGGGTAAGCTGAGCATTAGTATTCCCCTACTGCCCAGGGCAATGACAAAGAGATATTTTGACTTACAGAAGCAAGTCTGCTACACTTGCTAGTTTGAAAATTTCTGCATATGCGTTCATTCATTAGGGTTACAATAGAAATGTGGAAATAAAAAGTTGTGCATTTACCTCTTGTGACAGAAAAGGCATGATTTGAGCTAGAATTGCGTTGAGGCGTTTTGCGATCTCAGTCTAGAAGAAAAACACAAGACAGAAATGTTACTAAAGAAAGCCTTAGAGAACAGGTTACCACAACAGTGTTGTTCCAGTTACCCCAGTCGGCCTCACGGCCCTAATGACAAATATTAAACCTTTCAACTGACGATAAGGATTATTACATGAAATTATAGGTCTGCACTGCATCATTAGACATAATGAAAGCCAGTACTGCAATATTGCATCAAGCCAGCTCAAAGCTGCACCAGAGCTAATGCACCTATCCAAGAGGCAACAGTGGAAAAGAAGCCAAACATGTCTGGCTGGGCCTGAGTTCCTGCTGCCCATCTGGCCTGAGGAAGAGGGAGAACCAACATAAACAGAGAGAGACACAGCGAGGGAGAGAAAAAGAGAGAAAAGCATCTGGGCTTCAGCTCCACAGCGCTCCCTCATTACCTAGACAGATTATTTCATTAAGATGCTGAAATATGCTAATGCTGATTTGGGGCAGCGAGATAAATGATGGCAATACTGAACAATTACCATTTTCCAATTCCCCCATATTCCACATGCAGGAGAGCGAGCCAGCAGTGGCCACCATGGGCACAAGGACAGAGAGTATAAAGGAGAAGCTAGAAGAGATGGATGGAGGGAGGGATTGAGAGGCAAAAAAGATGAGGGGGTGAGGGGGGGGCAAAAGAGCAAAAGAGATGAGAGTGTCAGGAGGCGGATGAAAAGCGAAGTGGTGAACAAATTGATTATAGAACAGAGCAGATGGCCCAGCAGGTGAGGGAGGAAAAAACTCCTTTTCTTTCTCTCTCTGTCACATTCCGTTCATTTCTGGCTGCTTTCCCCTTTAGGATTGGAATGAGGAGGGGGGTCTTACTGCTGGAGTCAGCAAGAGGGGAGTGGGGTGGGTGTGTGTGTGTGCGCTTGAGACATGCCCATTCTGTCACATACACACATTTAGAGTCACTTCAGCCATTAGACACCACACTGACAGAATGTCTTACTTGATATTGCTCATTTTGATTGGATGTGTTGTTTTACCTCTCTTAATAATTATTTAGCATTACAGATTAACCATTGTAATTTTTATTTTACTGTTTATTAAATGTTCTGTTAAAACAAGCTGAAGTCTTTTTTTTTTTTTTTTTAAGTGTCACAAGAATTTCTGAACCATATCAAATAGCGCAAGACAACTGTTTTAATAAATTAGCTGCATGGAATACATATTTAGATTTTAATATTCAATATTTTAGGAGAACTATTGAGGTACTGAGATTTCCCTGCAGTGGTAATTCAAGCAAACACAGTCCCAAGTAAACATGTGATTCATTTTTATTGAGCTACATCAACATTAAGAAAAGTATCAAGCCGCATTTCCCATATCGACGCATTCACAGTTTTAACCATAGAACCACTATCGCTGCATGATACCAGTACTGGTACAGACAATACATCTCCCCAGCAATGAAGCCTATCTACTCACACACACGCACAACTCCCTCTCCGCCCCCCTGGAGCTTCCATTCCTGAGCCACTCTCCCAGGTTGCCCCAGCAACCAAGCTGGCCCTATCTCTCTCTAAGATCATTATGGAAATTGGAGCTCTGTTTGACCAGAGCAGGCAGCAAAATCATATTATGCGCACAGGGGCGGGTCATTAAACCGGATTTTCAGCCTGTCCGTCAGATCAACTCAGCCAATTAATGTGGATAAACGGGTCAGCAGGGGGAGGGGGGCCAACGGCTCCTCTTAAAGGGGGGTTAAGTGTGTGTTTGTGCATGTCTGTCTGTCTAGGCAGGGGGAGGATGGGGGGTATACAGACCAACAGAGCACACAGACAGAGCCAAAAAAACCACAACAGTAATAAAATCGCACCTTTTTTCCCTGCAATTTTTTTTTTCAGTGGACCATAAATGGGTTGCTTATAGTCACTTCATAATTCACCCTTCAGTTTATATAAAGCATAGTTTATAATACAGCATAGTTCAGTTTATGGGTAATGCATGGCTACACCACCTAGTTCCTGTTCATGTGCAGCTACTGTAGAAACAGCTCAGACACTTTCCTATCTGTTGCCTGCATCTCCCATCCAAGATTTATCACTTAATCTATTGTCAGCTGTTCTACTGTAAAGGTTAAATGTAAATATTTTCTAGATAAACTGTGCTCTGTGTGTGGCGGTTAAAGCCACTAGTAGTAAAATAGTTCCAAAAAAAGACGGAAATGATGTGGTGGCCATAACTAAATATTAGAGGAGAGCTCTGAAAAAGCCCAGATCGAGATGGTCAGGTCAGTTTCCTTGATGGTTTAGAATATAGAATACAGTGCATGTGTGTGTGTGTGAGAGAGAGAATATAAGGGATATCTGCTGTATTGTGAGAAAGCTGCGGTGACTCTGGCCAGTCCCCCAGCATTGGTTTTTTGCTCTCAGCTATGTGGACCGGGTGAAAAATGGGCGGGGGGTATCTTGTGTGTAGTGCCCGTTTCCAGCGAGGCGTGTTGAAAGGTTTTAGTGCTGCTCCGTCACACGGCGCGATAAAAATAGGGCGCCATCACTTTAAGGCTGTGAAAACAGAGCCCTTGAGCGCTGAGGAGGCTTTTTGCTCGGCTTCACAATTCCAGGTGCTCAGAGCTGTCTAGCACCCTGTGAAGAGCACTCTCACTCTCTCACACAGTCACACACACACAGTCCCACACACACACAAATAGGGAGCCATTTGCCTGTTGCTACTGGCATTGGCTGAGTGGAGGGAGACACTGATGAGGATTAAATATGGGGCAAAACAACAAGGGACTGAAGCAGTGCCACTCACTAACGACTCAATGAAGCAAACACACACACACACACACACACACAAGCTGGCCAGGGAGCCTAGTTATCATTACTAGGGCACACATACCTGTAAACATTCAAAGGCACCCAGCATCTAAAAACACTCATCCAAAATAATGGACTATAAACAAACAATCCATCCCAAATTTGTCAAGAGTACTTTAAAAAGGTTAATATCCCCAGATGATTTGTGTGATTTTAAATGTCCCAAAAACCGCCCTAACTGGCGCCTCATTCAAAATAAAGTCCAGGCTGAAAGACTTCTTATAAACTTGGACCACCAGAAATTTGTATATATGAACTGGGATACACACACTTACACTTAGAGGACAGGAGGTCCTAGTATAGCACCTCTAAAGAAATGCATATTAAGTATTTAAGCTGAGTAAAAATGCCTTTGAAAGAAACCCCCATAACAAAAACAGTCAAGAGACCATTTAACTTCAGTAAACTGCACCACTGTCACATGCACCACAAACACACACTCAAAACACCCACAATCCACAACCCCACCCCCACTACTTGTCTAATCCCCTCTGGCCTGAGGCAGAAAGGGTGTATTGAGCGATGATGCTGTGGGGGAAGATGGCTGCTCTCCTTGCACCATTGTTAACGTGCAGCAAATCCTGCTCTAACTGTTTATTGATGTCTGTTTCCCTGAGCACTGATCTCCTGGGAGCAGGGCCAAGGGCCACAGCCCCACTGGCCTGGGTCAGGTAGCGGATGGCTGGGCCAGATGCTGCTGAAACCTAACGCACAGACCTTTAAATAATACAAAAAATCCTTGCTGTCAACCTTAATTTATAATAATTTAACAACATTTGTAAACGGCAATTGCCCTTAACACCAACCAATAGAAATGGTACAAAACAACTTGGAATAACATCCAGTTACACTAGTTGACATTAAATAGGAAGAGCTTTTTTCCCCCATCTGTAAAGATTCAATTTTGGAGAGGTGTGTTTATTTCAAGATCTTTATTTTATCTGTTTCACTGCAGTACTTTACAGCTTCACAATAACACTTCTGCAATGGTGGTAGCACAGGCATTGTAGAACTGTTTTCATAATTTCATAATGAAACAAGGGAACTAAATGAAACCCTGGGAAATGAAAGATTCCCAGAGAAAGTCAGGCCTTTAATAAAGCACCATCACATCTAAAGGAGCCTTTACATTTCAATAGAAAGGCTTAAATTCGGGTACTTTTTAAGAGCCAAGTTTGACATGTTGTTGTTTAAGATCAATTAAACGCAATGTTTGGAAGCCATATTGACACACAGTAAAACCTGCACGTAGGCGCAGTGTTGGGTCAGTGTTACACCATCCCCCCGAAAGAACGTTACCACAGTTTCAAAATCACTCCAGCAAATTAGTAAGCTTTCAATTAAGTAACCGAAAGAGTGACTGCAGCCCCTTTGGCTACTGCCGAGGGCACTTCTCTTTTCACTGACAGCACTCCACACGCACACCCCCCAGGGTCAACAGCCTAAAAAGTGTCTGAATTCTACCAACAATTTGCACACCATCTATGAGCATGAGTGCATTCTGCAGCCAGTGCAGATACAGACAGAGAGAGACACACACACACACACACACACGAAGGAAGACTGCCACGCTCTAAGTCAGTTTACTTTGGCTCATGGACAAGTCAACCATCATCACCTTGGCAAACAATTCCTGGAATCTTGAATAAATTATTCATCTGAACAAGCTCTCTCACCCTCTTTCTAAACCCATTCTCTCCTCCTCTCCGGACACAGAGAGATTCCCTTAATGAAGCAGACTTTCCATATACGCGTCTTATTGACAAGCAGAAGGTCCTGAACAAACTCACACACACACACACTCCTGAGCATGGCTAGAGAGAGAAAATGAGAAAATAGAAAGAGAGGAAGAGAGAGTGTTCGGCGCTTTTGACCAGCAGGGTGCCGCCATCGCAAGGCAGCCTAATGAGGCACGATAATTAAAGTCCCGTACTGACACTCGCCCCGCTGCCCTCCTCCTTAACGACCGTCTGCTCCCTCCCTAATGACGCCCCGCTACTCGCCTGGCCGTCCTAACTGGCCTCGGGCTCTAACGGACAACTGGACCAGACACACACACACACACACACACACACACACACACACGCCATTTTGCTATCTAAATGTTTTTTCTTCAGATGCAGTACCCTGGTAGAGCAGGTTAAAACATTACTACAGGTATTTCAACCTGCAAACTGAATTTTACTTCAGTTTAAAGTTCACCGCAAAATCTAATCCAAACAATTTTCCCCTTATCCCACATGTAGTCAGTCAACCAAGATGTGTTGTGTTTGCTTATCTTTTTTGGCACTGGCACGACAAAGCTACACTAACGAGGAATGAGAGCTTATAGCTCAACAATTAGCAACTTTATCCTGAATCACACATTTGCCTCTAAATAGGCCTAGTTGTACAGTAGTCCAAAATAGACTTGCTTTTGTGTTTGACCCTGTGTGGCACACTGTCTATACAAATGGACCAAAGTACTCTGAATGGATGAACAGAAGGCACAGCCACTTTGAAATCGGTGTTATGTCTGCATTTTTGTCCAGAGCCACGATTTGCCATGACTGACTACACTAACTATTTTGCTGATCAATTGCATTTGGGATAAGAAGGAACTTTGATTTTTTAATCCAAGTATATATACACACACACACTTTAATGAACCACCTGCAACCCTGAGCCCTGATAACACAGCAGCTTTGCACATGAGGCTTATGATTAGGCTGATGTCATCAATCGCAAGCAGTGGAGGGCAGCGAGGCCACACCCGCATGAATAATGGATGGACTCGAGTCCACTCACTCAGGGCTTTATTGATAAACAAAACAGGAGCAGAGAAGCGGGGCAGTCGATTAACCTGTTTATTCCCAGCCGGAGATAGGAGGGAGAGACAGAATCTTTCGGGACATTAACTACCAGTTAATGTCCAAAAGGGGTGCCCACACACATACAGTATGACTAATCACTGTTTTGCTAATGGATTTAACCTTGTGAAGCCTCGAAAAGCGTGTGACGAAGCCTCCCCCAAAAACTGGGCCTCGTTATCTATAATCAAACAAACAAAAAACCCCGATCCTACAGTATATTGTGTGACTTTGTTTCTTTTTACTTAAAATACAACACTAGCACAGTCCTGATTTGCAATATTTGCATATTCCATCATTCTTGAGCCTCACATCCGCTGATGTTGTGTGATTTATCTGGTACGGCTGCTCGCCTCTCTGCAGCCCTCGTTCTTGTTTATGCAGTGCTGTCACAGTGCCAGAACACTGCATGTTAGTCAGATCATATTCAGGCCCAACACAACGAATGCACAATATGCGTGAGCCTGTCAGCCTGCCAGGCTGACTCCACTTCCCTCTGCGTAGGGGTACTCGGTACACACAAACACCGTCTACTTTTATGATGGGCAGTACACCGAAATGGCAATCTAAGGTTTGTATTCAAATGCGACTGGAACCTCGCATTGGACCACACAGAGAGATCTGACCATAATTACACCTACCTGCTACTACGCATCATCGCTGCTTTCTAACTGTAGTTTATGTATTTACATACATTCCCTTTCATCACTTCATTTCACTTAAATTATCATATGTTTAAAACAGACACTAGGCAAAAGTCACCATGTGCTAACACATCGACTAAACAATGATATCATGAGCATTATATAATCAAATATAAAAGAGTTGTGCAAAGACAATCACGTACCTGTTTGTGCATTTCAATGTTGAGCCCATAGGACATCTCATAGTACTGCAAGAGAAGAAATGAATAAGACTAAGCAAAAAGCATATTTTTGACTTTCTTGCCCCACTAACTGAAAAACTGCCATCAAAAGGCCCAATGAAATAAAGAACAGACATTAAAAGACTTCACAATACAAGCACAAACATTTAAGGCTGTCCTGGCTTTGTGCTACTGTATAGATTGCCTTTAGGCAAAAAGTTATAAAATTTGTATGCACAAATTAGAATACACAGACTACACTCTGCACTGTAACTTTCAGTTTGAATCACAGGACACGGTGTAAATAAAAGCTGTTGGTTCATCAATGAGTCACACATTGCCCACGTCCCCTAAGGTGACCGCACTGAAATCTGATCTCGATTCACCCGGTACCTCTGATCTGATCAAAGTCCTTGACCAAAACAGTAAGTGCTTTTATCACTCACACTCTCTCTCATGGTACTTCAAACCATGTCAGAGTATAGATCAGGCTAGGGTTGCACATCTTATTGTACTGCTCATGCAATATCCACAAGATACACAAACATCCATACTTCTGTTTTTCGCTCCCACATGCACTACTGCTATCACTTGCACAAAATAAATAAATAAACAACAGGAAAATAGGCCACGAGCACAAAAGGTGGCTTTGTATGACAGAGTTTGGAAACAGCGTGCAGAACTGATTAGCACAGGAGCTTATCGCCTCTGTCTAAAACACTCAAAAACTCGATTCCGTCTAAAAGGTTTATTACTAGCTTCCATCTCTGACATGTCTTCTCTCTCCTTTTCCATTTCTCTTTTTGTCCACTTCTTTGCAAACAAAGTAGACTATTATAGCTGCAGGAACTTAAAAAAAAAAAGGTTGATCTGTTTAATCTGTATAAGAAAGTAGAATGACCATCACCCACAGCCACTAACATCAGCTGATTCTCCCAGCGTCAGGATGAAACTCCACCTCTCCCGCTGACTCGGTCTGATTCACTCAGTTTATCTAGCACTGCCCTTTATCTCGCTGACCCGCCTTAGTATAAAAAAAAATAATATTTAACAAAAGTAGCGGAATTGTAGTTTTTGGTCAAGTCAATCCCTGCATGTCCAAATAAGATAAGAGAGGCTGGTTTAACGCAGTTCGGCACAGTTCCTCCTCTTACATCACGGCCTGCTGGAACTGCCTTTCCTCTCACCAGCTTTCGTGTTACACTCACATGCTCTGCTTCAGACTTTCCAGAAACCAAGCACCCAAACAAGGGCGAATGGTGACCCATTACTGAATCGATCTGGGCGAAACACCAGCGTGGGGGCAAATACCTCCAGGTTTATTTGCCTTTCAGTATTTGCATTACACAGCTACTGCCTTGTTTTGTTTGTTTTTTAGGGACATTACCATATAAGCCCTTTTAAAGTATAATTTCGTCCACGCACTGAAATAAATGCACCATTGTTTTCCTTAATATTCTTAAAACGGTGTGAAGTAAATGACGGATCTCACATGCAAGTCTTAACCCCACACACGGCATACGCTGTAAATATCAATTTCGCTTTGTTCCAAGCTTTCAATTTCACTGTGAACAACTATAAGCTACAGATGATACTGGAGGTGTTCCCAGATAGCTTACAGATCTGCAACACAGTGTGTATGGAAGGAATAAACAGACAATCAAGAGGGCACAATGTAAACAACTTCTTCCACACGGCCTCGAAAATGGACATAGGAACCTAGGACCATTTCACAAGACGTACATGCACACCTCTGTTCGGAACTGCGATACTTTAAAGCTATCAGTGCCAACACTATCAGCGCGATAAACAGGGGCAGTAAACACTAAATATTAGCCCGCGTATCTGGCTGGCGGCTCTGATGTTTTGGAGGACGTTGTGGAGATAGGAGCTCACTGATAGAGAAACAAACACTGCATCTGACACTCACCATGACATAGTGACGCTGCATCTCTGTCTTCTCATTGGCTAGTTTATCGTATTCCACCTTAAGACTGGAACAAATGAGGAAAAAACAGAGATAATATACATTAGGACATAGCTTGTGTACTTTTTACCCTCCATTCTCAATGTGTACAGAACTCAAGAGAAAAACACTTGAGCTAAGTGTAATATGCTAGAACGTGTCAATACAATTCACAGAAGAGTAATTTACATTAAGGAGACTACCTAATATATATGTACATTTTTAACACTACAAACTGGCTTCTTAGACAGGCATTAAAAACAGTCTTGGACTAAAGTGCAGCGCCACAGGTGTTTTGCTATTAAAACTATTTACACTCTGCTCGATCTGGGTCTGGGAAACCAGTCATTAAAACATCATTAATACCATGCAGTGCAGAGGGGTCAGCAGTGTTTACCTGTGATACTGGGCTTGCAGGAACTGAAACTCGTCTTTGATCCTGTCGCAGGATTCCGCTACTGTGAATTTGAACCCGGGCTGACCGGGCTGATGAGGTGCCTGCAATAAACGAACATCACTCTTCATGTATTGTACACAAACCAATTACTGTCCAGACATCTAACACGGAGTCTGCGCCTCTGCCTATAGCAAGCACCCTTCTAATTAGGGAATTCAGCTCATTGAAGGTGAACCAATTGCTGACAGGTGTTTGACTGCAAACACAAACAAAGCTTGTATAATCTGGATAGAGACGCGATGCCAATAGAACACAATGTCCATTGGCCTAAAATCACCAAGCTCAATGCCACGAGCAGTAGAATGACCAGCTTTGGCCTTTAAAGAAGTGGATCCACATCCTCTGGAGCAATGGGGCTCCACTCATGATATGTGGGACGAGTCTGGGTGCTAGACCTCACTAAGGCTTTTCATGCCATCAAATCCTAACAGAAATCTTCAAACCTCTTTTTAACAATAAGAGCAGACGCGGCTGCAGAGAAGGGTGGTCAATCCTATTGATTTCAGAAAAAAACGAAAGGCTGGATCTGCAAGTGTCTGCAAACTTATGGACATGTAGCACACCACCCTAACCTAAATGAATAAACAAATAAATAAATAAACAGCACTCAGCCTTTTTCTATTAGGTTATCGTGGACGACATTCAGAGAGGCGGCAGGAGGAATATGACTCATGGTAATAACCGCTGCTGGTGTCAATAACACATTTCATGCTCTCTGGTTCTGGGGGAAATTGTGTTTGGTCGGCGGCCTGAGCTCGCCGTGTCTTTCCCTCGAGCTCGTTCAGACGCGGGGTGGGGAACAGCCGCCATCACTCAGCAGCCTCCTTCTCCGAGACGTGGATGGGTCATTGCGTCTGAACGGCCTCGGAGAAAAAAAAACTAACCTGATTTTTTTTTTCTTTTTTCCCCCTCCACTCCTCCCCCGCCCCTATACCCACCCCCCTCATTCCTTTTCTTTCTCTCCTTCACTCTATGCTGTGCTTTCTCACACAGCTCTCTCTCTCTCATATGCACTTCTCTCCCTCTCCTCTCTTTCTCTGTCTGTGTGCACGCGCTCATTCTCTTTCTCTTTCTCTACCTTACCTCAGACACCCAACAGCCCACACTCTCGAGAGCAGACTACTGTATCCTCTATTGTGTCGTCTTAAAACTTATATATCTGAATATATTATGGGTCATTTAAGAGTTTTGCCTCAAAAACGGTTGGGAAAAAAAGACAATAAGTGCTTTAGCGGGGCTTTTTTTTTGGCCGTTCTTTGTTTGGTTTCATTGTTTAGAGAAGCAGCAGCACCAGAGCGATCATGGACTCTAATGGTCGCCAGGCTAATTAAGAGGGGGGGGGGCAATTAGCAATAACTTATTTTTTATCTGGGCTGCGACTGAAAACCACATACCACACCATACTATACTCTTCCATACCAAAATACACCACACAGTACGATAATATACTACACCACATTATAGTATGCCATACTACACCATACTATACCACACTACACCATATTATACCATATTACACTATACCATAAAACATCATTCTGTACTGTACTCACTGGTTTAACACCGTAATCGTGCTGTTTGGGATGCAGCCTGTGAATTTTTTTGTCTTATTTGTGTTTAGGGTGGGTTTATACTCACCGGGTGCCGGCCCTGTGGATACATCCTGCGTGCTCTGATCCAGGCGTTTTGCAGCAGGATAAATCCGAGAGCAGGTGAAGCAGTAAAGTCCCGCCACCCCTCCCTACTGCACTCCAAAGAGGGACAAATACAAAAGAAAACAAAACAAAAACAAAAAAAAACAAAAACACAGATCAGCACTCGGAGCTCTTTGATTTTATCATCATTTTCCTCCAACCTGAAGTATGGGTCCCTTTTCTCTGTCACTCTTTAGTCTCCTCGATTTTCCAGCTCCTTGTCGTTCACACACACACACACACGAGAATCTCTATTCGCCACGATATTAACGTTAAGCTGCAGTACATCGGAAAGTACGGTTCCCTTTTATCTTAAGTCTTTTTCTATCTCTCCTCGATTTTCCAGCTCCTTGTATTCTCACACACACGCGCACCCCCACACGCGCATACACACACACACACGCACACACCAGGAGTCTCGATTCACCACGATATTAAAGTTAAGCTGCAGTACAAGTGGACATAAAATCAAAATAAAAAAAAAACAACAATAATAACAATAACAACCACCTAGAAGTTCCAATATCTCCGTTTAGGCTCGTCTAGAGCTCTTTATTCTCTCTCACGCGCTGTCTTCTCGCAATAACGAGATTTCCTGCTTTGGGCGGCTCGTGTTTACTTTAATCCCGAAAGATTCTCACGCTCGGGGTGAGTTTAACGACACGGCCGATGCTTTAGTAACGCAACTGGACACGTTTACACCACAATGTATCTTTTTTTCGCTGGACTACCAAACGCGTGTTTTTTCTGTCCGCACGACACACACAAAGCTCCGACTGCTGTGATAAAAAAAACAGGAGGAGAAAAGGGCTGTAAAAGCTTCAGAGCTACTCTCAGCAGTCTGGGTGTCTAGATAGAGAGTGTAATTTATTATAAAAAGAGGATGAATCCACAGTGTTTACTAATACCTTTTTGTATTTCCTCCACAAAAAAATCCCCCCTCCTCGAATGTCGCCTAATAGATCCCAGAGAATGGAGGAGCCGTCTCCAGTCGTCCTAGTCGTCCAGTCGTATGACCTTACGACGAGCAGTCGGGTCCCGTGCTTGGTTAGAAACGTTTTTTCTTTCTCTCTCTTGAAGATCAGACTGAGAAGAGAGAGAGATAGAGCCTGAAAATGAATAAATGGACTTGCGGTGAAGTCCAAAGTGATAAGGGAAGCTCCAGAAATCCAAAAAAGGTACAAAAATTGAAAAAATGAAAGAAAAAATGAAGGTGAACGTTCAGACGTGCCCAAGCTCCTCCGATTGCTGTAGCCCAGTTCCACCAGTGCTCACTGTGCCACACACAGACTGCCCACTGACACGAGGATTCAGCTGCAGAGAGAGAGCCAGCCCAGACGGCCAATCAGATCACCAGAACCAACTTATCTCCATCACCCAATCAGAAAAGAGGCTCCCCACGTGGGACGTGTCTCTGCCTCGCACTCTGATTGGACCATACGCGTGTGACATCATACTCGCCATTTTAGATCTAAACATGGTTTTTTTTGTTTCTTATTCCACTCCCCCCTCCATCCAGACAAACAGCTTTACATGAGCAACGATTGTTCGAAGTCTAACCACCAGCTGAAATCTCGGAATAGGTGTTTGGTGTCTGATGAAAAATTAATTCCCCATGGTGAAATTAACCATTAGCTGCATTGAGGGCTAAATGCAGTCTGTATAGTGAAATCAGGATTATACCGAGAATATAGTGGGTCTAATCCAGCAGCAAAGCAGCATTGCACGGTTTATTTCCAACATGCAGAGGTACATTTGAGAAGATAAGACATAACAGAAAAACCCTTCATTAGTCCCACAGGTGAGAAATATGCATTATTATAGCAGTAAAGTGGACAGAACAGCATCATCAATAGAATAAATGCAGTAAAATATAAAAAGCGCACTGTACAAATATTATAGAAATGTAAATATAGAAGTTTGTGTGTCATAATAAATAGTGCTGCGACTACAGGAGGGGGAAAAATCTGTGAAATCTGTGAAATCAACCCCCATTACTTGATTCAAGCTGTCAGCTCAACGACAAGCAAAGCCCAACATGATGTCTGCGAAAAAACAGAAAAGGAGAAAAAAACAAAAAAAAAAAACAAAACAAAAAAATGGACCAATCAGAGGGGTTGGGCCCACGTGGGGCTCGTCTGGCTCGTCCGGGCGCTTCAGCCAATCAGGAGGAGGCTAATTTCCTAGGCCGTGTCTGATTGGTCGAGAGAGGCAGAGGCTGTCAGGCTGAAAGCAGTGTTGTCAATCAAGCCCACGAGGGGCCGAGCACTGACAAATGCCCGCGCCTCTCAGCCTCCTGCCCGTGAATAGTGCTTGGAATGGCTGCTTAATTAGCTTCGAATGGCTTTTCCTTCCAGCTCAAACAATCTGTCACTACCATGTGGTAAAAAGAGCCTTGCGTAAAACAAAAGAGGGAAAAGCTAGTAGGGGCTAAATATCAGTTTGATTTTTTTCCCTCTTCTCTTCTCTACGTCTGCATTTGTATAACAGCTAAACAAAGCATTTATTCCTCTCAAACACTGGCAGCCAACTGTCTTTATTTGTTTTAACTTATCTGAGCAAAAAATGTCTCACTGTAATTTGATATGCTTAATAATTCACAGTGATATCTTTTTTTTATTATTGGTTATTCAAGGATATTGTTATTGTGGTGAATGTACTACATACTACACATCACACACACACATACAGATATGTGTGTGTGTGTGTGTGTGTGTGTGTATATATATATATATATTCCTAGCTTCTTCCCTGCTAGCTAGCAAACTGCTTGCTGCAAACGTGTATTCTCAAAAATAGCTAGTCTTTTTTACCTTTCCATTCAGAAAATTAATATTTCTCTGCTTTGTCCTTCATTAAGACAAACAGTTCTCTTTCGGCCACTCGTGCTGCACTTCCTCCTTTGAAACGGTGCCTGCAAGTTTAAAAAATGAGAAATCAGTCAATTAGGAACATTGACTATTCCTGGACAGTCCACTGAGCTGTCCAACAGAAAAAAACACGGCCTGAGCTTGTGTTTAATCTTAGAACGCTTAGAATGATTTGTTTAATTGGATATCTTTAAAATGTTTATAGACCCAGAGACTGAAGGGGTCACTTTACTAAGCAAGCAGGGAGAAAGGTAATCCCACTAGCTGATTAATCGTAAACTTTGGACTGACCCAGACAGAGAGAGAGGCATGTCCTGGGATAGAAGAGGCCCACTCTATCTTGAGGCTAGTAAGTGTTTTGGAGCATTGCATGCAAAAAAGGGAAGTGTTAATGCATATGCGTGACAATACTGTCCTGCAACTCATCATCCAGCATTGTTTTAAATTAAAAAGCATTATTTTCCAGGAGTCTGAGGGGGTTTGTGAGTTTTAAGTAAAACACATGCTTCCAAATTAAGATACCATGGGACTTGTACCACGGGGTACAGGATAGTGACCGTGTTGGTTCCAGATTCAATATGGCCTCTGACATTACATCTGGTTTTTGTGCTCTGTGGAAGCCTATGGGAGATAACACACACACACACACATATGCAGTTTTTAAAAATGAATAAAACAATTCTAGTCCAGAAGTGCTGACTTGTATGATGCTCAGTCGAGCCGTGTTGTGCTGAGGATTATTACACAAACCGAATAAAGCCATGAAATTGGTGGTTCCTGCTGTTCTTTGAAAGCAAACAGAGATGGTTCATGGACCTATCCTGCGTTCCAAATCCAGATTTTCTAACAACACGGTCATGGGAAAATATAGTGCACTGTCAGGAAAAAGGGTACATTTCTGTCCCCTGAGGTACAAACAATGTAAATGTCCCTTTGATAGTCCCTCTGTGTACCTCAAGAGAGTTTTAAAGGAACATCACATTCACTGTCCCAGGGGAAGAGATATATTGATATCTTTTCATTTAACTGAATAGAAAAAAAAATAAATAAATAAAAAGAAGATCTGTCAAATCAGTCAAAAATATGAAAACACTTCAAACAAAGAACTGCAGCGGACTATAGTGCTCATATTCCTTAACTCATTGGTCTGCTGACCTTTTTAGCTACTTTCCAATGGCAAGTAGCTAAAACGGACACAGCAATGTAGCGAAGTGCAGACTGTGAAAATAAACATGAATCATAAGAAAGAAAATCAAACCGTGAGAAGAAAAAAGAGGCGCTACTGGTTCTTTTTGTCTGAACCCAGATATCAAAGCGCAAATAAATGAAATATTGAGAAGCATGTTGTGCATACTGAACCCCTAATTCAGGTGAATGACGAGCACAATGAAGTAAAATAAAGCAAACATTCTAGATTGTTGGCTCAAAATAGTAAATAAAGTTTGAATATGGACAGATATGTTTGTTATAGATGTAATGTAGTACAAGTCCCTACCTATGTCATGTCTTTTAAAAATAATAAATCAGGGATCCCTTGTCTACACGTCACAGACCCCACTTCGAAAACCCTGGCCATAACTAAAGGTTCTAAAACGATATTGGTGAGGGCACCACACTAGTAACTGCCTTCACAGCAAAAAGTACAGTTTAGTACCTTTCTGAAAGTGGAGGAAAAAACTGATTTCTGGCAGTTTTGACCGAGATACCAACACTTTCAGATCTTAACTAGGACTGTTTCTGCCATCTGTCCATTCTGACGATTCTTTATTCCCCTCCATAGAAAGTGCTATTAGAATAAACAAAAGGAAAGCAGGACACTCCTCTTTGTGTGTGTATGTGTGTAATGGAGACCCCTGCACTGTTTATTGACGCAGTAACCCCAGATGCTGTGAAACTTCCACCATGTGGCCTTAAGCACACACAGCAGCCCCTGTTTGCAGATCATTCTTCAGTGAAAAATGATGGGACGGCCTTCTGCAAACCAGCACACTTCACCATTCCCACAGCAACGCAGCGCCCAGTGTCCAAACAAACCAACTCTGGTCCACTCTGACTGCCGCAGCAGCAGCTGAACGCACGGCTGCCATTTGGCCTCGCAGCTTCTCTAATTGACCCATCCACACTCCGCCCACAGGCGTTCTTTCGTGGCAACTGGTTGCAAAAGTTCAAAAGCTTTGAAGAGCATTAGCAATATCCCATTCAGCAGAATGCGGAATGTGTACGCATCTCAGATTTGCTGAAAATATGTGAATTATTTATAAGAGACTAAACTGCCAAACTACACTGTAGCCAATGGAAAGAGGGAGCTGGTTGGAAATAACAATGAGTTTGCAAAGGTTCGCTTGATTGCATGACAAAAACAGCCATCACTGTCCTAACAGTGGCCTGCGACAAACATACATGCTGATTAATAACCCACACTTTGGCTGTCATTCTTCAGATATTAATCATATCCAACCAGTTACAATGAAGGAACACATTTGTGGATGGAACATGGATCGGTCCATCACCCTTCACTTCTACATCCCCTGTGTAAAGCCACAGACACAAAGTCAGACACTGAAACTGCAACCTGCATGTCAATATCTAGTCGCTGTGGAGCCTTTCGCATGGGCATCTGGCCAATTTAACAACGCGGTGCTAACTAGTGTGTGTAAGGAAGTGAGACTGCACACTGTGATCCAGCCACTCATTTGTGAGGATCTGCAGCAAATCTGTGGAGCTTATTCGCACAACGCCTCCCCCGTTCTAACAAACAGCTCTAGGTACGTTTGCATGTTAATGTGGCTCTAAGTGATAGCTTGGTAGGATTATCTTCAGCATGGGAGACATGCTCTTTCTCTCTCTCTCTCTCACTCTCCCCGCTTGATTTGCCCGGTAGTGGAGCAGAAAGAGCTGGCCTGACTCTGCGTGGCATGCCTGCATTGTGCAGTGCCAGTGTCTCAGGATTATTGACATGCTTTCATTCGTGGGCTCCAGCTTCTGAAAAGAGACACATTCCTGTCCACAATAGCTCCAGTGTGTGCCGCCTGGGGGCCCCGTGAATGGGCCGCCGCGTATCAGGGGCGACTCGTCAAGCACCAATCAATGCAAACAGGATGAAAGGCCTTATCAAAAGGGACAAATGCAGACATGAGCACTGTCGCCAAAATGCAAAGAGGAGGAGAAAAGGAGAAAAAAAACCTGAAAAACAAGGGCCAGAGAGAAAGATGGAGGCTTTGGCTGTAGGCCCTGTTGTTCTCTGAATGTAGAAAGAGAGAGAGAGAAAGAGAGAGAGTGAGTGAGTGAGGGGGGCAAGAGCCAATGAGCACTCTGAAATTCTAATTTCCCATCAACAGCCACGTAGCTATATCTCGAGAACAGAGGCGGTGATATTGGCGGCGCTAACTCGCTCACCGCTAGCAGATTTAGCATACATCAGAAGCTGCTGTACACTTGGATGATGCATCCATATAAAAGGGACTCCGTACTGCTGGATCTGTGTCTGTTAATCCGACGCTGCGATTGGGGAGCTGCCAGTGATGATGGGGAAAGAAAGGCCCGTCTCTTCAGGGATTCCCCTCCCAATCCTATCGGCTCTGATGGATTTGCTCTAATCCCACAATAAAGGCACACACAAAACTCCTCGCAGGAACCTGTGGAGCGTAAGCCTGTTGAGAGCAGCACTGCCTATCACAGCCATACTTTATGTTCGTGCGTCCAACGAGTGTGGGTGTGCTCTGTTTTAAAAACACAGCCGCCTATCTCAGCCCATCCCCAGAAGTGAGCGGTGGAAGGAAAGGAACGCTAGATGTCCTGGGAAAACTTGGCAACAGCGCCTAACTAAGCTCTTTCCCATGTTGACTGAGGAATCGATAGCTGCGTCCACTGCGAGGTTCAGAGACAGGTCAAACACACATTTACCAAGACCAAATCATTTGTTAAAGACTAATTCGCTTAAGTAGCTTCTTTGTGGGTTTTTTGTTTTTGTAAGGAGAGTGCTTAGAACCGAGGGGAGTCTTATAATGAAATAAGCACTTAGTGGAGCTAAAGCAGAGAGGCCTTCCAGAGCAGTGTTACTTCTAGGCATGTCCTTTAATATTCACCATGAATTCAGCTGTAAGCAGTGTCATGCATTTTAGGTTTGTAAAATGATTTACCTTTCTTTCAATCCTGCTACCCTATGAAAGAGGAACAGCACCATTTTTCAAAACTTCTGCATAGTTACGTTATGAAAATAAAGTCATTCAGAGTGGTTTTGTGTTAAATACGTGTGAGCATCATGTACGTTGGGGATGCTGGAGACATGTCCCAACACTTTTTGTTTTGTCCCAGTTTGTCCCCACCATTTTGTGATAGTCTTTAGTTAGTTAAACTCAATAATGTACATGGTAATGTTATGTCTTACATCTTTAAAATACAGAGAATTTGAAGAAGCAGCACCAGCACCAGCACCCCCATCAACAAAAACTTAAACCCATCCTTGTTCCCAGCAATTTATAAAACAAACCAAAGCCATTCTGGAGAAACTTGCTGAGTCAGAGTCAGTTACAGACCATTACTATTAATTTACTTATATGTTATACATAAACACAGGTTCACTGGTCTTTTTTGGATAGTAAATAAAATAGCTTTATTTGTGTTGTAGACATCAAGACCGTGGCTCCTATCGCCACCTGTATAAACAGCTCATCTGCAATAATGCATTTCACATCCATCCACACTGACTATGTTTACATCTCATGCAGACATTATGAAGAATTTTTGAAAAACTTCTTTTTAAAAATGAAGGTTGTTAATGTTTCATGGCTTGCATGAATTCTTGCATTCAAACTTGCACATCTCATTAACAAACATGTCTCCCTATAACAACCATAGATTGAAAGGTTCTTTGGGGGACTGAATCCCATGTGGATCCACTATGTGTCTACTGTGGCCTGCAGTCCTTGAGAGTTACAATTCATTTATCGGTTCCTATTCATATAGAAAAAACAGTTGTACCTTTATACTTTATAATGAAAAGGTTATACACTCAGAACGGAAACCTCAGTATCACAACCACAATATTTCAACTCCACAGCATCTGAGATACTATGATAGCACAATTGCAGCTTTTTGATCCCTCCGCATCTCTATAAACTCAGCCTAATAAACACATTTCTAGTACTAGAGACCCGGAAACACAGGCGGCATCAGATCTAGCCCACTTAAAACAGTACCGTATTTGTGATTCTAAGCAGAAGATGATGTATTTTCCTAAAAGTGACTGAAAGTGAAACAGTCTTGTTTTGAGAATGTAAAACCATTGAAAACAGATTGAAGTGGCCTGAAACTGTATATAAAGAATATAAATGTAATGTTTTGGATAATTAATTATGCTGTTCACATGATCAAATGTGGAGTTGCTGAATTCAATATGAGTTGTGTGGCAAAACCATGACTTCTAAAGGTGAAAGTATTGTCTTATATCTGGTGTGTAGAATATGTGTTTGACCAGGCAGTGTGTCTGAGAGAGGGAGTGAGTGAGTGAGTGTCCGGAGCTCTTTAGAAAGGTAGTGTTATTTTTGGTGATTGAGACACAAGTGGTAGGGCTTTAAAAGCGGGTCAACAAAGTGGCCTGGTGCTCCATGCTGAGTGTGAAAGCATGGGGCCGGGAGAGTGGAGTACCTCTTCAGCACTCACAATGCCAAGCGCTACTATCACCTGGCAAAGGCTGGGGGAGGAGGGGTTCGGGTGGAGGGAAGTATGATGGTGCCATGGAGCTGACTCTCAGTCCACACCTACACGCAGACACTCATGCATACTTATACTCTCCAAAGTCTGTATACTTTACAACACCACTTACAATAGCACTCATCTCCACCCATACAATAGGTCTTTAAAAAGCTTTTCACAACTCCTCTCTCTCTCTACACCAGTGCCTTTTTTCCACCATTGAAACTCTGAGGAAAGTATGTGCTTCAGTGGTGCTAATTTTTTTTCCACCTCTCTTTTGTCTCCCCTCCTTTTGATTGGTCGCACTGGTCCCCTGTCTTCTCGGCTCACCTGATTTCGTGCCGCTGTTCCTCCCAGTCGTAAACACTTCAAAGCGGCCCTTCTGGCCAAATTGTCTCCTGGGGGCAATTCCGAAGTGTCAGGGCGGTACAAAAGGGTGTGATGGTTAATGTGTGACTGCTGGCCTTTCAGTGAAGATGTGCGCTCTCACACACTCTCACACCTGCCTAACGAATGCTATTGTGGACACCTTAGACCTACTATTACGTGTCGGTGACAGATGAGCCTGTCACTCTGCCCCTCCCTACGTTGTCACGGCAACAGCTTATCCAGTAGAAACGCCCTGGTGAGAGTAAGGTACCACTTCCCTTGTCAATGGAGGCATGGAACAAACAGGAGCAGCTTCAGTTGTATCCTAAGAGGCTCATTAACACAAAACACATGCACACACACACAAACACCCACACACACACACACATGCACACACACACATATACACACACATATACACACACACACATGCACACACACACATATATACACACACACACACACACACACACATATGCACGCACACACGCTCACACAGACATACACACGCGCACACACACACACACAAGCTCGCTCACACACACACGCGCGCGCGTACACACACACACAGCAGAGCCTGTTAACAATCTCACAGCCCTTAAAGTGCTGTGGCCTACTGCAGTACGGCAAAACAATCATCATGCTTAAAACATTTCTCTATGCCTTCTATAAGTTCTAGATATGTCTCACACTGTGAATAGAAGCTGTAGTCTAAGTGAGTTTCAGTCAGTTGTTAGAAATGCCTAAAGGATTCAATGTGAAACTGCTACAAACACAGTAAACAATATGTTAAAAGTTCAATTTAAAACATGATCCCTTTTTTAGAAGCTTCAGATGTCTGATTTAATCTGGAATAGCCAAAACATGTTAACGTTAATCACCATTATATGTAATATAGGTAATGTATAACTAGAATCCCATAGGAGCACTATCAAAATTGACTTTATTTTTTTCCTTGTTTTGACTGAATTTGTATATTTATGGCCTGCAATGAAGGCTTGGCTCTAATAGTCACAGTTCCCCAACATTGAATTTGTTTGATGAAAATCTCTACATCATTTTCACATGAATATCATCGCTCCAATAAGTAAACTCTCTGTCTCCCAAATGGAAACAATAGGATAACATAACAAGATTTTATAGCATTCGCAGCAGACCACCCATTCATCATACAGTGTACACAATGTAAAGGGTAGCTGGCTTTTCATTCTGATTGCTGTTTTTGATATGACAGCAATGTTACACTCCCTCAACACAAATGTGTCTATATGTTTACTGAATTTTTACCGATATGCACTGACAGCACGATTATTTCATGCAGCAATAACGGATATGTTCAAATCAAGTGCACTGAATGCATTGCTTCATTCAGTGTACAGCATTTCAAAGAAGGCGATACACTGAAACGAGAAAAAAAACAACCTCACCCCTTCCCGTCAAGTGTGTTTTGTGGTTGTAACATGCCATGCTGAGACAAAATGAGAGCTGTGGATTCTGCCGTGGCTTTTTAGCGGTGGGGAAAAAAGGTCAACACTCTTTTGTTGTTCAGGTCACCGGAGCTGTACGGCCTCGCTGGCCTCGGGCTCCGTTTCCAAGGGAACAAGAATTACGGCTGAGTCCCAAAGGCCAGCGGGCAAAAAGCAGAGAGGCACCGTGGGGAGTGCTCTGGCTTCTCAGCTGGAGAAAAATGGAAGCAGTTATTGTCTTGGAGTGAAATAACAGAAGTGGAGGACATTTTGAGAATCTTCAGGAAGTGACAATGGCAAAGGTCACCATGTCATTCTCATAAGATGTGCTCTCTGAGACCAGATCAGCAGGAGAAAACATGCTTAAATGGAGAACAAAACTTCAGCAAGTTTCAATATAAGTGAGCATTCAATGGCGCAGAAGCGTGACATTCTTTATGACAGCTTTGTCCTTTTCCAGATACAGTTCTCCTACGCTGGAGCCAAGCTTGCAGGGAGACGTAAATAGAAATGAGACAAAGGCTCCAAAACGCAACGACCCAAGACGAGATTCCATTGTACCGCCTAGGCCTAACAAAACCCCTAACAAAATACTTGTTAACTAGGCTCTTTCCAGTACAAGTAAGACAATCACGAGCCTCGGAGGACACGGGATCGGAAAAGAGGAGGATCTGGGCCTCTGCCTGGGCTCGGCTGATAAGGCTTATTAAAAATGATGAAGTGTGTGCAGTGAGGATACCTACACACACGCACACATGAGCCGCGCAGAAGAAATGACACGGCTAAGAATGAGATTTATGACTGCCTCCCGAACAAAATTAATAACTCAATCGTTAAAAGGTGATAAGGTAGCCCGCCCCACCACCACCACCTCACCGCCACCATCAGAATCTTAGGCAAATATATGTTGCTTATTCACTTCACACCCCCGTCCCCATGCTGACAAACAGCTCTCGCTACATTAGCATGTTAATGTGGCTCTAAATGGGAGCTGCTAGGATTATCCTCCCTGGCTTGGGAGAACAGCCCCCCACACCTCCACCCCCGAGTCTCGTTGTTGACTTCATTGAGTGCTGCTGCTACCCTGTTATCATCCTCTAGTCCTCTTATCCACAGGCTGGAGAACTGCCCAAGGTCCATCTCCCTCACTCAGTGACTGCTGACAAACAAACAACACACACAAACACACACACACACACACACACACACACACACACACACACACACACACACACACACACACACCAAAACACACACACACACACACACACACACACACACAAACACATTGACAAACACACACACACACACACACTGACAAACACACACAGACAAACACACACATACACACACACACATTGACAAACACACACACACACATATACATTGACAAACACACACACACACACACAAACACACGCACATACACACTGACAAACACACACACACACATATGGCTGCTAGCCATCTCTCACTATATTCACCTTCATTATATTACAGTGTATCCTCATATAGTGACTTAAAAAGTAACCCAGCAATCTGTAGATTGGTTTGAGGCTAGACAATGGAAACAGATTTAAATGAACAGCAGAAAAAAAAACTAATAATTAAAAATACTGGAAAAAGAGCACCACAAAAGAATAAAATAAAAAGAAAAACCTTGATGTGTGTATTGTTTTCTTCAGTCTCTGTTTCTCATTGTAATAGTAGTAGATCATCATGCACATTGCCAAATAATTGCTGTCAGTTAACAGAATAAGTACATTTCAAACTATTATAATTTGTTAAATTGATTAATCAAGTCATCATGACAGCTCTTCACAATATTATAGTCCAACTGAACAAATATATCTAGGATTCCAAATGAGCTAATTCTTTGTTTAGCTGCAGAACTGCAGCCTTGGCCTTGCTGAATGTTATACCGGCTTATCAGCGAAGAGCTTGCCAGTGTGACTACACATCTCTGTGAAAGGCTTGGATGGCCTCCATCACTCCACAGCCAAACACACCATGAAGCCCATCATTTTTAATAAGTATTATCAGCCGACGTTAAGCGCTCTTTAATGGTGCTGTAGTGCAGGAGTCGAACACTATGGAAGTATGGAGGAAGAAACAAATCAGCTCATATCAGCGTCAGGACTACCTCATCACACACACGCGCGCACACACACACACACACACACACACAAACATGCACATTTGGCATTTAGCTGCCATTCTGTTCACAGTCTGTTTCTTACTTAGAAGTCAATTCTGTGTAGGCACACATGACACCACATACTTTGCAGAACAACATACTGCAAGATTTGTAGTTGCAGCAATACTTACACATACAGTATGCAAACGTTTACACATCTCTCCTCAAATGAATTAGATACTCACAAAACACATCCTCTACAATCAAACTTAAATGGCATATGTTTTTGCAATTATTAGTCCATAGTGCGTTTACTGAAGCTGGGTACAAATAAAATCTAAAACATAGGTCTAAAATGTACCATATTTCTCAAATAATAAAGTAATGGAAATAAACAACATGTGCATTATACACTACAACGTGCAGAACATGTTATTTGACCGGGGGATGAACTACTTCATGCTTCATGGTGATGATTATTATTACTATTATTGTTATTGTTATATTTTTAAATACATTTTAGGTTGATTTCCTGGGTTCAGATTAAGCTTATTTCCAGTAGTTTGATTCATGTCCCTGAAACTAGAGGATGATGAAAATTGGTGCAAGCATAAAACTTTGGGACGTAATAAGCAAATACCTCCTCAAAGCAGTGATCCCAAGTGACCACTGGTGATGCCCCCCCCATTCTAAAAGGACCCCTTAAGACCTTAAGGATCTTTAAAGAGAAGTATAAAGGCTACTTCTATAGGCATATCCGTTTGTTCCTGTAATGCTTGGATGGGAAAACCAAATAGAACTTTCACATGCATAGCATTACAGTAAACTGCATTTAAAATCACGTGACCAAATGCAGACTCTCACATATGGTCCCAAACAGTTCAGTTCCTCCTCCACTGCTGACCATATTCATGGCACTTCTGTAGTGTGTTTGCATGGAGTACTCTGTCTGCTCCTGTCTCGTCTGCTCTGCCTCTCTGAAAAAGGCTTTTAGGGCTGTGTATCGGATCAGTCTGCAGACAGCTCTAAAAAGTGATGACTTGGCCATAACCTGTTGCTATTAGCGAGCTTCTTCCATTTGCATTATTTATGCTGAAAAATCCTTTCCGTTGCTTTTTAAAGCTGGCATTATGTTAACAAGGAGAAAAAGTCACGGCACCAATGCTCCTCTTGCACAATGAAGAATTGATCCGAGCGAGATGGGCCGCTTTTAACCTTCATTTTTAAAGCCTCCATTAATGCTCCCTGCAAGTGGGGCGGCACTTTCCCAGCATGCAACAG
This sequence comes from Brachyalestes nurse, assembly GCA_037974405.1. Lineage (NCBI taxonomy): Eukaryota > Metazoa > Chordata > Actinopteri > Characiformes > Alestidae > Brachyalestes > Brachyalestes nurse. The sequence goes on from JBBPCY010000039.1 coordinate 19,897,849, forward strand.
CTCTAATGGCACAGCGACAGAGGCCTGGGCGGCAGGTCTGGAATGTGTGTCACCGCCAATCCAGAATCTAAAGGGCGTGAAATTTCTCTCTCCCTCTCTCTCTCTCTCACTCCCCCTTTTCCCACCCTCTTGCCCTCTGCCTCCCTCTATCTCTCACTTGCTCACACTTACATTAGAAAATGGACAGCACACAGACCAGTTTTACCAAAAAGGGTTTTTGTGTTGTACCTAAAAAGCCTCCGTGACTGGCAACAATAGTAGAGCTGTTTTTGAATGCCATGGGTCTCAAAACATTTTTTAAATGTTAAAAATGTTCCGAAGCTAACATGTTTTGTCCTTCATACATTTTTCTTCTGAATGTCACCAGATCTCCTGAATCACGTTTAACAGTCTAAATGCTACCAGTTCATTTCTTATAGACAAAAAAAACATAATTTTTAATCAGAGCCAAACATTTATGTGTTGAATTTCACATGTGGGCGACATGGTGGCACAATAGATTAGATTTCCGACCATAGCAACCTTTTTCTGAGGATTTTCCATGTTCTCCAGCGTGAGTTTCTGCTGGGAGCTCCGGTTTCCTCCCGCAGTCCAAACACATACATGTCAGGTGGACTGGAGATGCTAAATTGCCTGTGACTGTGTTTGTCTGTGTGTCTGCTCTGTGTTTGACTGGCTTTTACCTTTTGCCCTGCGACTGTACCCAACACTCACCGTGACCCAGGATAAGGATAAGCAGCTCAGATAACAGAGGGATTGGTAAGTTTTAACTAGAACCATAAACATGCAGAGATTGAAGGAAACATATAGATGATGATAGCTGGAGGGTAGGAATGCTTCACCACAGCACAGTGACTGTTTATAGCTACTTTATTTAGTGTACTATAGTCTGTTTATGCCCAGTCCCTTGTAAAACCATGGGGCATGTGTATTTCAGTTGGAGGGTTTGATCTTTAATCTGATGGTTCCAAATATATCCTATTTTTACACCCGATGAACAATTGTAACAGGGCCTTTATACTCCAGCACATTGTATGCATTTGTATACCAACATGACCTAGTCAGACAAATTATACTGTCATCCATTCAGGTCTGGCATCATGTCCATAACGAAAATGCCCCTGGATTACAAGCAAACTGAGTTCAAAGGTAGTCTGAGGATCTTGCAGTGCATCAATAGACACAGCTCAACCAGCAGACCTGCTACTATCAGCGACTTGTTTATTTACTTGAACAGAAAAAGGGGTGAAAATCAGATTTCAGACCAGGTCATTCCACACCAGAGCGATTTCTGTGAACCAAGCCCCAGTTATCAGAACAGACGTGTCTGCGGAGGACTGTGTCATAGCCATGAAATTCAATTTGTGCACAGCATACAAAATTTGGCTGATAATCGGCATTAACCCAGGTTAACATAAACAGGAAAGGGTGCCAAATCAATACCAGTGTGTGTGACACTGAGTGTCCATTGATCTTAACTGCTGAATTGAATATCAGGATGAAACACGCACACACACCAGTTAAAACATGCGGGCTGCATATCAGAAAGAAAGCAAAAGACAGACTTTGTACATCCCACACTGATGTAATGCCGTGTGACATGAAAAGAGGATTTCAGTGATTGGTTATTGGACAGTGAAGGGCAGTACAAATCTCAGCCTCCTATTACACCATATCAACAACAACAAAAAAAATCATTACATTACATTTCTTGTCATTTCTTGGAAATCAGATTTTCCTTTCTCTTTTTGCAATAAAGTTTGAGGTAGTTGGTAAACATGGTTAAAAAAGCTTAATATTCATTCTCCAGTCCTTTTAAAGAAAGTAATACACTAAACCAGCTTGACTTGAATTCAACATTCTTGTGTTAGGAAACTGATGCACTTACATACAGGTAAATCCGCCATTTAGCCTACAACAGTTACCCCTCACCATTCATTCTGAATGTGGTAGTGGCATTTTGAATAAGCCATAATACAGGGCGGCCAGTCAGAGCAGAACTCACTAACATGTCAGTCTTAAAAGCACAGGGAAAAAAAAACCCTATTATTGGGGGAAAAAAAATCAAAAACTGAGGATGACACTGATGTATTGGTCTTCCACCACCCATACACAGTTGAAGTAGAGAAATGCCAGGCGATACATGTTGTTTTAATGGCCAGTTAAAAGGTAAATTAACAGTAAAATAAACAGTACACAATTTTGTTACCTACGTATGTGTTTAAGAAGGTCTAAATTGAATCAGGGTGTGAGATCAACCCTTTCAATGACGTGAAGACTTTTTGCAGAATAGCATTAAAATATGAACAAATGTCATGAACATAAACTCCCTTAATGAATTGCTTCTGTTCTCTAGGCACCAAGCTGCTCTAGTGGCATCGCTACTGACACTCCAGCACTGAACCGTTTTCGTTTAGTTTGCATGTTGTGCTCAAGCTGATTTATCTTCGACTGAGTAAATCTGTGCCATTCTGCTGCCTCAGTTGTTCCCGCTGCTATCAGGGCTCATTGAGTTCTTTTGTTTTTGCATCCTCTGCTGCCAATAAAGCTTTGCAAGTATTTCCTGCACATGCGTCTCCTTGAAACACACCACGCAGCAGGACAAGCACTGATATGGCTTCCAGCTTGGGTTAAAAATGGGTGAAGGGTGGATAGTCGGCTGGATGGGACTTACATAACAATTATTAATCATTTATTTCGTTTTTAATATCAGACACTTTGACATACAGAGCTGTTGACCTTGGTTTAGCATTCACGATTTCGCTTTCACCAGTCAGTCTGTGCGCTGTATACTTTTATTTTAACAAAGAGCATGGATTTTAACTCAGCTGCAAATTCATCTCCCTCAGCTTTCCCCATCTTTACTACAAAAAGACCGTTAGACAATAAGGACAGCTACAGCAATAAAAAAGATAAAGTCAGAAAAATCCGAGCTCAGAGCAACAGAAAGAGTAAATTATATATTTTTCAGTCAAGTTTGAGCTGACAAAGATATCTGTAATAATACACGAGATGACATGTCATGTCTTGGATGATTATAATGTTGCAGAAAATTGGAAATGTGCTTAAATATTCTCTGCAACCATTTAAGTGACAGCTTCGCTGTCACATATAAATGGAATTCAAATCTAAATCATAATTAAAAAGTCCTATATTAAGTCTGCAAACCCAGAGGTTCTGGTGCTCTTGCCTGCAGTAGAAGATCAACATGCCAGGCAAAGACCAAGCGGGGAAAGGAACCAGCAAGCCGGAAAACACCACATTTTTTCTTGTTGCCGTAGGGGCCCTACTTGCTGTACAACCCTACTGTTTTTCTTTTAAATGCACACAGTTGCAGCAGTTTTCACTACCGTGGTTTTCCCTTTGTGCTCTGCTTTGTCTTTTCGAGTTCATTCTTGGGAGGCCCAAGGGCCCAGTGGCCCACCATAGTTGGTGCTTTGGGCACTGATGTAGGATATCACCATACCATGTTAAATTCAATTATATTCATGTACGCAAGTCTTAGTGGTTTTCGTGAAATAAATCAATAGATGAAGGCCATTTTTAAAAACGTGCTGTAAATGAATTTTACAGTCACTACCTGCTATTACCGCAGTAACTCAGCTAACCGTCACAGGCCTATTCTTTACTCAGAAAAGCCTGCTAGAACAATTCATTTCTTCAGTACATATCCCGCTGATGGAGTATTTTATCCAGCGAGCCGCAGAGAGAGAAGAGAAAGGCACAGCTCCATCAGTGAGCGAATGCAAAAGAAGCAGTTTCCAGGGGGATGGAGGAGAACAATTAAAGCGCGTCTGTCGGAGTCAAGCACCTCCTCTCAGGCTTTTTGCTCATTAATTGGGATTTGGGGAGGCTGAGGGCGCGCGGGTTCGAGTGGCTCCCCATGAATGACAGAGCCACTCATGGCCTCTTCAGAGCCTGGCCAGAGCAGATGAGTTTCAGACAAAACGTGATCAACAACGCGGGGTCACAGCCAAGAGCCTCTCCGTCTCGCTATCTCGCACATACACGTATATACACTTCAGACACACCAAGAGTGTTTCAAGTAGGAGAAAGCTGGGGAACATCAGCGCACACACACACACACACACACACACACATACACACACACATACATACATACATGTGCACCCGCGAGGACTCACTTCCTCAAGGCCTCAGTCAAGCTGAAGCAATCTGCCCTGAGCTCTAATTTGCACAGATATCTGTGTGGAGTGGAGAGTCAATCTGCTGCTGATGGGACCGGAGTGATGTGTGGTCACAGCAAAAGAGAAAATTTCCACACACGCCAGGAGTTTAAGTGTGAATAGCTGGAATGCAGTCTCAATAAAACCCATTTACTGTGTGGCTGCTGCGTGGATACGAGGATGCGAGGATGTGTCCATGGATGATTATGTATGGCAATATACACTGTGGTTCTACAATGATAGTTAGGGGACAAATACAATGGATACAATTTCATATCAGCCAAGACCTAACTGGTGCTTCAAGGTTGCTCATTTAGTTCTGTACTGTACATAAAAGGGCTAATGTAGCTAACAAGTCATGAAAGCTTATATGTGGCCAATTAGTGTCATGTAAAATGCTCATAAACATAACTTGCCTCAGGCTGTGTCTGGTGGTTAGGTAATCTCAAACAGACTTGCTTATGTGCTTTTTAGTTTTTTATAAAATGGACAAAGTACATACCATAGCTGAAAACAGTAGCATCATTCATCTTCGAATCCTAATTTTCCCTACATTTGTCCATTTTCATACATTTTATACATTTCAGAATATCACATGTGGAGGCTTGATTGACATTACATGGAAACGCCACCTAGTTCCAATGCAATTCTAATGAAGCAAACTTGGCATCTCTCAGCTGAATAACTACATTTGGAGTAAGGAGCAAGCTATATAAAGTTTCTGTCTCTGAACTGTCACTTCATGGTTGTACGGTACATGTGCCATGAGTGGGTGTAAATATAGTAGAATTCTACTTAGGGCTTTCTAGGCTTTCATCATAACATTTCCTTCATTTTGCTACGAGAAACGTGAAAGATATTTCTCGTCACGTCTACGCCGACTCTGTGGAATCGCTCTTCCTGCTGACTGTAGCTGTAAGTGTGATCCAGCCACCCCTGGCACTGACACTAATGTGGGCTGTGGAGAAGCAGAGAGCTTGGAGTAGTCCTTCACTAACTCCTTTAGAGGCTCTAGCTGCAGGTGATGATTACACAAGGCCCAGCTGCCAGGGTTGAGTATTAATTCAGTGTTAAATGACTAAAATAAATGACCGTTTCCTCTGGGCTCTCTCACACACACACACTAAGGCAGAAATAAGCTAAGCAATGCAGGGAATTCTTTTTCAGTTCTCTTCACCATGAACCCGAACAAAAAATTGTTTGTGAATTGGTTTTATTTAGCCAGATTGTAAAAGAGATACAGCTTCTAGATACCGTTTTTGGACTTTAACCCCATTTAATTGTAACCATTTCCAGCCAGCCAGCTATCACATGATGCAGCCAAGCTGGGAGGGTGAAGGCTAGGTCCTGCTTCCTCTGAGACACGTGAAGTCAAGCCAGTCACCACATCCTTTCGAACGGTTGCTAACGCAATGTCAAAGCTTAACACATGCAGAGGAGCATTTAACAACACTAAACTCTGATTATGTCTTAGCCAGCAGATCCTGCCCTCACTGCCAGAGCATTGGTAGGGATCAAGCTTGCAACCACCCAATGAATGACAGCATTGTTTATAGACAGTTACAGCACTTGTAAACCCCAATTTCTACCTATTTGAACAGAATTTAGTGGAACAGTTTGATTATAATTGATTATTTTATTCAGTTGTAATCCTAAACTCAATAACCCTTCAATTTCTCACTGTCAAAAGTACATATCATGCACAGCAGTTAGTGATCCCCAGTTAGAGCCACCACCATATTCACTAATGCTAGTGTGTCATACAACTTAAATATGTAACTACCTACTTAGCTGTATAGCTCATTATGGAATTAATTACAATTACATGCATTGCATCCTGGATAGACAGTTTCAAGTCTGATCTGTACCAGTTTTCCTCCCCAGTTTCACTGTGTCCAGCCACTGGCTAGTTCTAACTTGGGGGGCCAGCTGGTGGCCTAGTGGTTAGAGTGTTGTCTCTGCAATCAAAAGTTTGTGGGTTTGAATCCTAACTGCTAGAGGCACCACTGAGGTATTCTTGAGCAAGGTACCGTCCCCACACACTGCTCCCCGGGCACCCCTCGCTGGTGGCAGCCCACTGCTTCACTCGGTGAATGGGTTAAATGCAGAGAAAGAATTTCACATTGTTCACACTGTGTGCTGTGGTGTGTTCATGCGTGACTATAAGGGGCCACTTTACTTTATTACACAGTGCTACCAAGCTGGGAAAGTGAAAGGCAGACTTGTCTGTTGGCTGACGTAACAAAACTAGCAGTTAGCATTCTCCACCAAGCAGTCCAAAAAGGTTCCCCCAAGTCAAATGAAGCAGCACCACATCTTTCTTGGACTGCTTGGTGGAGAATGCTAACTGCTAGTTTTGTTACGTCAGCCAGCAGACACTCATGTTGGCTGCCATCATGATGGGTGATGGAGGGGAAAGAGCCACATGTCCTCTTGGACTAGCAGCCATGGACGACTGTGGCATTGCCAGGGCTTGAGCTGGATGATGCCAGTGCTTAAACAGTGCACCACTTGGGAACCCGAGTCTGCACTTTTGCCCTTTTTTTCTGTTTATTTTCAGTTGTTAATGTCAAAAGGCTTTATGCTTTACAAAAAAAAATTATAATCAGAGTCAGAAAACCTTTACTCATCCTGTAGGAAGTTGCTTATGCTACAGCTGCACAGACACACAGAGACACTAAGACAAGAACAATATAAAATAAAACTCTCCAAAAATACTAATTCAATATTATAATAAAGTATCTCTTCTTCTACTTGTAGCACAACTGCTGAATCAATTGAAAGCTTAGAATCCACACTTTTGACAGAATGTCGCTTTTCTTCTTTTGATTCAATGAGCTTTGAAAGGGTGGCCCAGCCCATTTCTCAGGCCAGACTGTGTAAATGTGTGTGTGTGTGTGAACAGAGAGGGAGACTGGAGCAGGATGACATGCCATGACAATCCGGCCCAGTGTGTACCAGCCAGCCAGCGCAGGCCAGCGTGGCCCACACAAAGGCTATCTGTCCCTGCAGGGCCTCTGTGAGTCAGCCCCGCCGGCTGCTAATTTCATGACCTTCCCAGAAAACTGAGAGGACGAAAAGGGGGGAAAAGCTGTCTTTCACTCTGTTTCATGCTCTCTTTCATGCGCTCGCCTTCTCCTTCTGCTCTCTCTCTCTCTCTCTCTCTCTCTCATGCTTGCGCCGCCACGGCGAGATCGAGAAATCCCCCTCCAGGCGAAATTGACTTCACACAAGTACTTCCACGCCTGGTGACTGACATGAGCTCTCTAAAAATATCTCCTTCACTGAGCGATGGATTGCTTTTGAGCTGCATCTCCTGTCAGAACACACTCGAACGGAGGGGTGAGATGGAGGGAGGGAGCGAGGGAGGGACGGAGGGATGGAGGGAGTGGGAGGAGGAATGAAGGAACTGACAGCGGTGGGAAAACAGAGCACACTCTGAACATGGAGTTATCAAGCAGGGGTTGAGACACGGGATCAGACAAGCCGGAGGCTGCCTCGCACTGACGCGCTCGCACACACACACACACACACACACACGCAAAGCTCTGATCGAAACACCAAACATACAGTCAAACTAGAGGTGGATCCATTAATGATGAATTATCGACAGTGGCTTATGTTTGACAAGCAATACTCGTTTGAAAACCTTGGGTATGGTCCAAAATAACACGCTTAAAAATAAAGAGGCCACAAGATGTCATAGTGAAGATGCTTTCCCCAAAGAACTATGCTTTAAAAAATGATGAATGTGAAGAACCTTTTAAAGGCTTATTTTTCAAAGAAGCATTGATTGGAAAGTTCTTCCTGGAAACCTTGAGTCTTGGCATTCATGTGGATGTCACTTTGACCTGCTCCTCCTACATAACATTGTTCCAGACCAAACTGACAAATGGAGGCCCTACCACACAACTTCCTGGCCTGAAAGGACCTGCTGTTAATGTCTTAGTGCCAGATACCACAGCATGCCTACAGAGGTCTTGTGGAGTCAATGACTAGATAGATCAGAGTTGTAATGACAGCACTAGAGACCTACACAACACTACCCAGGGAGTTTTAAAGTTGTGGCTAATTGGTGCAATATTGGTTTATTCTAACCATGTAATGCAATACACACAGCTGAATGCCTGAATTACTAAACTACACTTCTGCATCTGTGTGACTGCGAACATGTGAAGGGTTTGTGCACATATGTTCGCTTAGGTAATTGCCAATATATAGATATAATATGACTTAATGTGGACTATAGGGCAATGCCTGAGCCAGAATACAACAATAGTTTTAAATTGTGAAACTGGGTATAATATACAGTGTACAATTTCAGTACTGCCTGGATTTCAGCGCACCCCCAATGCTGCCGAGGAGCCAATCTGCTCCGCGTATTGGAGATTTTGGAGGCGTGCAACGCAACTCCTCTGAGAGCTTCGCTTACTCAAGTAGCCCTTCTGATCTTCACAAAAGTCTAAAACAGAAAAGTAGTCTTTTAATGCTAATGTGCAATCTTCAAATGTCATTTTTAATAGCATATTTGCTGTTACTGTGGATGTCACAGTAAATGCTTCTATTTTACATGTACAAGTAGTACTGTAATATACTAGCATTGGTATCTGGATTACTAACCTTGCTGTTATCAGATCGAAACCCCTTCACACACACACACATACACACACACACACACACACACACACACACCCACACACACACATTTTTTTTAAAGTGCTCACACACTGATTATCTCACTTGATACCCCCCCAACACACTTCCTGAAGAATCACAGGGCCAACTCAATTACCACTCACATCTGGCTCTGCTTTCCACCTCCTCTCCTCAGAGCCAATATGACGTTCTCCTATGGTCCAATAGATGCGTCATTGATCTGCAACACTACACCCTGGCCCCCGAATTAAAACCTCCTCAGCATGCGAAACCTCACAGCTCTGATGATCCGGATATAGATTTACACGTGGAGTTTGCTGTTAGGGAGCATTATAATCATATTTCTATGCTCTTTAAATGCAAGAGACAGAAAGCAATTAGCCAAATCAACAGAGATTAATGCTTTGACTGCATGTGTGAGGCAAAGACCATTAGTCTTCTTTGCCAAAGAAGATTAAAAATGGACTTTCTTTTTAATTCTCTAATTATAAGCCTGCTGTATGTTAATGTCTCTCCAACAAGCCTGCGGTTCCCCGCCAATTAGCATAAGCAGCACTGATGGCAAGCTAAAAACAAATAGAATATTTAAGTTGGTGTTAATGGGATAAAGTCATGTAAAATTCCCTTTTACTGCTGTAAAATATGTGAGCTACACGGGCACTCTTTCATTCGCCACTGTTTTAATGTTTTACCCTTGCTTTGCCCTGGATCTTGTTTGTCCATTAGAGACCCATATACACCAAACAGCCTGCAGTAATCTTTCATAGCTGGCTGCGAGCCAATCTCATTTAACATATGGCTTGATAGGCTGAGGATTCAGCTCAGGCACAAGCCAAGTACAAAGTACGAGGAGTATCCAAATGCACAATATGTCCAAAGGTTCGTAGACAACTGCATATGCAGCATTTCTTCCAAAAATCAGAGATACTGATTGGTAATTTGTGTCCCCTTTTGCTGTGGCATCAGCCTCTACTCTTCGGGGAAGGATTTACACAAAAGCTTGGGACATCACTGTGAGGATTTGATTGTATTCAGCTGTGAAAGCAGTAGTGGGGTCAGGTAATGATGTTGGATGATTACTTCTGGGACACATACAACACACCAAGTCATCTTAAACATATTGAATGGAGCTCCATCACACTACAAAATGAGGCTCTCCTGTTCCACAGCCCAAAGCTAGTCTTTATATCCCTCAAGCCAATGCTTGGGATTTAAGATGAGAGAAGATAAGATAAAATTAACCTTTATTACTCCCACAAGTGGGAAATTTGCATAGCTATGACAGAAAGTGGACAGTACGATGTTACAAAGTTACAAAGTTAAGAGCAGCAAAAAAACAATAGAATAAAAGCTATACAACAGTATAATATAAAATGCACACTATACAAATAATATAATAATATAAATATAGACATGTGAGTGTATATAAGTATGTGCATCTTTGCATTTGCCATGGTGACCTTAAACTGGCTGCTTTTCTATGGAGTTTGTATAATTGTGTGTTTGATTGAACATTTGTGTCAGCAATCAGTGCACATTAAAGGAATAGTTTAAATGTTTTCACTTATTCAGTAGATCAGAATAGTCATGTCTGGTGTCCTAATTTTGCTTTCAGTTTAGAACTAGGCATGAAAGTAGCGTTCCAATTGAACACTGGAAGTCATTTCTGTAAATGCATCTTCAAAACGTCCCTAAACCACATCCAGCTCTTCGCTGAGGTGGTGCAAACTTGTGGAGGTGGTTTAGTATGACTTAACGTGAGCTATAAACAATGAACAATCAGCAGCATGTAGCTGCTGGAGGCAGTCTTGTTAGACAATAAGAGTCTTGTTTTCATAAACCACCTCTGGAGCAGGAGCACTGATCTACAATTGTTTCTGTGGCAATGAACATAAACATGAGGGAATCTGATTCAGTCCTGTCCAGCTCTGGTGTTGTCTAAAATGACTGTCTGTAGTGGTGAAGCTGAGTTCATGACTTACAGTAAGTCATGTGTCATAAACCACATCCACAAGTCTGTGTCATATTATTGAAGAGCTAGACATGGTTTCAGATGGTTAAGAGACGTGTTGGGTATTTACAGAAAACACTTCTGTCTTGACGTGTAGTGTTTGTTAGCAACATTAGCCTCACAGGGCCAGAGATCACCAAAAGAAGTCGAATTTGAGCTCTAGAACATGTTTTGACTGGTCGAAATTATCCGGCGTAAGCAGAATTGTGTGACTGTGATTTCTATTCTTTGACAAATGATGAGATCATGTTCAAATTTCACTTGACCATGAAAGAGGTAAATGCACCCAGAATGCAATGTGATCAGAACCCCACAAACGGAGGTAGTCAGAGATGAATGTCTACCACTTTCAACACAAGTGTGAATGGAAAGGATACAGGTACACAAGTGAAGAAATGTCTGCCGAGTACTGGCTAGCCTGTGAGGGGATGAATGAGAAAACGCTCAATAGAGGCCGGAGTTTTCCTCAAAGTGTCCTCTTTTGCTCTGACCCAAGCCAAGTTTGTGAATTTTTGTGGTAAACAGAAGAGGAAAGTATATGGATGTAGAATGGAAATGGCGTAAATGTCTATGTGCTCTATACGCTGGGACATAACCTCAGATTTTATCTGGGGACGCATTTTAGCAAAAAGTGAAAGTGGAATCCAGCAAAAGTTTATCCACGAGCCGGACATGAGACACTGCAAAGCGTAAACAGTCTGATAGTATATCACTGCAAGCTGCAGTAGCCCAATCTTTCATAGCTGGCGGCGTGCCAGCTTCATTTAACTTGACAGACTGTGGATTTAGTTCAGGAAAGAGTACAGTGGAACATAGTATGAGGACTATCTGTCCACATATGATCCAAACTGTGGTTCTGGAGGTGAGCTGCGTTTGGATTAAAGTGCTCAGAACCAGCAGCCGCTGATTTACAGAGCAATAAATGTTTCTGTTCGTGACCCAGGCCTAGTCCAAGTGTTGAGGTGCAAGGCTTGGCGAGAGCGCAGCGGTTGGTTTTGGGCCGCGATCGTCTGTGTTTTGATTACATTCGCAGCTGAAAGATTTGGATGCAGTCAAAGAATATGATGTCATGAAAAAACGGCCCCATAAATCATTTTCCTTTTCTGCAACTTACTGGAACAAATCATAGCGGCCAAAAAACACGTTTGAGGGAAAGGAAAACGAACCGCGACCACAAAGCTAGAAGTTCATATTAACGTCTGATTGTGCCGTTTACGGACGATTGGTGATATCTGAGGAGATGTGTATTTTTTTGGCGGGAAGATTAAACCCCAAACAAGCACAGCATTTGACGAAGCATCTGTCGTCATGGAGATGCACGCAAGCCGTTGCCAAGGCTGCTAATGAAACTGCATGGCTGTTGCTATGGCAACGCAGCACAAGAGAGCGAGAGAGTGAGAGAGAAAGAGAGTGAGAGAGAAAGAGAGTGAGTGGCACGCTCTTGTGGAAAAGATTTAAGATGTAGGAGGGGTCTGTGAGTGTGTGTGTGTGTGTGTGTGTGTGTATGTATTTGTGTGTGTGTGTTTGTGCAAGTGTATATGTGTGTGGGTGGGTGGGTGCATTTTAAAAATGTACTTTTTGTTCGTGAGGTTATAGCAAAAGAACCCTTATCTGACATGTTTTAGCAGTGTGACCTAAAAAAATTACAATTCATAATCAATTTTTACACGGCCATGTTCCAACACCTCTCTCTCTCTCTGAATTAAACCGGCTATTTTTGTTGGTGCACCTTTAATACTGATATGTAATTCTGACTGGCCTCTATCATGACCTCTGTTCTGATCCTCTAGCCTCTATTGTGCCTCACATAAGAAAGTAGTCTGGGCTGAAACACTCATTGCGAGTTCAGTGTAAATGGGTGGAGCTAAACATCTGCAGGCCATGCATAGATATGCTGTTCTGAGGACGTCACATAAACCATGACAATGTTTTTGTAGGTTAGTTTCTATGTATAGACCAAACAGACTGGGGAGTGAATGGTACGTTTTTTGTACCCTGACAGTGTTTACATTCTACACTGAACTTTTTAATTCAGAAAAGCAAGGAAATGTATGATAATTTAAGGTTGGCTTAGCTGTAGGTACAGCAACAAGGGAAATGGAAATACCCCACTAAACCCTAAAGACAATATGTGTGCATGTGTGCGTGCTGGCAGGTGGTCCGATTAAAACCACTTTTGAAATCACTTTCTGTGTTTTTCTTTTATTTCCTGCCTGTGTAATTCCCACCACAAAGAATTCTATCAAATCACCAAATCATCAGTGTTATTGGGAACTGGGAGTTTTTGCAGAGTTTTTTTTTTTTTACCTCCTGTTGTTACTTTTTGAACCCTGGCACAGGAAGATGGCAGCCCAACAGTACCAAGAAAACCAGCTGGTCATAACGAAACCGACATGCTGCATAAGTGGAACTCTTGCTGACTTCATAAATGAATCATCCGTCCCTTTTTTAACCACAAAAAAAAGAAATGGTATTAAAGACATTTTAACCAAAGCAATCTGATCATCACTAACAATACAGCACAGTCTGGAATGGAAGCTTCTGTCTGTTTTTCCCCCAAATCAGTTGTCGACGTCTCTCCACTGAGACAATATACGTCTGAATCAGATACATGATACATGTGGAAATATAACACTTACTCCTACTGTATTTGTCTTGATGAACTAAAGCATGCTACCATTCTCTTTCTCTTTCTTTCTGTGATGCATGCGACTAACTCCGTCAGTGTGTGTGTGTGTGTGTGTGTGTGTGTGTGTGTGTGTGTGTGTGTGTGTGTGTGCATGTGTATGTTCTTTGACACTGACGCTTGGACTGACTGTCAGAATAGATGGGCACTCTGGGAAAAACAATGGCACGCTTCTCCACTTCATCCCTCAATGTGGCAATCAGTGAAGCCTGAAGTCTTTCTGTCAGGTTGAGGGTTCTCAATCTGACACTGTGCACTCAGCACCCCGCACACACACACACATACACACAGGAGACTGTACTGTCCATCATATACATAGGCTGTTTGTGAATCCTATGCACTGGACCTTTAACCCCATGAATTCATACTGACACACTCTGACACTCTGCTGAAATTCATTCATGATATTTTCGAAACTCACTATATGTCCAAAGTGTAGACGACCCTCGTAATTGGTCTGTTTCAGCCACATCCATTTTCAAAATCAAAGCACATAGCCATGCAGTCTCTAAAGACGAGCGCTTGCAGTAGAATGTGTAGAATGAGCTCAGTGACTTTAAACCTGGCACTGTCATAGGATGCCACCTTTGAAGCCAGCCAGTTTATGAGATTTCTGCTCTGCTAGAACTGCCCTGGCCGACTGTAAATGATAATATTGCGAAATAGAAGTGTCTAGTTGCGACAGCACCTCGACCATGAAGCGGTAAACCACGCAAACTCACAAAGCACTGCCGCTGAGAGCTGTAGCATTGCATCACTCACTGCAGAGTTCCAAACTGCCTCTGGAAGCAACTTCAGCACACAAACTGAGCATCAGGAGCCTTATTAAATGGGTTTCCACGGCTGAGCAGCTGCACACAGGCCTAAGATCATTATGAGCAAAGTCAAGTGTTGGCTGGTGTGGTGTACAGCATGCCTGAAGAATCTGGGTTTGGCAGATACCAGGAGAACACCATCTACTAGAACACACAGTGCAGACAGTAAAGTTTGGTCGAGGAGGGACTAAGACCCTTAGTTCCACTAAAGGGTAATGTTAATGCTAAAGCATGCAAGGAGTTTTTTACTTATTAAGGTCCCCATTGGCTTTGGCCTTAACACTTATTTTTCCAGGGTTCTGACAAGTGCACATAATAACACAATAACGAAAACAAAAGTATAAAAGAAAGAAAAAATAGAAAGATAAAACAACATGGTACATCTAACACAATCACCTCATACATATACGGACACAATTATATGATGAATTATATGATCACTCAAAAACAATGGAGTTTATGAAGGAGTGTCTGTAGATAGTCAACAAATCATGTCTGGGATATTTTTAAATATGTAAAAATGTCACCCAAAAAATAAAAACAGTGACAAGTTCAGGCCATGTGTTATAGTTTATGAGAAAAATCAGAAGCTAACTAGCTACCAAGTAAACCTGTGATTCTGAACCTCGGCAATGCCACAGTTCTCCATGGATGAAAGTTCTGGAGAGAATGATTGGCCTAGCTTTGGGTGGGTAGAATTTTTCACTGCAATACTAGCAAACACAGGCTTCTGTTAGCTTAGGTAGAAGAATTAGCAGTTAGCTCTCTCCTCCAGTTGCAGTGAACTGCCTAATGGCAGCTGGGTTTCAGAGTCTCAGAGAAAGCATGTGCCACAAAAAAGAAATTTGAGTTGCATGTCGCTTAGTTGGCGTGTTGTAAAGAAGAAGGATCTCTAATGAAGACCTTTTTTTTTTAGAAAACTAAGAGCCAGGAAGTTGTTCTGGAGAACAAGTGCGGACACTCAGGCCCAGACCTGTATACCACAGGTTGCCCTGAGACGGACACCACCTGGGAAGTGCAAACAATGGCAACCCAAAACAACCTGGTGGCGAACTCTGATAAATGAGCTGAAGGAGATGCACCGAACATGGAGTGAGGCAGAACACGCAGACCAAGACAGGACCAGATGGAGGCAAATCGTCAACGCCTTTTGCAACTTTCGGCATTAAGAAGATTAGTATGTTGCTTAGGGCACCACATGTTCAGATCTTGCCCTGTGCTCACATACACCCCCCATTTCCACATTCCTCATGTATCTTATATTACACAACCTCTCTCCTTCTACATCCTTCCATAGAGACACAAATTCTGACCTCTGCAAAACATTGTCACCCCTGAGATGTTTGGTCGGTCACTCTCTGTTTCTCTCTCTCTCCCCCCCAGGACAGTAAGCATGTCAAACCCAGATCCGAAAACACATTTTCAGCTCCAGTGAGCAATCGACTGTGAGGGTGCAGAGCTGCTTGTCCATGTGCCTCTCTCCCCTGGCCTTTCCTACTCTCTCGGACAGGCCGATAAATCCATACCACCCTGTAACACGGCACTAACACACACCACAGCTTTTTACAGGATCGCTTTTTTTAGATATCCTTTTTTAAAGGATGCCGAGTACATAACGGCTCTATCACTAATTAGCTATGGAGACCCGTGATGGAGCAGTTAATTAATCACTGACTGCAAACATCTATATCTGTCTAAAATCTATATCTGTCTAAACAGCATAGCTAGAGTCACGTTTGAAAGATTGTACTTAATAATGGAGTCACCACTACACCATGTACTCATGGTAACTCATTTATAAATCTAGTGGTCAACATCTATTTAAAATGTTCAATTAAGTGCTAAAATGATGCTGCTCTGAAGAGGATCCCAAGCATCTGTATTAATGTTTGTTCCACACATTGACAATACCTCCAGAGCCAAGAGAAATTAAATTCTTCACGAAACAGTGGAATTTATTGACTAAACTTACTTACCAATGGTTCACACCTTTACGCTGCATTCATTACAAAGGTATAGTTTGCGTTAGCTTGCAATGTAGGTATGAGCAAGACTGGATTGGATTGGTGACAAAAATGTCTTTCTGTTTTGTTATACATTTAAAACTATCAGCTAATCAGCAAGGCCTTTGTGAGTTCAGAGCCTTAGAAAATGATCATTTCGCTCAAACTGTGGTCCAGAATGAATCCAGACTGATCTAGAGAGTCTTGCACAGAAAAGCCTGTCTGCGGATTCCAGGCCCCATCTCCTGTCCACTTGCCTGGCTGTCTTCCATGTTTTCTGTGGCTCTTCCTTTCTGTGAAATCTCTTGACTCTGAGTGTCTCGTCCATGTGTCTCCATGATAAACAAAGGTTTTACAGCCAGTGAGACATTTAAGAATACACAAAGGGACTGCTTGGACCTCTACTCCTTCAGCTGCTCTGGACTGCTTTCAGTTCTCTAAGTTTTATATCTTACATTCTTGATACAAACTACATGCTGCTTATGCACGGTCTGTTGGAAGGAAGGAAGCTTCCGTGCATGTTCTCCGCAACATGTAGCACAACAAAAGGGAAGTAAGAATGGGCCATTAATGAGTAAGAGTTTCAAAGGAGATACTGGAAGGTACCAAATGAGCTAATTTCGAAGTGGAACTCAGTCAACAAAATGACTGGTAGTAAAATCCACGTCTTTAGAGCATCACTGCTTCCAGTTAAGTGACACAGATGGAGTTTCATTTATAGATTTTATAGATATTCATAGATATTGCGCTTTTGTTATTTATCAGTGCCCATTGACCATGTTTGTTAGTGGCATATAGGGTGAGGATGTTTGTGGTACGTTTGTAGAAGGTCCTTATAAAGTATAGGGATGTTTATTGAGTGCTGTGGGGGTGGTAGGGTGTGCATTTAAGGTGCTGTTCTGGGCTTTAGGTGCTCAAGTGCCAGTCTGTTTGTCCATAGCAGTTTTTTGGTGTGTTTTTTCAATCCCCAACACCTGTTCCTCTGAGTCTCCACCATTCTTTAGTCTTCATTTGAGAACCTGCCCCTCTAAAGGTCTCGGCATGGCTGAGTGCCATGTGTCTTCATCTGAGGTAGAATAAGCAAATTAGAAAGGTATGAACAGTTAAAAGGTTTAAAATTGTACATCAAATCCTAGTCACAAAATGTAAAAATTGCCTAAATGTCACGAAATTCACATAAGACTTGGTGGATAAGTTGTTTTATTGATAACAGAGGAATGTTAAAATGATTTTAGAATTAGCGATGACCTCACAGAAATGAAATGAGATGTTTCTGCTCCGTCTGGTGAGAGCAAACATTACAGCAGCGGAAAGTTCTTAATGAAGATGCTACAATAGTGGCTGGCGATGCCGATGTGGAACAGTGACTTCAGCCCTCATTAAATGGCCACTGTCCACTATGTGTGTCTCTGAATTGTTAGTGCTGCAGCCATGTACATCAGAGGGGCGTTAAAACTGCTCTGCCGAGAGGCAATAAAAGAGCGTATCCCTCCGTCACGCATGGTGAGACACACTCTTATTTCCTGCCCTGTGGCACATTCATGTGACATTGTCTTCATGAAGTTGAGCATAACCGTAGCTCATGGAAACACTGATTAAGTGTTTTGTGACCACATCCTGAAAAAAACTGATTAAAAGTGCACACTTTAAAGACAAAGTTATTTGATTCAAGCGTCCACATTCCAGTTCTAAACCAAAAAAGCAATATTTGGACTCCAAATATGCCTTGGCTGTAACTAGAGTAGGTGGAACATGTATACATTTAATGTGGCCCCAAGCCATTCCTTTAATATTTCAAGTCCAGAGTGTCTAAGTCATGCTAAGCTAAGATAAGATAAACCTTTATTAGTCCCACAAGTGGAAAATTTGCATTGTCACGGCAGAAAGTGGACAGAAACAAAGGAGCAGCAAAAATTCTTTCTACCGTCCAGGTTAGGAAGGAACTGATAACGTTGACTGATAACACTCTCTAGTAATATCTCACCTTAAACTAAGGCTGGCAAGCTAAAAAATGGTATCTGGCCTACAGTAAGCATGTGCACGACCTGTTACAAGAAGCAGTACCATAAGCATCGGCCTACTCGTTGTTTTCTCTGTTTCATTCTTTTGAGGACACTCTGCCGCCTCCGTGTTCCACTCTCCCTCGAAGCTGTGGAGAAGACGCTCATCTCAGAGAGGAAGTGGCTGCTGAGGTCAAGACTTTTCAGAAACAGAAAATGGCAGTACACAGGAAGTGCGTCACAGATTAGCCGGGCTGCAGTATGTCTCGGAACACCGCAGACTGACCGCATTTTAAAATTCGTATCTCTGAGAGCGCTGGTGCACATGCTGCAGTGGAACACAAACAGACCACTCGCAGCTTCAGCTTCAACCACAGCCAGGAGGTACAGGTACCGAAACTTAGCCGTTAGCAAATCTATTGTTTGCCACACATATGGAGCAGAGTATCGCTTTGACAAAGCGCTCTCACGACTGCTCTCACCTGCACCTACCCACTGATCATTGACACCTACACACCAAGCAACCCAACGGAATGGGTTCAACAGTGCAACTGTATTGATCAAGCTCTTTAGACGTAGATGGAAGGGGGAAAAAAACACTATAGATAAGAAGGAGAAAACGCGTGTTTACATACAGCAGCAGGCGGATCAGCATGAAGGCGGATTACGGAGACTTTTAATGGGTGTTTGTGAACACTCTTAACAGCTGCTAAAAACAGCACAATTATAGAGATGGAGACAGAGAGACACAGGGACAGAGAAAGGGAGAGAGAGAGGGATGTTTAGTAGTAATTAGTCTCTCATTCATTTGCATACTGAGCAGCAGACAGATGGAGCTTGAAGATGACCACAGATAATATACACACAAGCGCACACACACAAATACACAAAGTGGATGCATAATTTTATGACTTCTACTGTTGCCCATAGTTGCACTGTGAAGCTGTAACTAGCGCTAAATGGAGATAAGGAGCTAAGACAAAACTAGCACACATTAGCCACAGATATGCTGACGAGCTAAAACAACTACCACACATTGTCCATGGATACACTGCAAGCCCAAAATTAGCAGACTTTGACCAAAAATACAGTGCTAAGATAAACCTAGCACACACTACCCACAGATACACTGCTAAGCTAAAACTAGCACGTCATATACATTGCCCAATATGTGAACACACCACACCACACAGTGTGAACAGCAGTTCTGTGTATTTAACCCATTCACCCAAGTGAAGCAGCGGGTAGCCAGGAACACAGCATCTGGGGAGCAGTGTTTGCAGATGGTACCTCGCTCAAGCATGCTTCAGTGGTGCCACTAGCAGACCTGGGATTCTAACCCACAACCTTCTGTTGCAGGGCCAACTCCCTAACCACTAGGCCACCAGCTGCCTAGCACACTATGGCCATATGCTGCTATATTACAGAGATGTTCACAAGTCATTTTTACCAAGTCCAAGTCAAGTCTCAAGTCTTTGTGCTCGAGTCCAAGTCAAGTCT
>JBBPCY010000039.1:19927132-19942725 GCA_037974405.1 Brachyalestes nurse
ACACACACACACACACACACACACACACACACACACACACACACACACACACACACACACACACACACACACGAATACAAGCCCTCTCACCTCTGGCAGCCTGATCCATCCATCTCCATGAGCAGAGATTGAGTAGAAAGCAATAATAACCCTGCACAGCAAGTTATAAGTGTGTAGGGAGAAATAAGGGAACACACACACACACACACACACACACACACTGCCATGTGTCTGTAAAACACAAATATATACCCATCAAACTGAATTACAATGTTTACAGTTAAAGCAATAGATAACGCATAAATAAATAAATAATCTTACGAACATAATTAACCACTTATTTTTCTTCCCTGTAACTCCATATTCACTATATATCCACACCTTCTAACTGATGGATTGAGCTCATTTAACATACAATCATTGCTCAGACAGGTGTTCAGCTACACACACACAGCCTGTATAATCTCAGTAGAAAACAGGACGCTCAGGAGCAGCCACACACACACTTTAGACCACTGTACTCAATGCTCAGCAGCAGCTAGAGGGGCCGTGAGGCGCAGCGTACACTGTTTGGGATTCTGATCTTCCTCCTCACCTTCCACTCTCCCCCTCACAGTGGGGAGGAAAATATGAGCAGGCCTTCACGCCATCGCATTATTCACTGACCCACACTCGCCCAGCCCAGCAGCCAGTTACGGCTAATAGAGGGAGAGATGAATGGATGTCAGAGAGAGAGGGGGAGAGGGAGGGCAAAAAAGAGAGAGAGAGAGAGAGAAGCAGTGTGAGAAAGAGAGAGAGGAGAGAGAGAGAAAGAGAGGAAGCGAAAGTGAGAGTAAATCACCAGATTATTACTTTTATGAGCACATCCTGCATGAAAATAATTGCTAATGTACGAAGAGTAACCACTGGAAATCGAGGTAATAGAGCAATTTATAAATTCTGATTGCAATGCATGGAAAACTTCTGGCTCGTCTCCTCTGTTATTTTACGGCCTGTAATAAAATAAAGGGGGAAAAAAAAACAGGTCGAGATGCACCAGCAGCTACTCGGCTATTAAAATCAATAGTGGAGCCGACGAGGCCTGCGTTCAGAGGAGGAGAAAAAGGAGGGATATGCCTCGCAGTTATGAAGTGAAGGTCAAAGTGTCTAAACGGCGGATCCAGCAGTGACTGCATTTCATTTTTCCAATGTGAGTGAGAGAGAGAGTGAGAGAGAGAGAGAGAGAGTGAGAGAGAGGAAGACAGAAAGAGAGAAGAAAATAAAGAAGGAAACAAAGTGGAGGAAAAGGGAAGGGAGACAGGAGAGACAAAGAGAAAGAGGAGAGAGAACAAATGAGAGAGGGGAGTGAGAGAGTGTGAACAGAGATAGAGATGAGAGAGAGCGATGAAAGATTACTGAGAGAGAGCAATGGAGTGAGAGATGGAGAGAGAGTGAAACAATCAGGAGAGAGAGAGAGAGAGAGATGTTTTTGCATCAGGATGTTGTAAAGTAATTAGGAAATCATTCGACAAGACGGAAGGCCAAATGGGGGTTAAACTCATTATCATTAGCAGGATGCATGAGTGTGTTTGCACCAGTGTGTGTGTGTGTGCGCCCATGAACATAATTTTAAATGCATTTAATATTTCGCTCATCAGATATAACTACTCAGTGGATATAAACTACGCACTAATGCTCTAATGCTTTAAAAATACAGTCCCTCCAGGATATCGCAGACGTTTTTGTGAAACTTGTGAGGCTAAATGCTGGATTTTGCAGTGGCTGTACTCAAATTTTTGTGTGGGGGGGAAAAAGTTCACAATACGACATTAGAAGACAGTAAGTGATTATTGTGAGACTGATTTATTTCTTCAGCTATATATATATCAACTGGAACTACATGCACAGGTGCAGACTGACCACATCCTATGAATGCTTATTTACACATTACTATAACTATAGATTGATCTGAAAAGAGCAATACAATCACTTTTACATACTTTTGTGCCTTCAAACCTATATTTTGTTCTAGACTAGGCTGCAGTGATAAGGTAAAGGTAAAGTGGCCTTTGGCAGACACCCTTTTCCAGAGCGACTTACTGTCATTAGTTACAGGGACAGTCCCCCTGGAGCAACTGAGGGTTGCTGAAGGACACGGTGGTAGAAAGTGGGAGTTTGAACTTGCAACTTTGTGGTCATCAGGTTCACAGGCAAGTGATTTACCTACTAGGCTACTACCATCCCTGGAACACCAGTTTGAGTAAACTACATATAAAATAACCAGTTTAATAAACTACTAGTGTTTTTTTTATTCCATTAGGCTGTCTCACGAGTCCTCTACTGCCAGGGTGTCGCACAAAGGTGTCAATAGCCAGCTAGGGGCCACTTGATTGACAAGGGGCCATTTGATTGACATGCATACCAACTACAGTCCACATATAGGGGCGTGACATAAGCAGTATGCTGCCAAATTTCCACAAATAACTCAAATAAATTATTCATAGAAAGTATTAGAATTACTTTGAAATACTCTTGCTTTTCATTCTAATTACTTACATCAAAAGGCTTATTAGCAGTATTCTTGATGAAAATGACAAATTTCAGATAAAATTGCCCAAATGTACTCTTGTCTATGCTTCCTTAAGCAGTTTCTAAATAAGTAATGCAGCTGCAAATAGAATAAGGTCATGCGACTCATCAAATGTTTCCATGTCTGTACAAAAGTGGACACAACACAAAGATAAACATAACATGAACAAACCAGAGCACCAACTGTTTTAAACAGACAGGTTCACAAGAAATGTGTAAAGACCAATACTGAGTTCACAAACAAACTGAAACACATGCATGGACAAAAGGATTGGAACACACCAATTTTTGAATTCAGGTGGTCCCTTACTTCCAGTGAAGGACAATCTCAATGCTTCAACATACCAAGACATTTTAGACAACACCATGCTTCCAACTTTGTGGACCTAGTTTGGGGAAGAACCTTTTCTATTCCAGCATGACTGTGTCCCAGTACACAAAGCAAGGTCCAAGAAGACACGACTGGATGAGTTCGGTGTGGAAGAACTTGACTGGTCCACACAGAGCCCTGACCTCAACCCCATCCAACACCTTTGGGATGAACTGGAACGGAGATTGCGATCCAGGCCTTTTCGTCCAAAATCAATGCTCTACAGAATGAAGGGGCACAAATTCCCACAGAAACTCCAAAATCTTGTGGAAATCTTTCCAAGAATTGTGAAAGCAGCCAGTCATTTATCAGTGGGGTACGATATGACTGAGGACGTCATTACAGAAAACAAATATTTGCCTGTTTTTTGTTTGCCATTGTTTGGTTGCCATTTCTTTGCACACCACGAGAACCTCAAAAAAGTCCCAAAACTGTGAGTTGGTAAACCTGGGTATCCCCCTACTAAAAACCCTCCCCCAGCATCCTCCAGAACGCAGTCTGCGTAACTTCTTGCCCTCCAAGAGATGATCATATTCAATACATATGTTCTCCACCTACATGCATGAATAATCAAGTTTTTGGAGAGTTTTATTATGCTAAATTTATGAGTTACCAACCCTGTAGTCCGTCAGAGTATCCCATCACCACTATTTTGAGCTTCACATGGCACTTAGATTGGTTTAGAGATTTCAAAATCAAAAGTTCCCGCCCTAATAAGCTTATGTTCCCACCTATACTTAGTTTGTGGTGCACTCAAAGCAAGACTACTTTTCAGTTTTAGCGCATGTGGCAAAGCCAAAAACACAACCAAGATGTACTAATGATTCACATTCAGTAGCTGGAATCAATGAGTGCCTTTGAAAATTTGGTGCAAACTCAGGCAGTCATGCTCTACTGCTGCAACTTTTATAGCAAGTCTTAGTTCAAGAGGAATGGTGGCCATGTTTGTGGAATAGGTCAGCTCCGCACTGTAATTTAGTAACTCATTGCTTACGCTTGCTGTGGGGTATCATGAGTGCAACTCCTTCGCGCTTGTAACTTATCATTTGCACAATCTGTATGACACCAGCTGACCACAAAGGAAAAAGAAAGTTAGCAAAAGGGTCACACCAATGGAAAACTGCATACGCCTGCAAAACGGCAATCTAGCAACTCATTCACGGGGGTGATCATGAATATTCCGGAATTCTAAAAAGTGAGATTCTGTGAAAATGCGTTTGATGCTTGTGAATGACATGTGTGTGGGGACTTTCCCTGTGAGGGAGGATTCGAAATATCTTTATAACTGGCAGGCCCGTAGTTTACCACATAAAGAGGAAAGACTTCACCAAGCTGACTGTGAATGTGACTTTTATAGGTCAATAGACGCACAAAGGCAAAGATGCTCACATGCCTACACCCACATGCACATGCCATGTCGCCATGTTGCTTAGGCACTACGCATGTACTAGGTACAACATCCCAAAGAAACAAGAGTCTCAAGAAAACCGGGAAATACTACCCGTATTAAAAACTGAAGACAATATACAGGTCCTGGGCTTGACAGGATGGTGGACCACATCACCTACTAAACCCGCCCACATGAGCTGCTGTTTTCAATTTACAGAACATTAATCTGCGTTTACCACTCTGTTCACTTACTATTAGAAGTTTAATAAGCACAAATACTGAACTGAATTAAACCCAGCACAAAATCCTAATGAGAAATTAGTTAAATAATTGATAGAACTGGAACAACACAGTAAGACACGATGTTACATCAATAATAATAATGATATTAGGCTTAAAATGCAAATACTGTAACATATGTTTACACACCCTGTCTCCAGTATAGGAACAATGCTCTTTTTCCATGCTATCCAACTTATAGTTTTGGTTTTACAAACATACAAAGCAAAGTAAACTTTTATTTCTAATAATCTTTAATCATATGTATTACGATATATATGTATTAATCATAATATAGCATATGGACAAATATTCCTTTACAGGATAGGAACAAATATGTACAAATGGGAGAGATTATTAACACGCATAGACATACATAACAGAACAAACACACAAACAATATAAATAAAGGTGTATATATTTGTTCCAAGATTAGATACTGTTTCATTGTATACAGGGGGTCCTCGGGTTCCTACAACAGGGACGTCAAAACACACCCTAGTCTGAGTCACTTACCGATCCTAACACAGTTGTGAAATCATAATCTTGAACACAAAAACACAACTAAACCACAGAAAAGGAAAAGGACATTAATATACTGTACTTGTACAGTGTACTGCATTGGGGACGCCATCTTCCTCACTCATATGCCGCGATACTGCGTATTCTTCCGCCTCGAGCAACCACACTAGTTCCACCACATAGTCCGTAAGTACGGCGTTAACGGTGTAAGCTGAAAAACTGATGTCTCAATTTGTTTAAGTTTTAATGGGAGTGAGGGTTGCTAATTTCCTACTTGTGGGACTAATAAAGGTTTATCCTATATTATCTTATATTATCTTATCTTATGTTTTATTATCTTATCTTATCTTATCTTATCTTATCTTAAACATCATATCAAAACTGTCGTAATCAGAGGTGTGTGTGTGTGCATGCTTGTGTGTAATTTATTAACATGCACACACACACACACACACACACACTCACACACCCATGCACAAACACCATATCCAACACATATTATATATACGAGAGTACCTATTTGTATTAAGAATGCTTGAATACCTGCATTACTCTAAAAAAAGGATTTTACTCATTTAGTTTCAAATACTGAAGCAAGCTTTTTAAAAAAAACGCCAGGAACATTTTCATGTCATAGGTTCACCGTGTTTTCCTCTACTTTACCTAGAAATACCGGACATTTTTGTCCTGAAGTTGTATATGAAAACAAAGACGTGCGCACACACTTTTTCACACCATTGTGCAAACTTCACACAACAACACTCTGCAGACCAGCACAACACACACTTTCCATTCCCTCCCCTCCTCTCACTAGGCAGGTTGCACACATGATAATGTGTGGCTGTGACCTATCTTAGCTCTCTCTCTTTATCTCTCTCTCTCTCACTCACTTACTCTCTGACTCACTAGCTATTTATCTCTCTTGCGCTTTTACTCCCTCCCTCCCTCCCCCCCCTCACTCACTCACTCACTCACTCTCTCACTCTCTCAGTTTTTCTTTTTCTATTCTTTTTTTCTCAGAAGGATGTTGTGTGCCAGCAAATGTGGGGTTGACCCCCACCTTTCAAAACAATGTGTATAAGAGCGAGTGCCTTCCTCTTTCCACTCAGACTATAAGATGTGAGAAAGCGAAAGATAGTTTGTTTTTCTGTGTTTGTGTGTGTGTGTGTGTGTGTGTGCATGTGTGTTCTTAAACCAAAGCATGCAGCGTTAACATTGTCATATCTGATGGACCACATATGTGGTTAACAGCAACAAACCAGAGACAGCGCTTGCACAGTGGAGCAGGTTATGGGGTATGTGTGTGTATGTGTGTGTGTGTGTGTGTGTGTGTGTGTGTGTGTGTATACACTGTTGTTTCACCTTTTTGCTGACAGTTCACACACAAATGTACAAAGACCACACATGTGCATGCTCTCTCTCTCTCTCTCTTTCTCTTTCTCTCTCTCTCTCTCTCTCTCTCTCATACAAACACTTCACACATGATAGCAGAGGTGGCTGTGTGTGAGGTGCGAAATCCAATTTGACACCTACACACACGAAGATGCACAGAGCTGCACTTCAGATGGTTTGATAAGAGATCCTCACACTGCTTCTGAAGCATGGCCACCTGCTCGAACCCTGTCATTGCAAAAAGAAAAAGACTGGGATTTCGGATAGACAAATAGACAGACAAATAGACAGACAAATAGACAGACAGATAGATACATATACTATACTTACATACATACATACATATCATGAAAGAAAGTGCAGTTAAAGGAGGATTGTGTAGTGGGGTCCAAATGGCTGAAACCACACTGAAACCTTGGATTTGTATTTCAACATGGAAATAGACAACAAAAATGTAGAACTGGTCACTACTCAGATTTAAGCATTTTTATCTTTTCTTGCCTTGTCACATCCACTGAAGTCTTCACATTTCAGATTTGGAATTTGCTCAAACTTGTCCAAGCCATCTTAAGGGAATACCATCATTAAAGCAAAGTTGACATATAGTACGAAATACCAAGAAAGTTTAAGACTCATGTAATGCTTATCATATAATTTAGAATGAAAAAGATGCTTGAAATTAGAAAAGGATGCAAAATAGATGAAACCAAAACGGTCTTTCTTTGTAGCTGCAGGGGACATAAATGAGGTGATGTAAGAACTGGCGAACATCAGAACTTTCACAGGGTTTCCTTTTCACTGTCAGTGGGTTTCCTTAAAGCTCTCCAGGAGATCAGACACTCATCAGTCAGCCAGACAGCACAGATGGCAGAGTGACAGGTGGATGGCAAGGCAGGAAAAAAGCAGCACGTTTAATAACAGAAGGTACATTCCCTGATATTCTGTATTACATAATGTTTGAAAATTGACTAAATGAAAGTTTAACGTTAACATAAGATAGTTTGCGACAGGTTGCCTCCCATCTTTGGCAGCTCTGGTTTGAGTTAAAGTGTCAAGCATGCTGGTAAGTGTTGGAATCTCTCAGCACTTTCAGGACAATCTTGGGCAGAATATCAGAACAACTACAATAACACGGCTTGATTGTCTGACCATTGCCTCGTGTAGCAACCTGATGGGCCTCATGGGTCAAGACAGAGGGACGAAAGTAATGCAATGTCAATTTATTCCCATAGAATGCACATATAACAAAACTGCTGCGATGTACTGCATTAATAAAGAATTTATGGGCTGTGTCAGTGCATTGCATCTTTAAGTATCTATATAAAACTCATGTAATGTAATCTGATCCATTACTTCATAGGGACACGTGTAGCTGTTTGGATTTATGGATATCTGAAGTTATTTTAGCATTCATACAGCTTAAGATATTGGGAATAAAAAATAATAAAAGATTGAAAAGATTTTGATAGAGCTTTGGTTTCATTTTTTGTGAAATGTTTGGAATCTTATGGAAATGCGTGAGTTTGCTAGAATCTTTCGTGAAAAAACGTCAATGCAAGTCTATGGAGAAGACTCTTGGGAATATGTGCCACTGAGCTGGTGGATTCAGTTGCAAACTCAAAATTGGAAGCAGTCTAAATATATCTACGTATTAAGTGTTGCCGTTTCTTTTTATTGGTTGTTCTATTTCAGGGATATTACATTATTTCAATGGTTATGGGAGAAATGGAATATTGAGTTTAGGTATATTAGGTGAAGCTGTAAAAATGTATAGATTTTACACAAGTATGTACATATCTAACACTTTATTTTAAGTTACATGAGTAATATTATGCACATGTAGTCCTCAAGGGTTGTTGAAGCTTTGACAACAGTGTCAGAAAAACTTCAGACCTCAGACTCTGCCAGTGAGACGCCGTCATATCAAAATGAAGTTTTTGCCTTTTTCTCGCCCTGTTTACTACAAGACCTCATGCGGGGGTGAAAAAAGGCAAAGCGGAGCCAACGTGACGATAAAATAATGATGGCATGATGTTGTGGGAGAAAACTCATGTGGTGTGAACATCCTCGCAGTTGCCATGACGACGCAGGGCAGCAGATCATCCATGCTAAAGTTTGTAAGAAACCGCCAGAATACAAGAAGAAAAAAACAGCAAGAGAGAACACGGAAAAAAAAGAGAGACATAAACACAGAACTGAAAGAAGATCGCAACAACTGAGCCACCAGCGTATTAGGAAACTCTGCAACTGTACAAATTGACCTTTAAACTAAGACAGAGGGGAGTTGCGAAAGAGTCGGAGGAGCTGAAACGAAGTTAAGGAGCTGTAGTAAATCGAGTTCACCTGCTAGACGCGAGTTCACTATTCTTCTGAGCTAATGAGTTCATTTCTGAGGTCAAATCATTTCAGTTTTTTGCTAGAAAGCCATACAGTTTCAAAATGTGCCTTTTGTGTGTGTGTGTGTGTGTTACAGTGACAGTAACTACAGAATTGAGAGTTGAGCAAAACCAAGAGTGTGTGTGTGTGTGAGTTTTGTGTGCGTGCTTTTTTTCTTGCGCCTGTGATGTCAAGGATGTTGTTTTGTGGTGAAGTCACCAGACTAGACTGGCCTTAAAAGTTTCAGAGAGAGCGAGAGAGGGAGACTGAGACAGAGAGGTGTGGTGCGCTGCTGGAGAAACAGCGTGTGGTTTTTGGTCGGTGAGGTTTCACAAGAGTAAACGTCTCTCTCTCACACACTCAGCACATATAATGCACTGCACCAAGCCACAGCTGAACCTTTGAGATAACCCTCTCTCTCTCTCACACTCACACATCCTCAGACACGCATGCGCGTACACATGCACAAACACCCACACGTTCATACGCAAGGGGAAAAAAACACACACACATACACACACAACCCTATAAATAGATGTAGGGCTAAACCGTCACACGTGAGAAAGCGACTACTTCTGAGAAATAGAGAAGATAGAGGTGACTGCTTAGAGAGACTAACCTGTACGCGTGCGTGCGTGCGTTTGTGTGTGTGTGTGTGTGTGTGTGTGAGATGAGAGTGAGACTGTTCTAAAAAGAAAAAAAGGAAATGGTTTTGTTAGCCTCATTATTTCTGCTGGCTACATGACTTTCACACCACTTCTCCTTTCAGGGGGGATGTCTAATAGTGTCACAGACTATCTGGCTGTCCAGACATGACCAGTTTGAGGCACCGGGAGTCATTAGGGGGCTGAAAAGAGACCAAAAGCCCTTCTCACCTAAAGGCCTTGTGCTTAACTTTATTCTAAAAACTCTAAACACTCCAGAAACCCTCAGCGTATGTGCGGGGCTCATTGCCATAAACTGGACCAGAGGGCGAAAACAAAAAAGGGTGAATCACACTCCGCCTTGTCAAGTTTTCTATAAACACAGCGGCAACCAAAAATCTGACCTATGGTGAACTCCAGTTTCATATTTTTCTAATTTAATATAAATGTTTCTACTCTATTCAAAAACATTTTGAGCAAAAGGTAGATTTGTTTCTGAAATTTTAGCACAAATGTTAGACTTTCTAAGTATTTAGCCCTTTAAACTGCAGGTTTATTATTCAGTTAAATAATGACAACGTGTGCTTGAGCTGATATAGACCACAAGTTTAACCCAATTCCTCTGATAAGCAGGTCAAACCCTGAGAGCCATCTGACCACACACTTCAATGGAAGGGTCTTAAATAAACAAACAAAAACAAACCCGACCTCTTTATACAAATATGATCAATAGGTCAGTTTCACAAATCTGAAATGTGTAATTTTCTGTTCATTTTCAGAGTAAAAAAAACCTGGATTTTCAATGTGGACTCTTGGACTTTTGGACCCCACTGTATATTTAGGGAGGGGGGGGGTGTTCTGAACCATGTGTGTTATACTGAAACTGCCTTTCCTTTTAGAGATCTTAAAATGCAAATACTGTAACATATGTTTACACAGCCTGTCTCCAGTATAGGAACAATGCTCTTTTTCCATGCTATCCAACTTATAGAATTACTATTGGATAAATAGTTTATATACACTATAATTAAATCTGATAACATCATTTCATAGAATCATACATATACACACATTTTTCCCATTATGTTTCAATGTCAAAAAATTCAGGAACGCTCTTCTTCTGCAAACAAGAATGTAAACACATGAATAAATTAGCATCACAGATATTTGCCCACAAAACCTCTTTGTGATCAATAGTTTGAGATTTTTCACTAAATCTGTGTTTGTGTCATTGAGCTGTGTAGGAGAATTCTTTGTGTAAAAAAGGTAAGAAGATGTTTTTCAAGGTGTGTTTGTCACAGAGGACCCCAACGGCAACTCTAACTGGGGGTCTTCATTTTTAAACTGGGATGTTGCACCTCGCTGGGCTGGAAAGAACATCTCACTGTTCCGCATCCACACTCTGAGAGAAAGTGGCCTTCATCAACAAAACTAACCTCCATAACATTGACAAAACAGACGTCTCACGCTCGGCCCATGAGGACACATCTTGCCGTCAGCAAGTGGAAGGTCGGAAGCCTTGTTTACACTACAGCACTTTTGGTCTGAAATGCGGTGTCTTGTCAGGCTGGAAAAGCATCTAGTTTTGCATCCGTGCTCTGAGAGAAGGTGGCCTCCATCAATACAGCAAGCCTCCATAACACACCAACAAAACAGAAGGCTACTGGCAGGTCAGAGGCTATGTTTACATGCGCTGCAAAATTCCCACGCTACCCAGAATACAGCAACATTCCGAGTAAGCACCAAGCATGGAAATACCTTATTCCTGTTGTGTTCCTCTAATATGGATATTATCTGGAAACAGCAACCTTTTGACTAGCGCCGGCCAGCAGCCCATGTTGTTTGTCTATCGTTCACACATAGAACACAGTCACCAAAGCAGCACTGCTGTTCAACTGGGCCGTCAACCCTTCAAGGTCCAGCTATTTATTGCTTATTTATCCGTTATTGATGTCATTTTTTATAACACTTTATTTTAAGGTCAGTTTCTTAACGATTTCCAAGCAACAAACAATACATAATGAATAACTCTACGTAAATAAGACTCATCATTTGTAATCAGGCTTAGAAATATGATACATGATGAAATATAATATGCTTTCATATGCTTTGTTAATAAGATGTTCTGTTAATTAACAGTATTACTGTTGAAGGTGAAATACTACAGGTGAAATCACAGTCCCTGTCAGCTGATTGCTAATATAATGTTACATATACTAATGCATGCAAATGTAATGTGCTTTTTCGATTGTAATTCCTGGAAGAAATAATAAATGTGAAAATAAGAATATCTATTTAATTATGCACATATTGGCATATATAAAAAATAACTAAACAAAAATCTAGCCTTTGGATCGTGTTATAAATAAAATACCTATTTCTTGTGAAGATACCAAGCAAAAGGATTTTACAGAACCGATTATTGTAATCTCATTGTTTCATTGTTTAAATTTTAGAACGCAAGTGGCATGGATCCGAGCTGGAAAAGCAAGAAATGGTAAACTATGGTCATGTGGCAAAGCACCTCCTTATACGGAAGTTCCTCTGGTTTGTGTTGATGTCATGGTGTGCTTTGTTTGGTGTTCCTGTGGTAAATTAACACACTACCTGTGATGATATAAAACATCGCACGCTTTTTACCTACCACAGGCTGTAGAGCGGCTTTGGATTAAAAACACTAGAGCTGAAGTCTGGTTTGTTCATTCTAGCCTTCTTGTTAATTATCTAATTTCGTCTACCAAACAAACTTAGAACTTAGAATTTCACTGACTCCATTGTAAAATGAGTCATAAATAATTCATATAAAATCCCAATATGGTTTAATTATTACCTATAAATGTTAACTGTCTATGGGAAGAACCTTTAGGAGAAATAACAATCAGAAACTGTTCATTCACTACAAAACACAATGTACTTAACCCTACCTTAATTTACCCCTGAAAACACACCAAAGCCCTTCATTTGAATTAAGTGGCCATTATTTTGTGAAACCGACCCCTTAATTTTACCTTCAAATTAGATTTAAGGCATGAGTGTGAAACCCCTTCATCTTAAAATTCAAGGCGTTCACATTCAGAGGGTTCTATTATTCGAGGGACACCTTAATCAGTCTTAATCTGTGCACTCTGTCCTTAATTTCCCATACAGCATTTTTTTTTTCAAAATTAAGATCATTTTAAGGGGTAAAATGAAGGCATTTCGTAGTGCATTGACCAAGTTCTGATAAGTGCTCACATGAGAATTTATCCAAGAGGACATGCATGTTCCATGCTCACATTCACACGTAGCCATGTCTTACAAATGAGCAGCGAGTCTGGGGGCTGATGTAAAAGGATGAAAGAGACAGACAGCGTTTTGGAACGCAACAGAGGAAAATCATTCTTTCAGGCTGAAACAGGCCTGCAACTACCCCAGTGATGAAATCGGGCAATGCGTGGCAGCAAGGGGATGCAGCAGCTCCAGGGGAGAAGAGGGAGATGAGAAGGGGAACACAGCCCAGAGCGGGTGCATCTCTTTGGGGCTTGGCGTTCACACCTGCAGGGCCTCAGCTGTCAACTCAGACTGCACTGCTCCAGCATAATCTCTCTAATCCACAATCATCCAAGCAGCCATCCACTCACTCCATCACCCCGTAATCCCCCCTAATCCCACCAAGTCCACACTCACTCGGCCCGCTGTCAGACATACCGCAAACCTTATCAACCAGCATGGAGCATGTGTGTGTGTGTTTGTGTGTGTGTTTGTTTGTGTGTGTGTGTGTGTGTGTGTGTATGAGAGAGAGAGATCACCCACTTTGATGCTTTGCACTCCAAAAGAGTCAGTTTCTTCTGCAAATCTGGAATTCAGGGTAGAGAGTGACGTCTCTAATTAAATATTCACTCGGCAAAGGCACAAAGGGCCATAAGTACATTCAAACCCAGACACAGTGTAAAATATGTCTTAATGTAACCAAAAATAGCTCTCACAATACATCCAAAGTTAACGTTTGAATCGTTAGTCACGTAGTAAAATGGTGCACAGGATTACTAAGCATGCACTTGTGAAGCAGAGGATGCAGTGAAGCAGTGGAGCATTAAATGTTAATGAACAAAGTTCCCAAACTACTGTATAGGGGTGCAATTTTAATCCAAAGAAATTGAGAAATAGTATCTTGGATAGTATGTGCATTCATGGTGCATTTTGTCTATAGTACTGGCAAATAGTCTGCCAGCACGTTTTCAGGTTCTAGCTTTTGTCTAGCTGCTGTTTCATGCCATTGTTAAAGAAAGACGTTACCACAACTGAACACAAATTCACCAAACTTTTGTAAATCGAGCATCAAATGTAAATAACCACATTTCCAATCTCTGCTCACGTTCCGTGTGATGCTCTGTTTAATGCACAATGCCCATCTAGGTTCATGCGGCTCTTTTGTACAAAGCCTACCTTCAGATCTGTACATCTCCACAACTTACTCTGATCTTGGGAACATTCCTCATATTCTTTGTTTTGTACTGCAACAGCAGCAACGTCAAATATAGCCTTCAGTAATGTGTTTATGTATTGTGTCTTACTCAATAGGGATGCAATTATTACTCAGTAATTTGTAATAGCAAACACTTTGTGAGAGGTTATGCCACTTTGAATTTTATGCCTTTGAATTTTGCATATAAAAGCTGCTTAAAGCCTCTTGAATACTAATAGTTCCCATTTCACCCTTAACCTTGTAAAAAATTCTTCATCCTGTTAAAAACAAATGAGTGTGTGAGTACCCTTGCAAGCCAAATGTCTGACTGTAATAGAGTCTCATAGGTTTTGTTGCTTAACATGTCCAAGAAGTGCCTGCTTTGACAGGAGTAAGAAGCCACTGAGATGCAGAAATACCAGTCACAGAGCTCACAGGCTGTTCTCAAAAATAGACCTGGTTAAAACAAAGTGGTCTGTCCATCTTCAGACATACAAGGGTTTCTATATACACTAAAGGGACAAATGTATTGGGACACACCTGTTTTTCAGGGTTTGGGCTAGGCCTCTAAATTCCAGTGATGGTCAATCTTAATCTTTCATCATACCATGACATTGTGGACAAACCCATGCTTCCAACTTTGTGGACACAGTTTGGGGAAGAACCTTTTCTATTCCAGCATGACTGTGTCCCAGTACACAAAGCAAGCTCCATATGAACTGGATGAACTGCAACAGAGATTGTGAACCAGGCCTTCTCGTCCATCAGTGCCTGACCTCATAAATGCTCTACACAATGAATGGGCACAAATTCCCACAGAAACTCAAAAATCCTGTGAAAAGACCATATTAAAGTCTATCTTTTTGAATGCAATGTCATTAAAGTGCCTGTTGGTGTAATGGTCAGGTGTCCCAATACTTTTGTCCATATGGTGTATGTTTGACTAGAGACTGGAGAGAATCTGATGAATGGTGCTTTTTCACACTGAAAACAGGTTTGAGAAAGTTTGAAATATTGTCCTCTGAATGTCCTCATATGAGTGTCAAAATACTAAGCACATCCATAATCCAAACCAGGGTCACAGAGAAAGGGCTAAAATACAGAAAACCTAAACAGCAGGAAAAGGCTCAGAAATGCAATACCTTACAAAATGCAAGGCATATATATGGAAGTTAATGAGTGCAGGAACTAGGCCGCAGGTGTTTGTGGTTAAAAGTTGGAGGCTTTAGGACCAATCCCAAAAGAAAGAGTTCATGAGGTGTCTTAGCATCTAACGTAACAGTGTCTAAAAATATTCATGTAATCATTGCTAGTACAAGTGTCCTCATACAATTTAATGGTTAAATGTTTACCAGGTCACTTGCAGCAGTGAGAGAAAGAACTGAGAATATAATAATCAATAATACAAGAAAAGAGAGAGAGACTGAGACAGAACACAACATGTTTAATCTGCAAAAATGCCATCTCCCCCTACACTCACTTCATCACTTAATCAATATGTTCATAAAAGAAAAGTGTAAGAGAGCAGGGAAAGAGAGAGAGAGAGAGAGAGA
This sequence comes from Brachyalestes nurse, assembly GCA_037974405.1. Lineage (NCBI taxonomy): Eukaryota > Metazoa > Chordata > Actinopteri > Characiformes > Alestidae > Brachyalestes > Brachyalestes nurse. The sequence goes on from JBBPCY010000039.1 coordinate 19,942,670, forward strand.
GAGAGAGAGAGAGAGAGAGAGAGAGAGAGAGAGAGAAAGAGAGAAAGAGAGAAAGA
>JBBPCY010000039.1:19950234-19978079 GCA_037974405.1 Brachyalestes nurse
TTCAAAATTTTTAAAAATGAACTATGAACGTGAACTAGTTCATTTTTATTTGAATGAACTGTATTTTGAACTAGTTCCTTTTCACTTTGAACTGGCACAACACTGGTAGTAGCAGTAGTAGTAGTAGTAGTAATAGCAGTAGTAGCAGTAGTAGTAGTAGTAATAGTAGTAATAGTAGTAGTAGTAGTAGTAGTAATAGTAGTAATAGTTGTCATAGTAGTAGTAGTAGTAGTATTAATCATCATCATAAGAAAAAGAAGAAGATTGAAATGACTCAGTCTGAATAACTGTAACATCTAGTTCCAGGTTGTGCCCTTGGTGTCCATTCTGGACACGGCCAAGCAGCAAAATGACTGACTTCCTAACATAAATTAGAGCTACAAGATTTTGATCAGTTAATAATGGAGCTGGAGCCAAATTTGGCTCAGCCAGCTTCTATATTCGCTTCGAACCCAACGGCTGCTTCACCTTATCGACACCTCAACCTCTCGTCAGCAAACTTTTCATGGGAAACTTGTAAGTGTGTAGATTCGGAGAAGCAGCCGCCCACTGTCTACACCCACTATCTATGTTTAATACAGGTTACACTGCACTGCCCGGGGCCAGTTCTGAACTGCAATACAGATGCATGCACTTAGATAGGCATCTGCCTTCCCATGCTGCTCTGCAAGAGCTGATAAACATCTACCACTGGTCAGATGTCCTGATAACACAGTATGGCCAGCATGAGGCCTTTCATGATGGTGGAGCTTTTCCGAAGTGCAACGTGAGTAAAGTTACTGCGATGTGTTCAGTCTGAAGAAATTAGATTTTAGGACCAGTATCTTAACAGGAATCTCATGGTCAATCTCGGCACACCTATACAGGCCAAGGAGGCAATTGAGGAACTTAAGTCTTGCAAACTTGAAGAATGGCACATGACGTTCATAGCACTGCTCACTCCCCTCACTAAAATCCATCTCTAAATACCAGTTAAACCATCATGTAATGCCTGTAAAAACCTGTAAGCACAGGCAATTTATCAAAATTCCACTGCTTCTCAGAAGAACCTAAATCTTGCTAAAGTTAAGTTATGAACTTATGTTTTTTTAGGGAAGAATTTTAGCGAAAGGTGTACTATTGCCGAGTTCCTTTATTTGTGAAAGTAAATGATATTATTCTTTTGGAAAATGTCATTTTCGCTTCACAGAAAGTAGCTGTGTGATAAATGTTGAAGATCAATTATACTCCAAAAGGTTAACAGACTAATAAATGGTGATTTAAAAGGGGTAAAACAAGACAGCGAACAATAAACCATAACCTTACACAGAGGAAGTCAATCAAGCTCTGCTGAATAGTTCATAACCGAATGGTAATTGGCTCTGCTGACGACAGTTGGTAAACAAAGTTTATCCATCGGCATGCAAGTCATGAAAATCCATTTGAAAACTGCAACGTGCTCTTTGGAATTCTCCACAGTCTGGCAACTGTCATAGTGATGTCAGCCGTCAGCAGATGCTTTAATTATTCAACAGGTATTTTATGCACAAATATCACAGCTCTCCAAGCCATTTGCCATGAATCCCCCAGGGGCTCGCCTGTTATCAACGATGGAAATTATATATTCATAACACAGGATATTGCAGCCAGTTGGTTTATAGCCTTATCCATTTTCTGGGGGGTATTTTGTCAGAAGACTTCCAAGCTGTCTACCTCTTCTTACCTCAGGCAGAGAGAAAAAAAACACCTAGAATAGGTAAATTGAGGGAGCAGTTTTTCCATTATTTCCCAGTTTCAGACACAAGCACCCTATTTCCCTGTTTGTGTGTGATAGGACTACAGAATGAGCAACGTCTGGGTTTGGACGAACACCACCCTCATTCAGTCATTCAACTTCAGTGGCGAGTGTGTGAGAAAGCCTTTGCTATCCCTGACTGAGCGTCTTTGTGTGTGTGTCCAGTGTGTGAAGAGCCACTGGTGTTTTGGTATTTTGAACTTTCTGTACGGCTGAAGAATTTTGCTGTGATTGTAGTATCTTGATAAGACAGACTTGGCAGTCAGGACACTGGTGTGTTTACATTTTAGCATTGAAAAAGCACACTGTTCCATGTCTTATATACAGTATGCGACTGACAGAAACATCTTGCCAGCAAGCGCTGCCGTAGTGACAGCATCATTGGCAAAAATGGACAGTTCTCAAAGAAGATATAAGGCCGGACGCTCAGTACTCGACGAATACTACTGCTGCGAAAGTTGGGAAAGTGGAACATCAAAAACAGTGCCCGTCTACCGTCATGGTGTAAACGTAGATAAAATCTAGAAATCCACTGGAAATCCACTGGAAATGTATTAAACAGATTTTCCCATGATCCTCCCACAAATGCATCTTTTCATAGATGGTGCAACAAGCTTCACATAACAGTGGCAACATGTAGTGATTCCAGAAACTGCCATGCACAGATTTAATGGAAATATCTACATTTAGAGTGCATTATTAATTACATACATTTATCACAACATATTTCTTGTTCTATGCATGTGATACTACACTTTTAGGATAAATGGGGTGGCGGTGTTTTACATTTTTGTCTTTTAGTCAAGACTAACATTGGCAGCTGCTATCATTTCTAACCTGCCTAATTTGTAAAAGTGTTACACTAAATAGAGGAACTCTGTGTCAAGAAGAGACTATAGAAAATCTTACAACTCTAACACTGTATGGTCCAATATGACAAATTTACATATTTGTATAATTTCCCATTTCTTATTAGGTAGAATGGCATTTTGCCAATGTTTTACAAAGCTTTTATGACCTAGTCATTGCTAAAGAACACATTTTTAGTGCGGACAAGTCGGTTCAGTCTCTGAACAGACCTATAATGGAAACGTTTTCACTTTATGGGCTTCACATACTGTGCCTCATATCTCACTATATACTCAACATCTCACTCTGAAAGGCTATTGAGAGACTATTAGAATTACCATAACCAATGAGGCAAAGCATATCAGGCAGTAAAGCCAAATGACAGAGCAACAAAGAGATTTCATCCCTCCTGGAGAGACATTAACCTCCAAATATCACACTCAATGATGTCTTTGTGTGAATTCTAACACGGAAGAAGGAGGGGGGGGGGAAAAAGCTTTCTAGTACATTCAATGAGGCAAAAAGACAGTTAACAGTCCAGCTACGGCTCCTGATCTTTAACTGGCTTTAATAGACTGGCTCTTCCAAAGGGACCGCTTATTTGTTGGGCCTCGACCAGCACACTGAGAGATCTAGCGAGACATGATGGTCATGCAGTAATGCTTTTTGGAAAAGTGGCTGCACTCCAGAAAAAATGTTGTCTGTGTTTACAAGAGGAGTAAGAGTCTACTGTCTCGTCTTCGAAGTGACTGCAACAAAATCACCCACTACTGCTCTGATAGATCAATCAGTCGAGGTCAGATCATGAGGTCAGGTGCTGTAAGATAGAGTCCAAACTGTCTCTCACTTTTCAAGGAAGCTTTTAGACGGCTGAACACACTCGGAGCTGTAATGCTCCAGGATCTTGATGTGAGCCATTAGCCCCAAGGGCACAGAGCCTGGCCACCAGCCGAGAGCAGAGTCCAGCACAGCTAACACACCCACACTGCAGCCCTCCGGGTCAGCATGCCGAAGACAGAGCCGATCCTGGCAGTTCTCACTCACCTTGGCTGGTCCTTATTGGCCTATACTCACCGGTGATAAATAGCTTCATCCCCGCGTCAAGATCTGACACTCTTAAAAATAAAGGCTTCTAAATGGTTCCTGGCTTGGATCCACAGTTCTAAGAAAAAATCTTTAATTGATGTAGAACTTTTACATGGTTATATTTAGTTAACAGGAATTAGTCTCAAACTCTCCTTTGATATATTTAGTAATAAATCAACTAATTTGCAAATGTTCCATGAGGTTGGTGAATAACGAGCCTTGGGAGGTAAAAAGGTGTTAAAAGGTTAATAAGGAGTGTAGGTATTACTGCAAATTAAAGCAATGTGTGTAACATTACTGAAAATACCATGATGTGAAATTATCTCACTTTTTCACCAATAACGATCCATTCCAGCCTCTTAAAGTGATTTCTTACACTGATGTCATTCTATGAACTTAATGTTGTTTTAAAAATAGAACAGATTATTTGATGCATGATCTAATAAAAAGCAAAGCAGTCTAGTAGCATAGAGCCATGACCGTTCGAGCTAGGCCTTCAGATTGGGCCGAACAAAAACATAAACAATGCTATGTTCTGGTTTCCCCTCATGAGATTCTAGGATAAGTAAGCTAACAGCACTACACCTGAACATTTGTGTCATCCCTGACCAAATATACAAAGCTTGTAAGAGATATTCCGTATTCATTTGAGGTTTTAAAATATGTTAACATAGCATGTTGCATTTCTAGCATGATTCTATCAGTAAAGAGTTCTTGCACAGAGCTGCTGTTGTTTACTGTCTGACAGAAACCAGCTGGTTAGGCTGCCACTCGTAGTTAGTCTATGACGTATCCATGACTTCCAGAAGGCCTGGAGTGATGTTTTCCCCTCACAAAATTGGTCCCAGCCACTGTAAATCAAAATATGATTGGTTAATTCCACTTTCAGTTCTTGATTATGTTAGTCATTGATCTGTCACATCAAGCTTCAATCCAGCGCCTGAAGGCCTAACCAGTGGTAGAACTCCTCTGACTCTGAAAAACAGTTTTGATTGGATCTTTTTCCATTGGCCATTTCAAGAATTTAACCCTGTTGTTTCCAACCAAAGCTTCGCAAGTGAAATGAGAGAAGCATGGGCCAAGTTTAAGCAGAAACATGATCCTATTGAATAGAAAAGGGATAAAAAAAAATTACAGATGGTTGTATTTTTTGGGTTCCCAGAAATCATTAGGCACTAGAAGGCCCTGAGTGTTCCCCCAGCATTTTAAACATTTTAATCTAGAAAGTGTTTTCCCCTAGTTGGCAGTCTGATGAATAAGCAGGCTTTAGGTTATTCCCTGTCTGTTTCTGTTTTACTCTTCTGCGGTGGCTTTCCCTGTTCTCATTGACACAGTGTTTACAAGGTCAGCGGGGCTGGCAGAGTGCTGAATTGAGGTAATGGATGCTTGGCGACATCCTGGCTGTCCTGAAACTCATCTGAGATAGAGACGTAATTGTCCTCTGTCACCACTTAACCCAGGTTGAGGGCCTCACATGCACTATTATGTGCCATGTATTGTTTATGACTCAACATGCCTCCCAGCAACACGATGGCACTTCACTGACCTGAATTTCTCTTTGTGCAGCTTCGCGGTCAACACACAGATACACAAGCATGCATATACACTGCATATTCAATATATGCATACTCAGTATATACATATAGGTAGATATATGTGTGTTTGCTGTGTGTTTATTGACACAGTGACAATATAAGCTGTTCAAATGAACGCCAGTGTAATAAAAGAATAAGAAAGGACTGAAATAAATAGCTGCACTAACGCTTTGTCCTACAGCATGACAATAACACATAGGCTACTCATATACCATCGTCCGCATACGCAGAACGGGCTTGGAATACTGCTGGCATACCAACCATGCCAACCTTAAAACGCGATGCTCTGTAAGGCACTCAAAACACAGATCCAAGATCAGTGAAGTGTTTAGCTGCTGATATCCCAGATTACCACTGAGGTTATGGCTATTTGATCCTGGTACAGCACTTATGCACCCATCATCCTGCCTGCAGCCAGAAACATAAGCGGTTCAGGCAGATTGATCTATAATTACAGCAGAGAGCCAAAAGGCAGGCTGAATCCCAGCACTGAGCTCATCCGCGCAGTAATTAAGATTAAAAATTTGACCAATCATCTCGGCTTAAGGCCATGGGCCAGCCAGAGGGCCAGAGGGGTTTTTAGCTCAGCCCTGTTATCTCTTTCTCTAATGCTAAGACTCTCTTCTGTATCTGGGCTAAATAAATAGCGCAAGCAGGCGTTCTCTGTTTGTTTGGCAGGTTGGTCCTTTTCCATGGTGCTGTGGATACAGCCAGCTGTTTCTGATTAAGGAGGGAAAACTGACACGTTACATTACATTATGCAAACGCGGCTGCCAAGCAGGAGCAAACAAGAGAGGAGTCGTTGAGTTTTATGAGTCGCAATAATGTTTATGCAATTTAGCAACGGCACGTTTCGTGTCATGTTAGCACAAGAGTTATTCATTAAAAAGAGGGTAACGGCCGCCGCTTCACAAAGCAGCAGCTAAAGGGTCATTCTTTTTGGAGTTTCGGCGCAGCTTCACGGATGAGTTTGCTTTATGAGGCTCTTCGGAGTGTGCCAGCGTCTAAATGACTTGTACACGCAGCACATTTGAGCGGAGCCAGAGTTTGATTAAGAAGGTGATTTTGCTGCTCCCTAATGAGGGCTAATGAGAATTACAGCACTCTGAGTGCTAGCTCAGGGGGCACAGAGCTCATTGAGCAGTCAAAGAGAGACTCTGCTTGCACACACACACACACACACACACACACACACACACACACACACACACACAAACAGAGATCAGCATTAAAGGAGTCAAACATGGCAGTATCCTTTTAACAGGTCTCAGTTAAACTTAATTAGCTCCATTGTCTTTGCCTGAACAGGCAGTATTAGATTTGCTTGCCAACTAGAAAGAAACTGAATGCTCATTGACTGTGGCATGGAAAAGTCTGTGTGCCTCTTATCAAGGGTAACGGTGAACATAACAGATCCTCAACTGGTCCAGGCCTCAGGGACACTCAGGAACTAGTCCACATTTTTACTTTATCACTATGCAACCAGTTTGAGAAACTTCAAAGTGCACATTTTAATGTACAACCAAAACATGCTGGAGATATTATAGCCTCCCAGAAGGTCTGGGACATTTTTTCTGTTCTATTTTTTCCCAACATTTCAAACTGTTAAAAAATGAAATGCCTAATATTTTATGCAAGCAAATAGAAATTGCGTTTTTAGAAAACAACATATTTAAGTGAGTTTTCTGTTAACTCTGTTCTGTGTTAACTTGTTTTTCATACATGCCATTAGATTCTACATCATACTACAGCATCATATACAGAGCCTATATCGTAGATAACAGGATAACAGTATACTATATGAACCAATCATCATCACTACTCCATCACTCACTGTACAGATACTGTACAGATAATGTAAATATGAATGCAACAGCTACACAATGCCACAATTAAAGATGATGTCACACCAAAACTTCATAAATGTTAACAATTTCAACAGTTTCACCATTTGCAAACACCAGGCCTGATGTGCATCAGTCGTTGTGAGATTATACTTATGTTTGTGTGTAAAGGCTGTACTAAGTCCTTTGTTTACCCTAGTTAGTTGCAAAAAATTCCTTTTACTAAATTTGGTTGCACTACTAATCTGTAAGCCAAGCCCCAGGGAGCTTAAATCTGTGTTCTCTTTCTAAGTAGGTTAATCTTGGCCTTATAGGCACACAACAAACTTATGCAAAGTATGTCCTGTAAATACCTTTCCAAAGTCCACTAAACGGACAGTTCTTTTTGCAAAAATCGTTTTGATTTGAACTTCTGTTCCTAAACTCAAGGTTGTTAATCACAGGTGCACAACAGAATATCAGACTACCACCCCAACAGTTCTCAGATAAGTCGAATAAGTGATTTTACTGTATTTCTTTTATTTATTTTCTTTGTATTAAAGCTTTGCTTAATATGACACTCAGTATTAGAGTCATACAAGCATATTTCATATTTTGCACTATGATCCCTGGTGCTTAAAATAGCAATAGGTGATGAATGCATACACAGCATTGCTTTGACATGATGATGACGAATCCATAACCAGTCAATAAACACCACTGGGAACATGAACAGCAGCTTGCACTGGCTTTTGGACTTCATGGAAATAACTACTGAGTATAGAACTATGTGTGTACTTTTTACATTTTTACAACTGAAATAAATAAAATGAAATATATCAATAAAATGAAATTTATTTGCTATTTTGATCTTTCCTGATCTTTCCTTGCTTGAGCTGTACTGCAGCTGTGAATGTTAGTTTCATGTTTAAAGCTGAAAGTAAAACTACAGCAGACAGTATTTTGAGTTCATTGCATTTACATTTACGGATTTAGCAGACACTTTCATCCAAAGCGACTACTATTCTCTATCTAAAGTCTCCCTGGAGCAACTTGGGGTTGCTAAAGATAGGATTCAAACCCATGACCTCTTGGTCTAGCAGCAAATATCCTACCCACTAGGCCACCACTACCCAACTAGCATTTATTAACTTCTCTAAGGAACTTTGAAAAGTAAACGCATCTAGCAAATTCTGGTTGGATCATGCTTTTGTCTTGTTTATGTTTGTGTGATTCCTGCTGGTTTTACAACCTCTTACACCTGAATGTGTCGATATTTATTTACTGCTAAGCTCAATGTAAAAAGCACTGATTTAGTAAATTAATAAACACTTATAGCACAACTAGTCTACATCTGAACTTTTACATTGTCAGTAGATTCAATGATAAATGAGCCAACAGAAATTATCCAAAATTAATAAAAATGACAAAACCCCCACATACCAAATGACCATAAGAGCAGTGTAGGCCAAAGCATTTTACTGCCGGAGTGAAAATACTAATAAGTTAATCCCTAAAACCCTGTAGATCAGCTTGTGCTTTTGCCCCCATGTGCAAATATGAGTACAACAGCCCTGGCAGCTGCAAAGGAGTGAAATGATGCAAGAGGAAAGAAGCTGTGCGCCTGCACACTTCCACAAAGGCTCTTTACAAACAGCCTGGCATGCTCCCCGGGTTAAATTTAGAGACACAGCACTTTGCCTGCTACTCTTGACACACTCGCTCGAGTACAACAGCATTCAAATGCACGCAGCGTCTCTTAAAGAGCGGCCAGGGAGATATGACAGGGAGCATAAGCTGCTGGTTGAATAAACAGATGAATAAAAGAGCTAGGTGAACACGAAAAGACGGATACACACTGCTCGCGGCCACACTGGTGATGTTGTATACATTAAATCTTCATGCTGGCGTGTTTGGGAGTGGGCGCATGTGTGCCCGGCGAGTCACTCACACTGCACATGTGGAGCGCTGCTTATATAAAATGGGTGTTGTGTCCAAGGCTGTGTTTTTATTACACATTTTGAAGCAGGCCACTTGCGCCGACTTGAACGAGCTGTAAAAAATCTTACTCCAGGCTATTTTCTTAATTGGTCCCTCTATTATATTTTTTGTACAAATCCTTGAAGATTTGTTGAAGTTAATATTTTATAGGCAACACTCTGCCGACTCCGGCCAACTCCCGAATTAATGAATTGAGACAAGAATCCAAAGACTTGCTAGCAGCAGCTACTGTCAGCAACACATTAGGGAGAGGCTGCATCAGCAAGATACTGCCAATTTAGAGAGAGAGAGAGAGAGAGAAAGGGTAAGAGAGAGAGAGAGAGTGTGTGTAGGAGAGAGAGAGAGAGAGAGAGAGAGAGAGAGAGTATGAAAGAGGGATTCAGGAGAAAAGGGAGGGGGTGAAAGGAAAACCGAGAATGACAGTGAGAAAGCGAGAAAGAGAAAAAGAGAGAGAGGGAGTTGTTTCATATATTTATTTTTAATGTTTATTCAATATAAACAATAATAGATCTCTGAACATCAAGTGTAGAACATGTACATCTATAGAAGAATGAGTTCACAAAGAATATTAAAACACACACATACTTGCAGACACAGGCACACACACACACACACACCACACACACACGCACCCCACACACACACACACACACACACACACACACACACACACGACACATCCTGGTTTGTTTCTAAGGGAGTCTCCAGAGTGCTTTGTTGCCTTCTGCCCTGTTCAATATTGCATGAGGCTCCACAAAGTAAATTCACTCTTTTGTTGTAGCAGCTAAATAAATAGAACATATCCACTGAATCACAGGCACAATTAGACAAACAGCGGCAGTGGGTTCAACAAGGCCTCATACAAGCCATCCCTTCAGCCAAAAGACTACAGTATGCGGATTCAATCACTTCAGTCAACAACGAGAGATAAACAGTACAAACGAGGAGCGTTTCCAGAAAAGCACTCACAGATTGAGACGAGTGACTAACTGCCCAGTTCACGAGGGAAAATCAGCACAGCCTTTTCCGAGCGCACGCTGACACATGCGTAATACCTGAAAACAGCAGCTTCTGCTGCCATAAATTGAGATATAACTCCCAAGCCGTCTCATTTTCCTGTGAGCTAGCGCAAGTGTCAACACTTCAGCTTGATTGGCCCTTATTGATTGAATTCAACTTCATATTCCTTGATATTTGATGGTTGCTTGAGAGCAGATGCAACAAGTACATAATTATCTTCGTAATTAAGCTGCCAAAAACACGCGCACCAGCGGAGCACCTTTGAAACACTGAGTGTTCCATTCATTAGCATCTCTGTAAGCTTATTAATCATCTAACAGGCAATTAGCAAGCTGTTACCATTCGCGCCTGCTATGTAAATATATTCCTGGGTTAATTTCTCCCTCTGATAATAAAGAAAACATTATGAAAATGAGCTCTGTGACTATGTAAATGATCCGTGCTGTTAACTGTGGAGCAGGGGTACCACTCAGCTGTGAAACGGGATGCAAAATGGCAGAAAAGGAGTAAAAAAATATCTATGGAAGTCGGTCTGTTAGTCCTTCGCTAACCTCTGGTGGGTCTTTCAAGCTGAGCCGATAGCCTCCACCAGGCTGTCGTCTGACCCTAAGGGCCACGTCTGTAGGCCACAGCTTACTTGAGGCCAATGTGTGCCGTCACAGTAGGAAAGAGAATCTCCCTTAACAGCTAGCCATAATGAATCTTAACACAAAGCCCACAAAGCTAACCCTCCATTAACAAATGAGCACAGTGTCGAGTTGCTCTCTGACTGACACATGCCCATTCCACTGCTGGGGCGTCATTTTGAGTGTAAATGGGATTTTCCGCTATGGGTCATGCCGAATCGCAGCAAAAACCACAAATGACATATGTATCACACTTCTCATGCTTCTCCAGCCAAATCACCAGACTCTGAGGGCAGAGCGTTAATGCAGTACAGACTCAGAGGGTGTCAGTCCTTACATTTAGACGGGTCTTTATCTAAGGCATTCACAGGAAGCTTGTCAAAAGGAGATAGTGGCTAAATTTTTCTTTTTAGTTAGTCAGTCTATGTAACTGATTTAGTGAAAGTGACCATTCTGTCATACGTGAATACATCACAGCACTCAGGGCGTAGTGTGTGGGGATGGTATCTTGCTCTTTGTACCTCAGAGGTGCTCAGCAGATTTGGGAATTGAACCTATGACTTCCTGATCGCAGGTTGAATGCCCTAACCACTAGGCCATCAGCTGCCCCAACAATGCTGTATATTAGGTTACATTTTCTGTATGTATTTTTCAGCAGAAACAGAAAATTATGTTGCTTAAGCATGCCTAGTCTAGGAGCAGCGCACGTTTGCCAGAAGGGCACACGGGACAGTGGGTGGTCAAGTAGTACTTCCAAGAGAGTCCGGGGATTTGAACCCACAACCTTGTGGTTCTTAGATTATCTCTCTTTCCACTACCATTTTAATCTGCTGTGTAGACTGAAATATTATAGACTGAAATATTAAGAAAGTACGTTCTATACAGTACCCACCAGAATTATTAGCACCCTTGCTAAGAGTAGGATTGTACTGTAGTCAGACAAAACCGAAAATGAGCTCTTTGACTACAAATGATCAGGGTGGTTCTGGCAAGGAAATAAAGTTGACTGTAGAGAACAGCACATAATACCAAGTGTTAAATATGGTGGAGGATCTGTGTTGCTGTGGGGTTGTTTCTTCTCCAAAGCTCTTCGAGAGTCCTGTTAACACTTATGGTATTATTGACTCCAGGAAGGACTGGGTGATTTTAAATTAAAATCTAGTTTTCTCTGCCAAGCTGGTTGGGTCTTCTAACTGGACAATGATCCAAATCACATATCAAAATCTGTTCTAAATAATCAAATGAACATAAAATCGTGATTTTGTCATGGCCATCCCAGTTCCCTGACCTAAATCCAATTGAAAATATGTAGATTTACCTCAAGAGGAGAGTATACAAGACTCTGAAGAGTGACCGAAAATCCCTTCCTCTGTGTTTTCAAGTTTTATAAAACAAGAAGACTCACCGGTGTGCTGTTGGCACAATGGGTGCTGTACAAAATATTAAAAGTAGTAAAGACAACATTAATAAAAATTAGAGGGAATTTTCAGTGTCCCTCTTTCACTCATTCTGTTTTGGGAACAAGAGAAAGTTGCTCAATGATAAAGAATTCACCTTCATTATAGTTAGGTTTATTTTAGTAATTAACTATTCTATAGTTAAATAATTGTATTACTATACTGATATCCTTTAATTATAGTAATACATACAGTACTTTTAATATAGTCATTCTCAGAACAAAGTGTCTTTCTCTAGTACGTGTCATGAAATTTTTACACTTAATCTTTTTTTTGTTACAGGAGCAATTGCATACCTCAATACCACTTGTCAAATATGTCTACAGCAAAAATTGGTATTGACAGCTGTGTCTTTTGAATTATAGTGTAGAGCTATTAATACTGTAGCATGTATCCTACTTACACTGTATAATACGTACAAAATTCTCATATTTTATACGAAATGGTCTTACTTGAACTTTGTTGTTTTTTAATATTATGTACAGAAAGTCATTCCTTGCCACTGCTGTGGTTAGTATTGCTACTGGTATTTTAGGCCTCTGTGTACTGCATTCAGCAGCCTGGTGTTAATGAGCTAAATGCCAGTAGAGGAGGCAGGGCATAACATGGACACACACTCTCTGAACCACAATCCAGTAGTTAAGCACCAAAAATAAATGAATAAATAAATAAATAAACTATGCACACAAAACTGAGACATAGACACAGTTGGCTACTTATCAGAGGCTCTCGGAATGTGTAAGACTGTCGAGTGGCGTCAAAAGCTGGAAGACACAAACTCAAACAGACTCGCACACACGAACGCGCCCACTTCTTCTGCAGCGTGCAGCCAGTTGGATAAGAGCATGAAGTCAAATGCCAGAAGGTTTAGCAATCACTCCATTCCCTGATGGCAGAAATATCAAATCTCTCTCTCTCTGGCATCTGAGCGGCCACCATGCGTGTCCTAATCAACAGCAATACAAGAGGCTTGTATATCCAAATATGCGTGACTACAGAGTGCTTTATAGGCCCCAGATGTGCCCTCTCCCTGTGAGCGAGGTGATTTATTGGCGCTTGGCTGCGCAGAGATACCGAGAGGAGTTTCAGTGTGGAGCTGATTTGAAAAGCAGTTCCGAGTTGAAGGTCCTCGCTGTGCTCTCCTGTTTAATGGGATGGGATGCATCTCAAAAATGTCCTTTTAGTGCACCCTTAAGAGCAAAAACGCACACAGTGTTGACATATGACCTTTTTTAACCCTTAAAAGGCTAATTTTGTTTTTCTATTAATCCCATAAGTACTTCTTTTAATACCAAGTAATGCAAGGAATTAGATTTACATATGACTTCCATTCCAACAGGTTTGAGCCTGCTCTTCTAAACCTGGTGTCAAGAAATGGCAAAAAATGAAATCTGAAGTGATACAATGTTAGGATATATTTTTTATTCTGCAAAAGAATATTGCACACACAACAATAGCTCGTCAGCGATTTCAAACCTTAATATCAAATAAAAACATGTTACCGATGAACAAATGTTACTTACAGAATTCCAAAAGAAATGATCTGCTTGTTTCATTGAGCTTTGAGTGAGAAAATATTAAAGAGACCACAGCATAGAAAACCACACTATAATGCTATATGTATGTATAGTTTAATTGTTAAAATTGTTAAAGTCAAATCATACCATTTGCTTTCCAGTCTATGCAGGACAACTATGGAAACTAAGCTTCACTGTTTTTGTGAAGTCACAAACCCCCTCATACATAAACTGTGTCTATTTAGCACACACTAGTGTAGCCGCACCCATTCATGCAGAAGTTAGGAGGAATGTTTCAATCCAGGCTTCTTTATGAATGAGGATCTATACAGGGTCAGAATACAGATCATTTACATATTTAAAGATACGGTAACAAAAACAGCCTGCTAATCTAAGGAATTAAGAGAGATTGGAAAAGAATTATGACTATGTTTGGTAAATAAAATCACAAACTTTATAAGTGGACCTCAGGGGAAAAAATACAGAAAATACAGAAAAAACTTAGGATATGAGCTCTTTAACACTTACACTGCAATACTAAGCCCGTTATGGAAAACAAATGTATTAAATGAAAAATAGACCACACACACACACACACACACACACACATACACACGCCAGAAACCTTTTTTGCAGAATTCTATCTCTGATGGGATTTAGCATCTCTTAATTGCTGTCGAAAATTGAGCTTGAGTCCTTCGCTACACCCATCTCCGCTCGTTTCTCCAGAGTGAAGCACTTTTCGATTAAGGCTAGTTTCTCTCGTCGCTAATTACTGCCACTTGTGTTGATTTCCTCTCAGAAGGGCCATAATTTCTCCTCTCCTCGGCCCTCCACTGTCACCCAATCAATTAACATGAGTAATACCCAGCTTATTAGAGGCCTGGCCACTGCCTTGGGAAGGCGCTTTGTCATCAGCAGGACAAATGATTGCTTAATATAGCAGGCAGGCTCAGAGGAGAGCTTACTAGCGTACAATCCACTAAAATCAATAGTCAACAGTCAGCCTATATTGTTTCAAATGAGGAGAGTGCAGGCTACTATAAAAGCGTTCGATAGTGGCGTCTGGCTCCGCGAGACGCTGAGTAGGCATTAAGTTTTCTCGGCTACAGGGCCAAGCATTACTCTCGGATGGCCTGATACTCAGGATTCTGTCCAATAGCACTCCATCTTTGGTATTGAACACACACACACACACACACCCACACCCACACACACACACACATACACACATACACACATCTGGTCTTTTAACAGCATAAGCCTGCAGGTCTTAATGAGGTTCAAGGGACTTCTTACTGCATGTCCTGGAGATGGGAGTTTACAGGGATACGGAGCTGCTGACTTGTTAACAGCTTTCAGAACACATTGCTTTTGGATGATCTCCCAGACGCAGTCCACTTTAGAGTGTGAGGAAGCGATATGAATTGTTTTTGGTGTCTTGCGGATGAGTCTCCTGTTTTCCATCACCGTGAAAACGCTGCAAGGCACTTTTAAAGCCCCGATTTGAAAGCATTTTAGGGCTGGCATAAACACATCCATTCATCGGAGCATAATCAAAGCGTTCCTTACCGCATATTTATGTAGCAATCAGTATTTTGCTTCCAGAGTCTGTCCACACCGTTAAAGGATTACTTCAGCATTTTTCAGCCCCAGCTCTGCTGCATCTGTAGAACAGCGTCCTTTTCCATGGACAGTAATTTTGACATGTGGCCCTGCACTCAGAATAGGAATAGGAAATATAGAATAGGAAATCCGTTTACTCGAAACAATATATATATATATACACAGTAAGCTCTCGCTTTTTGCGGGGGTTACATTCCAAGAGCACCCGCGTTAAGTGGAAAATCCGTGTTATTGTGTTTTGGTTAAAAAAAATGCCTAAAGAAGCTCGGAAGGTTGCGTGACAAATGTATTGGGACACCCGGTTTTCGGAGAATAAAACCTGATCTACTCATGCTAAAAATACATTGGGTCTCCTGGAGATCTACTGAACTGTGAAGTTTGAAGTGTCTGAGTGCTTTCCCCGCCGAGATATCTCATAAGGTCCCCTTGTGCAAAAACATCCAGAAAAAATATATGTATTGCCACAAATAAGCAAAATTGTCCGGAGGATATTTGCAGTTTCCGCGTTATTGTGGGGTAAAACTATGAGGTTGATTCTCTTCACACATATATATATCAAATTTGTCTACACTCATTTAACTTCAAAGACCGTACCCCAGAGTTTTATCCAACCTTCAAACACTACAGCAACACAGTATAAAAGTGGTTCCAGTCATTTTGGCTTTCCCTTTTCTGGGTTCCATGTCTCAGACTGTTACTGATTAACCAATACTTTAGTTGTTTTCAGGAACCAGTACAAATAGTTCCAATGTCAGCAACGCTCACTTGAGTTTTGCAACAGGTTTGCCAACATGTAAAATTCCTACACAACATTTCGAGACAGTAAGCTGAAGGGAGCTACGGAGCTGACTCAGTTCCTCTGATCTCACATTTGTCTCTTTCTATTCACAGCAGAACAGAAGGGATGATAAAAAAGAGGATCATCCAGTACAACAGCCGCAGCAGGAGGATGTGTATGAAGTGACATTCTCCTCCTTCTCTAGATATGCAGACAAAAAAGCCATATTCCAGCACAATGAGGTGTTCGGATACACAGGCAGGAAAAGGATTCAAAGGCTCTTGTCGAATTATTGTAAGGGCTGGATCAGGCTGAAAAACCCAGGGCCCAAGTCATTTGGTCACTGATGCAAGATTTGGGGGTAGGGGGTTGAAGGTACATGTCCCTCCCTCTTTAAGCCACACAAGACAAATTTGATGGGATGGTTGTTGAAAAATGTGTTATTGTTACCAATTATATTTTCAAAAACATATATTTGAGAGTGACTTTTCCATTTATATTTCTCATTTGCTGTGATAGTCTCGATGATCATAACCAACAGGATGAATGGCCAATTCTGATTCATGAACAAATTACAACATTGTTTTCTCACAAAAACCCAAAAGCAGCAATGCACGCTCAAAGAAGCAGTTTTTGCCTCTTCAATAGAGTTGTACATCATTAGAAAGATACAAAACACAGATTTGTGGGGCAAAAAACTGAAAGTTCAACTGTAAAAACCATTACTTAACTTTCATTCTGATGAGTCAATATCTCTTCAAACTGCAAATTCTCTTGACAACTTTAATGGGAATTGCACTAGGTCTAATGGAGATACATGATATTCAAACCTCACCAGTACTTCTACTCTAGATTGTGCTCACTCTTAACCCGATTTCTGTTTAAAATGACCTTCATGTGCAAAAGGGGCTAAAGTGCTATACTGTAATGCTATTCTATGCTTTATAAGGTCACATTTGTTCTTATTTAAATGATTTCCTTCAGTTGCTTTTTTATGACAGTGCTTAGCTCTCATAGCTTAGCTTTCATAGATTAGATGTTACATTATTTTACAGCACGTATGTGTATGTGTGTACCAAGTAGCTTATACACACATATACACAAAAAAGCCAGGAGGAACGGGGTTCGCTATAGGTCAGAATGGGACATTTTTTTGTGTTATTTATTTTTTTGTATGTATTTCCATCACATACATTTCTATAAGTGAAAAAGATGAATTCTAGCTGAATCAGGATTAGTATGTGACAGCAAACACAGCATTGTTTTATCACAATGTGTAGCCTTGTATAATTTCTTGCGAGAGAAAAACTCTCAGAATAAGCTACAACTTTCACTAAGCTTTCAGTGCTGATGTTATGAGGCCTCTGTGGGCGCATTTCTATTGCAGCTACTCGTAATTTTTTTCAGTTTCATTTTTTATCACCTTATTCGGTAGGCCGAATTCATAGCTGCAACTTTAACCAGCTTGTCACTGATGAAAGGTGGACCATCAATATTAAAGGATGGTTTAAAAACTCAAGGACAGAAATGATCCTGTACAATCATCAAAATATCTATTAGGACCCCTATGAGACTCTAGTACTATGTTAGTGCTAAGCTACATACATCACCACCTGTTATAATATCAGTGTTTAAATTAAGCACATCATTCTCATATTTTTTGATGCTGCGGAGGAACTTTCAAGGGCTAAATGACCTCTGTTCTCACTGACTGCTCTGTACTGTACACTAAAAAAGCAGTCCAGGCAGAAACACTCCTTATAAACAACAACATGAATGGGCAGAGCTAACCTGCTATAGGCTGTTTAGATTAATATATCAAAATCCAATGGTTTCTGTGACATCGTGTGTTTCCAGCTTAGTTTATAATATATGTATTGTATGATCTAGAAGGGAATGTTGTCTTTTGTAACTTTAACAAGGTTGCACACTATATTTAGCTCGGTTTTCTGTTTCCTGCATGGTTCTTTTAAGTTGGCTCCCTGAAAAAGTGAGGAAATTGCATGTCGTACATAGGCCTAAACAAAACAAAAAAAAACAAAAAAAAAACAGTGTGGTTGACTCATGACAAAGGAAGGCTAAATTTAGAGACTCTTCATCTTTCACATTGTCCCTCGCCAATATTCTTCAAGCTCCTCTCACCATACGCTGAGACGAGGCTGCATTAAGATTCAGGCGGCATCCCTGGATCCCAGCACTCGCTCCTTGTAGGGTCAGAGAAATCAAAGCGGCGCACATCAGAGGAATATCAGAGTAGGACTCATAGATTAGAGCCCACGGGGTCCTGGCGCTAATTAAAAAAGAAGCAGGAAAATGGTTCTCATCTGCTCCCGGTGGAAATGGCGCAGAATGATTAGCTGCAGGTGATCGATACAGCCCATCAGCCCGTCCCAGGTGATCCCCCGGGGAAGGTGGGGAGTGTTAGCGGACAAGACTTCTCTGAATTTTAAATAAAAACAAATACACTGGGTGCGGAGGAGGTATGAATTATTGAATGTTGGGGGATGGACTAGGGGATGAAAGCGGAGTTGGAGGCTGATAGAGGAGAGCCGAGTGGTTTTGACGTGACGAGTCGAGGCTGCTGAAGGAGAGGAGAACACTAAACAGGCCTTACAGAGTCCAACTGCTGGGATGGCTCGGCGCACAGAGCGCTACAGAAGGACAGCTCAGATGGCAGCTGCTTCCTGGGACATCACTGGCATTTCTTCAGTAGTTTCCTCCCTTATCACAGCGTACAGTGCTTGACTCAATACATGTAAACCCATTTTTTAAATCAAAAGTGCTGTTTTTTCTTGGAGAGACTGTTTCTAAATGGTGAATTTCAACATTTTTGTTCAATTCTGAATTCCTTATTTAGCAGTGACTCATATAGTGCACACATGTCAGTACATATGTCTACACAGGTTTGAAATTGCACAAATCTGATCTTGTGACACAAATCTGTGACACAGGTCTTTGGTAACGTAACAATATGGCCTGTCTTTTATTAAGTAGTTTTAAATAATGTGATCGCAGATTTTGACGCGCACCACAAATGCTTTTAAAGAGGAAATGCATTTATTTTTTACCAAACTTTTCACATAATCATGGAGGCGTAAGCAAAGTCTTTGAGCGTTTAGATGTGAAATGGTGCATTGCAGGGAAACATCTGTTTACTGAATGGTGGAGATAGAAACCAGGGGCCACAATGAAAATATGATCATTATATTTCCTATTCAGAATGACCAGTGAACCCACACATGATGTTGGAGTTATATGTAATGTTGTAAATGGTAACATAGTGGTAAATAAAAAAATGCGCCTTGCTTGTAACTCTCAAAATGCATTTTTAAAAACACATTCTCAGCCAAAATAGAACTAGCATAAACCAAAGTGTCAGGCAATGTATTCATAACCATTTCATGCTACTTTTAGAGGCACTGAATATCACCACAACTGTGATCTCTACCCATAATTTTGACTTTTTCATGATGCATTACACATCAAACCATTCTGTATGATTTATTTACATCTTAACAAATATTATCTGAATAAACAACAAGGGAATGAAAAATGATTTTCTCCATTAAAGTTTTACACAACAGGCGCATGCTCTCGGTGTAGATCTGATGCCTCATAGCCAGTTTTGAGCAGCTTTTTGAGATGCAAGCACCACACACAACAAAGTAGCAGACCCCTAATCTTTTGATATTTGTCAAATTGCTGGGACACAGCGATCAGTTATGCTGGTTGTTGCTGTAGCAGTGCTAGAAACAACCATGGGTGATATGGTGTCACTAGCTGAAGATAACAAACATCAACTGCGGAAAAATAATGCTGCTTCCAGATATCTACTTTTTATTAATTAAAGTTTATATATTGACATCTGAATATATAAACTGACACCTTTACACTTGGCGTGTAAAGGCCTTAATGTTTTACCCAATTATCTGCGGTGCACATGCTGTACTTACCTTTATTATAAGATAGTCTATATTCCACAAGCAATGGATATGTGGATATTTCTTAATCGCCACGGCGTTAGAGGAAACTCACACATAAACTAAGCCTTCAGTGTGGGAGTGTGCTGGAACTGAGCTGATTGTCTGCTTTCATATTAGAGAGCATGCTGAATGTGCCCTTCAGCATGGAGCGGGCGTGGAACTTTCTGTGCTAATATGCTGGGGACTGCATGCTCCCCCATGCTGTTAACAGCAGGGCTGCAGAGGGAGCAGACAACAACGAGCCAGGTAATTTCCCCCAGACGCCCCGGCGCTTCAATCAGCTCGCTGCACAACCTGCTGCACGACTCGATATGCCTACACACACCACTGCACGTCTTAATACACCGTTGGGTTTGACAGAAAGTACACTCGCCCCTATATACAACCCACATGCACTCTAAAAGTATACATTTAGACGCTTAACAGCAAATTTCTCCAGCAAACATTGCGAATGCAGTGTGAATGCTAGCATGCTAATAGGTTCCTTTCACATTTCCAGCTTCATCAAAACAAATGGTGCAGTCAACCTGTAAAGCATTTTGTCAGGTCCCTCAGTGCCAAAACTACTATATTCATCTCTTACTTCTCGACAGAGCACATAGATATTGTACAGTCAGTGTGAAGCCAGGCAAAAAGCACATGCTAATTAAAGATCACAGTTTTGCAGAGGACCATTTAAAGCAATGGTGGTTAATCCCTGCAGCATGATTTGGATTATCATGTGAAATAGAATGTTATAAATATGAGTATTCCATTCTACATTGCAATACCAGCGAACAAACTGAACTCATTTAACTCACCAGGATGAGGTCCAGTCTTGTAATCTTGGTCAGATGTGAACGCCGGATGTCTTGTGCAAGTGACAGCTGCAACAATAAGTGCACATGGTGATTTAATTTTAAATTATAGTCCTCTGCTCTTCAAATGGCTTGGATTCATTTCACATGTCATATGTGTTCAATTGTAAATTGATGAAATAATAGGTACAGTAGATTTTGTTTGGAGATTTTGAGGGCAGTATTACAGAGTGCCATAAAGAGCGGATAACTGGCATCACTGGTCACTCAGAAAGACATTTGAAAACATCCTTCATTAATGACCTGCCTTGGTCCATAGATACTGTAGGTTAACACAGTAGGTTTTTATATCTGATACAAAGGAGCCTTAAGTGAGAAATGAGCTAAAGCTAAGGTTAAGTGTAGAAATATTACATTGTAAGGGAGGATACAAAATATTTCATGCAAGATATTTCTCAGCAGTTAATTATGTGCCAGCATGTTGAGGTATCACTGGAAGGGATTACTGTTTAGCCTATGAAATAAATTTTTAATCACAAATGAAAGTAAATTTGCCCTACTTCCCGTACAGCCCTGCTGACTACGTATTGTTTTTCCTAAACTGAAAATGTAATTACTTGCTGAGAAGCTGTTGGAAGTGAAAAGCTGGAGATGTGAAAAGAGCTTGCTGGTGTTAATTGGTGGCTGTGTTAGCCTTAATGTTAGTTGAGTCATTTTCTACTCCACAGTACAGTTTAAAGAATGTCTTTTTTGCTCAGAAACTAAATTAAAGAATCAATCATTTTGTTTCAAGCAATATCAAAATGTTCACTCTGGCATACCAACCCAAACAAAACGTTCCTAAACCAATTAGAGTGGAATGATAAAAGGTCAATTCTGTTCCTTTTAAAGGCCTAATATAATAAAAGAGTAGGATTAGAAAGCTATTAGACCCAGTAGCTGTATTTGTATTGATGTAGACATGTCCACACACACACACACACAAACACGTGCACACACATACACACAGGCAACAGAATTTGTTTGTAAATCAGTGTATTACTTTAACATAAAGCTATGAAATTTAATTTACTGGAGGATGTTAGGATCCGAATGACAGACTCTCCTATTTGCATGTCTCCAAACATGTCTTGGGTGATCGACTACATCTTGGTTAAGTGGAAAATTGTGTGCATTTGATACTTTAATAAACACAGTGTATTGATTGTTGCCAGTAAATTTTCAAAAATGCAAAATCCGATCAATTTAAGATGTTGAGGAGATTTTTCTGAATCTAAACACTGCATGGAATTCTTCTTTGGATATAACTAGTCTTTGGATTTTCTTGAATGATTTTTACCGTTTCTTTTTTGTGAAAGAACATCCAAAAATACATACACAATGAGGTTCCTATTAAAGGCTTGAATAATTGGTCCATCGGCTTGTGTTTGAGCTCACCAAGATGAGAACGTTTCTGCATACTGAATCTGTTTTCATTCTATATTGGCAATTATCTGTTTAACATGGCCGCTATTTCATCTCACTTGAAACAGATCTAACATCCCAACCCACCTGCCGCCTCTACATAAGCCGTGCCCTATGCTAACACCCCGCAGTTCCCCTATCCCCCGGTGCGGCGCTCCCCGCTAATAGAACTGCATTAGCTCCACTGCTAACAGGCGAATTATAGAGAGGGACATGGGGATATCCTGTATGTCAAACGGCAGCGGATGAAAGCACAAACAGCAGTCTATTCCAGCTAGCGCTAACCATGTTTCTGCTGCGGAGATGTCAGCCTTAATTTGCCTGTAAATAATTGACTTCCCCTTGTCCAGATCCCAGAGGAGCCTTCCAGTTTGTTCAGGAGACAGCAGAGCTGCATGCACTGCAAATTAGCCTTTCAGATGTGTGTAACCTCCCCATCCGCACACGCATGCACACACACGCACACACCCACCCACCCACACAGACACACACAGACACTCACAGACACACACACACACACACACACACACACCGTTTTTTTGTCCCTTTCTCATTGCCTCTCTTCAGTAATAACCTTCAACTAACCTTTAAACCACGCTGAATAATTTAGATCCCATTTTCATATCAATAGTGGAGTCAAGCCAGGCAATTATCTTTTATCTGTATACTTCACTGTCAGACCACAGCATAATAAAGTTTTCCCAAGAGGGCTGAAAGAGAAAAAAGAAGGGGGGGATGGAGGGGAAAAGAGAGAGAGAGAGAGCGGGGGAAAGAGAGCATGGGTTGTACCCCGGTGATGTTATCTGAAGACATTAATGCAATGATGAATAATGCAGTAATGACTATTAAATCTGTAAGAAAGGGGGTTTAAAAGAAAGAAAGAAAAAAGAGACATAGCCCACATCTGCAGTTCATCTGAAAGATCCAGGCCCAACAGAGTGTGTGGCGGAGTTATGACGACCCCGAAGATAAACATGACAAATTGTCAGATCGTCTGCGCGGCTAGGCGAGTATGCAGGGGGAGGGGGAGGGGGGCGGGGGGTGGGGGGAGGACTGAGAGTGAGAGATCAAGAGAGATACTGCTGACAACACAGACACAGTTACGAGCCAGGCCCTCAGAGCATGATGGGAAAGCACCTGATAGTGATGTAGAGGGGCACATCTTAGCATGTGGGTACCGAGAATGAAAATGAAGAGGAAGAAAGTGAGAAACTCCCAGAGGAACTCATTAAAATACACTTCCACAGCCACCCAGATCCTCCATCTCCCCACCTGCTGTGCTGGCACAACACAAGCGCGGGGTCAGAGCCGCCATCATTAGACTCTTTATTGGCAAAATGCATCAAGTCCTGCGAAATGCGAACTGACATATTAAAGAGCAAACATATGGGTTATGTTTTGTATGAAGAGCTCCCTGTGACAGGTGAGAGAGAGAGACGTCAAAATGCAGCTCTACATATTAGCCCAATTAATAAAGTAGTCGTTCAACAGAGAGCAACAATTGCTCAGTGTTCTGTGCGTTTGTCTTGTCCAGGTTGGGAGAACTACCTTTCAGAATTATACCAAAACATTTACAGAGTTGTGTATGGATCGTTTTATTCCAAGGAGTTATTGCCTATGATGCTTTTTTAGAGTTAGTTATCAGTGTGCGTATAAATTTAGCAACAAGGCAAGTTCTCAAAGTTATTTGTAAATATATGATTAAAATGGGGGCGTAGTGATGAGAGCACAGAAGCCCCTGAAATACAACACAAAATTAGTTAAAATTTGTTACGTTTTACTAAGAAAATGCTGAGTGTGAGCTATGGAGTCTTTAATACTACTACTATTACTATTAATACTACTACTACTACTACTACTACTACTACTAATAGCAATAATAATAATAACCATCATCATCATCATTCCCATCATCATAAAAATGACATGAATTTACATATGCAATGTTAATATTCACACTGTAATTTGTTTCTTATCAGAGATTATAGCAGTGTAGTAGAGTCATTACAACACAAACTGATAGAGACTTCAGTTTATTTTAAAATATGATATTTTAGCATGTAAACTGGGATTTTTTTTGTGAAAGGCATGAAACATTCTGTAAACTGATAAGAAACTGATAAAACATGATAAAATACAGGCTCCCCTCAGTTCACAGCAGGGGTCCCCGTTTTTACAGTGTTTTTTGTGCCATAAAAATAAGAACCTGGGATTCCAGATATTCCCTGTAGCTTTGGGTGTGTTTATGCATGATTATTGTGTCTTACTCTCATGAACAGTCCTGGTTTATATGTATGATCACCCTTATTTTCTCCAGTTTTGCCAATTGTCATTGTAATAAAAAATATAATTGAAAAAATATAAGCTCTTTACCTTGTGACAGATAATACTGACTTAAATGGACTTTAAATAAAATCTTATTACATCAACATACATGAACATTAGGATCACTTTTACCACTTCTGTAAAGTTACCATTGAGGATTACTTTTTGAAACAGTGACATCATAAATAAAAGGATCTTTCTGGAGCTCAACACTGTTTAGGATGAAACAGGGCGTGTTACGAGCTAATGTTCATTGATTCTGAAATCTGACATCTCCTTTCCTATTGGCCACGCTGTTCTCTCTGAAGAACACACTCCCTTACACTCGTTTCGCTCAGCCTCTTACAGAGGATCTCTGGAGAAATGCAATATTGAGATTATCACTGGCATTCCAAGCCCTCACAAAAATAGCCCCAGCATTCTGCACAATCTAGGCCTCATTTCCTGTCCGTCTCTCCAGCTGTGCTCCTTCGCTCTACAGTGGATCGTCTGAACTCGTCTGCATCACTGATACAGGATGAGAAACAGCCAAAGCTCCAAGGGTTCAGCTGAGGATCCATAAGGATAACAGAAAGCATAAGTGTGTGTGTGTGTGATCTGATACGTGTAACATGTTTACCACGTGACTTTAAATTGCACCAGCAGATCCTGTGTCAAAGCACTTCAGAAGAAAGTAGGTTCTGTGAGGTTTAAACCATATTCATGAGAAAACCTTCTGTCCGGAAAATGGAAACTTAACAGAAGGAAAACCATTCTTAACTTTAATGATATATATTACATTTTAGTGACAGTCATTTTAAACCAGTTCTATTGGTTCCGTCATCACGAAATATTACCACAATGTAAACAAATTGCATTTTCAAAAGGAATATTAAATTAGAACAATGACATGTTATATGTGTAATTTTAAATATATATAATAAGAATGACTATAAGGACATAGTATACTTTTTAGTCCTGTTTTATCCATTTTCAATACAATGTATCCATGTACACGGAATTGATAGAAAAATAAAATAATTAATGTCAAAATCGGATCTCAGAACTGTCATGAAGTGATACCTAATGCAGAGTCATTAGGATAGTTTGGCAAGGGGCTAACAACACCCAGGTACCAAGCATCATGCGGTTTGTGACTATTTCTTTCAGTAAAGTAGCTTTTAAAAGCGCTAAACTTTCTGGATGTCTGGTTTCTATCACCACCACTGTGAACAGCTCTAACCCAGCAAGTTTCTTACGAATGGAGCCTTTCACAATGAGCCATTCCGCAATTAACTTTTTATATCTTAAGCAATTAATTATGCAGAAACTTCCCTTTTATGTATTAATAAAGCAGCTGTATGAAAAAAAACTTTGAGAAATAGTACCAGATCAAAAAATACTTAGTTACTGAGGAACTTCTTAAGGTACTGTGGAATCTGGATCATTTCAATCAAAAATAAAGGGGTGACACTGATAACGATACGGCATCCTCGAGGATCTGCCAATACCAATACCGACCAGAGATTATCTTTTTTATCTAAGCTGTTAGTAATGTGTGTCTGAATGCTGAATGAGGTTCTATACTGAGTTTCTATACTGAGTTTGTGCATTCTGCATGCATGGCTGAATCGCCTGTGGCTCTTTGATAGACATATTATTCATATTTTGTTCAGGAGAGTGTATTTAAATTCTTACATAGTACACTATTTGAGACACTTGAGAGCCATTTGAGAAACATCCTTGCTGTTTGCTTGTGTTGCTTGTGTCCTCATTTGGCTATCTCTCCGTATTGCATGCTGCTCAAAGTTTAGTTAAGCGTTTGTGTGATAGTTCAGGCAATTCTGACATCCTCTCCAGTAATTTTTGACCCATATTGAATAATAATGAATATCCAAAATGGCACTCCCCTATTACAAGTCCCAGAAGTTGGTTTTCTCCAATTACTTAAGAGGAAAATACACATCAGTACAGTAAAACTTATTACGTCTAAACCCTGCAATCAAAGTCCAACTTCCTTTGCTACTTATTGCTTCTGAACCTTAATTGTGTTTATAGCAGGGTTTCTAGCACCGTGTCAATTAACACATTTTAAAAGGCCACATTGTTGCAGTTCCGACTGTGTTTCAGCATTAAATCCACATTTCATTATCGATTTCTGTTACAATATATAGACAGCTGACAGGCGGCTCAGAGTGAACTGGTTTGGGCTCATGCAGACTCACTCCTGGGTCCTCTCCGCCTCATTAGCAGGTACTGGGCTGCTCTAGTCTCTTGTATAGTTGTTATCAGCTCTCTAAACGAGGAGCAGAATAATAGCAGCGCCCAGCTGAATCTCTCCCCAGTGTGTGCTGTGCAGTCAGAGCGATGAAGCCTTATTAAACACACACTCAGGGAATAAAACTAATGATGCAGCCAGCATATTAAAAAAAAAAAAAGAAGAAGAAGAAATAAATAAATAAAGCCTGCAATAATCCAAATAACAGGCTCTCGGTTTCACTGTTTCCTTTTGCTCTCTTCACAAACACACACATATTCCTTAGAAAAGCATTTTCAAACAATTATATTAAAGCCGAGTAAATATCATTAAGATGTATTGTGGGTAATTAATTATGATGAATGTGCGCTGCTGAGTGAAAGAGAAAGGCTCATCTGAGTGTGTGCAGTTGTGACTCCCCGCTGCGCGAGTTATAATAACCTCACTCAGGCGTTTTCTCTTAATAATAACACCATTTCTCTCTCTAATTATGCAAATTGGCTCCCGCATTAGCATAGCTAGAGTGCGGTGTCGCCCACAAAGGCTGGAGCGGTAGAATGCAGTCGAGGCTTTGAGTGGAGAAAGATGTGTCCGTTTGCGGGGGTCTGTGTCTGTTAGAAGCTAATGAAGATGTTTAAGAATGACTAAACGCATTAAAGAATGGGATTTCGTGGAATTGTGAGGTAGGAGTTTTGTGGTATTCTGAAATAGCGAGCGTGGGGCACACATACATACACACACACACACACACACGGGAAGGACATGGTAGAACACAACAAAACCATACACATGGAAAAAATAAATAAACCATCAAACACCTTCATATGAAAGAAAAGGATTGGAGAGTGAGGGAGAGAGGGAAAGAGAGAGAGAGAGATAGAGAGACAG
>JBBPCY010000039.1:19997111-20021562 GCA_037974405.1 Brachyalestes nurse
TGTGAGTTTATATAGAGGCAAAAGGCAACCCTTAACAATTTGGGCCAGACATTTGGTTAGGGCTGAAAAAGGAAAAGCCCACCTCTACAATAATGCTAATTTCTGTTAGCACCCCAATGAAATTTTAGTAGTATGTTATAAATTTTACACTAAAGAGCCCTGATATAAAGCAGCTGCTTCAGTTTCCATTTCAGCGTTCTTTCCTCCCACTGGAATTCAAAATGTGATTGCCTGATTCCACCTTCCTTTCCTATTCATGCTGGAATTTAGTATCATCATAGTATAATCATTACCATCTACAGAGAACACACGTTTGCACATTTTAGTTAAATTAAAATTAAGATGTGACTAAAATTCCAAAATAAATGAAAATCAACAAAAACGTAAAGTATCTGTGCTATTTTATTTTGTGTTAAATGTCAAAAATCATGGAAAATTGGCAAAAAAAGCCATATTAATGTTTGACCCATGCAGAACATATGTTGACATTAAACATAGTTTTGCATATATCTGTTATGGGTATATGTGTATCGTTTTTTAAAAATTCTGATTATTTTACATTTAGAATCCTTTAGAGAGATCTACTGGATTCTAAATAACATATTCATCAAAGTGAATGCTTATTGATTTTTGTTAATCAAGTAATAAATCAATAAAATATTAAGGAAGGCCCAACAATTGTTTTCACCTAAAATGCTTCATACTTTGGCCCTGCACTTTGTGTGTAGACAGAACACGAGTCAAGCAGATCAAAATGGGTTCTGTAGAAAATCTTTTACATCAGTGGATACTACAGCAGCAGTATCTCTCTCTTTTCTAGATGCTGCGGCTGATGCTCAGGGGCTGCTTGGCTGGATATTTGTTGTGCAGATGACTCATAAATATTTCTCTTTGCCATGTATTGGGGCCAGGTTTGAAAGGTAGAGCCGGAGTCTCTCTGAAGTTCAGACATGAAAGTGTGGACCATGCCTGTGCGTCCTGCAGCTCATCTGTAAAAGCAAATCTGATCTGTCGAGCTGGGCCCAACAGGCACTATTCCCTGCAGGACCCCACCACCTAGTGCACGAAACCATCCGGAAGCCCCTAATCAGGGTATTTGCATTCCGATTCAAAGACGAGTTTAAGGCTTAAAGGAACAATCAAAGGCCGACAGCGGCAGCAATCACAGCCACGCTAACCAGGGAGAGGCGCAGATGAAAGGGGTGAGATTAGAGAGATTTAAAGCTACATTAGAAGGAGTGAACCCACTACCTTGACTAATGAGAGGGAAAAGAGCAGGTAATTTAATTAAAATTCAACACAGAAAGCTGCAGCTGAGACATTTTACTCTGCTAGTTCCTCTATTAAAAGAGACATGCTATTTAGTTTTCAATTACATTCAAATTTATTTAAGGAAACTGTTCTCTTTTTTCCTTGTCTGAGATGTTGTATTTAAAGGGCCCATATTGTACATTTTTCTTGTATACATACCCCTCCCCCATGCCCACTTCTGTTGTTTGCAATGGCTTATGTGTAGAAACAATAGACATAAACTGGTTTACCATAAACTACATTACCATTTTCTGACCTTTCTGTAACCCAATACGTTGTTTTTCTTACTGTGCTTTTAAAACCAATATATGTAAATAAGCTATGTTAGGGTAAATTGACCTGGATTGCACCACATTCTCTAACTGTAGACTGAATTAATAAATATATGTAGTGTATGCTTATGTTGTTTTTTTTAACATCACAAAAACAATCCATTGAGAGCATGTTTTTGTGATGTCACAAAAACAGCACTGACATGTTACACTGTTTTTGTGATGTGATGTTCCATATATTTGTGACTTGTGACATCACAAAAACAACAACTTCAAAGTAGGTTTGAGTTCCATATGGATGGTGCTGATAAAAGGACAATAAAAGTTTTCCATTACATGAGTACTGACACTCCAATTCATGACACTCCAATAAGGAGAGTGGTTTTGAAAGTTTGAAAATATAAAGAGATTTCTGAATTTTTGTACATTTCTAACAGTAATAAGTTACTCTCATACAAAGTCGCACATTTAGTAAATATGTCAATAAAACTGTAATATCCGAGCCACATGGTACGCATCTACCTCCTTTTAACTCCTCCAAAGTGTTCTTGATTATTTGAAGGATTGTTCACTAAAGATTACCAAATGTGGCTGCATTTTGGGGTGGGGGGGGGATGAACGCAGATGTGATTTCTCCACTTTACAACCTGTTTACATCTTGTGAACCCCTTCCAAAGAAAAGAAGGGAGCTTTCATGTCTATAATTGGATCGTGTGACTACAGCCCTGTATAACAAACACACTTTCTCAATGCTAATGATCAGCAGTCACACCTAAAGCACATTGAAGTAATGAGTAAACCAATACCTTCTGCACGGTTGTGCTTCCAGGGGAACATTCAAAAACATTAAACATCTCTAACACCTTCACTATTACACCCCAGCCCTGCATCTGGCTTCCTGCTGGAAGGATTATTAACAGGAGGTAAACGCATGGGGTCGTATGCAGGGGAACACTGAATCTGAGGAACATCTAAGGCTGGGATGTGGACCGAAACTGAATCAGTTATAATACAATATAACACAGATATAGTGAGTGGTCAGAGTTACTCGTGTGTTTGCAGGGTCAGTAAAGACTTCTTGAATAAAATGCAGTCAAATCCATTGGCTCCCGTCAATTTGAATATTGTTTTATTTTATTATTTGTGCTCTCTGTCCTCCTAGGCGTCCTTCCTCTGTATGTGCATCTTTCTTATGCGCTTTGACACACGGCCTGTCCTCGCTGTTGTTGACTGTCAGAGCGAGTTACCGTGTCCTCTGCTGCTGAGTGTGTTTGTATGACAGCTGGGTAGCTCAGTAACAACTGGGTTCCAGAGATCTAAATTAAATCTATTGAATTATGTTGGTTATTATTATTTGTTAGCAGCCCAATCATATGTATGTATTTCTGTTTGTATATACATATGTACAGTATACATTTAAGAAGCAGCACAGTGATTTCACTTAATACAGCTTATTTTATAATCCCTCACTCCCTGATGCATAATACAGTGTTGTATAACTGGTAGTGTATTGTCCTCCACTAACACAGAAAGAAAAGATTTTGACTGCTGAAACAAAGACTCCTGTTCTCTCTACACTGCACTGATAAAACAGTCTTGGACATGGCCTTATACATGCAGTTAGGGATCAGGAGGCAGTTTAACAGGTCGACTCGGAGTGAAACATCAATTTATTATAGAAAACAGCAAGAGAAATGTTGTCCAAGTGAGCAAGTCACAGATCTGCTGCACTTCCAACCTTTTCCCCTGCAATTCCCCTCTTAACAAGCCTGTAAAGAACCGCAGGCCTTCTCCACTGAGCTGAAAAGCAGGCCGCTGCAGGCCAAGCCTCGTCTCTTTAAGACGACGAAAAGCCGACACTGGTTTGCGCACCGTTTCCAAGCAGCCGGTCAGTGATTGGGCAGGCTTATTCTGCTAAACCGCGGACACGGCCCCATGTGTCAGCCCTAAGCAGGCATGTGAAACGCGGCCCGTTTTCCGTTTAGGCTTGGGGATTATTAAGAAGTTGGACTTGGAGGGGAGAAGGGGGGCCACATATGGTTTTGCTAAGTCCTTGAGCGGAGAAAAAGAAGGTGGAGGGGCAAGCAAAAAAAAAAAAGCAAGTGGATACACTAGGCATTAGTGGTTAACCAAGAGCTAATGAGGGAAGAAGAAAAACACTGGGCTCAGATGAAACCGTTTAGTGTGGAGCGTATAATGTCCTTATTGCGTTTCAGGAAAAAGATGGTGCGCCGTGTTAACCTCCTCTAGCGTAATTACTGTGCAAGGCAGGGTCTGTTTCGAATCAGCGTCAACAGCTTCAGATTCTTAAACCTGTGTGTTTCAATCAGAAATGGAGCGTGGGTTAAGTTTATATAAGCACATGTTCCAGTTGCTTATTGGTGTAATTTAAAGTTTAAGTTATAAGGGAAGGTCTGGGATAGTTTTAAAACAAACGGTTTCGCAGGACGTGGTGGTGGTGAAGTGAACACAGCGCTGTGGTCTTTTTGCTGGCACATAAAAGCAGCTCTCCTGATAGAAGGCTGAGGGCTTGGCTCCGGTAATGGACCTCTCCCATGGCCAGCCAATAAATCCTGGCAAATGAAAGGGCCTCTCTGTCTCGCTTTCTTTTTTTTCCCCCTCTCTAGCTCTTTCTCCATCCCTCTCGCCCTCCCTCCCTCCCAGGTGCTGGAGTGGCGGGGTCAGGCCAGGATCAGAGCGGATCAGAGCCGGAGACATGTTGAAGCCATCCAGCCCAAATCAGGCCCATGTGTCCTCCTCAGCTCTGTTACCCTATAAATGAACTTTATTGAGGCAACAAAGTGTTGGGAAGTCTGCAAAAACATTAAAGGGGGCGAACAGGGGGATGGCCCAGCTCAGAGGGGGGCGATGGGAGAGGGAACAGGGTGCTGTGGGCCGCAGACCACTCACCAGCTAATGGGCCATTACTAACAGACATGGTCAGAGTGACCCTGAGGAGGAAGCGGAGACGACTGCAACGCCTTAACGTCCTGACATTACTGCACTGATAAAGGACTGAAGGAGCTCTTAAAGGGAGGCAGAAAAGTGGAGAGAGAGAGAAAAAGAAATAGCGAGGAATTGGAATGTCTGGAACGGTCCATATTTTCTCATTCGGATTGGTTAAAATCCCATCCTTTACCTGGTCATACAGGAATCAGTGCATCAGTGCACAACAACAGAAAAGAAGAGAAATTAAAAGTAAAAAAATGACAGGTGACAGAAAAACGACCAAAGGGGCATTAGAAGGACAGAAGATAAACAGAGCGAAAATGTTGCAGAGGGCAGAGTCCAAAGAAATCACCAACAGTTTGCAAGACTTGCATGGATCTTCAGATGCAATGAGCCTAATAAGGTGCAGTCCTGCTTTGAATCACAGCATGTGTGTGTACACACACACACACACACCCCCACCCCAGAGTAACTGAGACAACTAAGCGCATCAAAGCTGCAAGAATAGGACGAGGCCCCTCCCTCTCCACACCCACTGGGGAACGTGTTACACAGCAGGCCACTGTGATCCTTGCTGCCATGATTAATGAGAGAGAGAATAACAGGGAATCTGTAATAATAGAGAGAGGTAGAGCGAAAGAAAGAGAAATCAGAGAGAGAGTGAGAGAGAAAGAAAGACAATGAAAGTGTGTGTGCGAGCAAGAACAAGAATAACAGGGATCTGTAATAGAGAGGGGGTAGAGCAAAAGAGTGAGAGAAAGAAAGAATAGAGAGAGAAAGACAGAAGGAAAGAAAAAGAGTAGAGAGTCAGGGGGTCTGGCTCTGCTTATGGCCCTGGAAATGAGATTAAAGGGAAATCTCCAAACAGATTGAATTGTATTTGCCATAACTGCTGTGAACAGCTTATACGAGGCCGACCACAAATAAGTCATAAAAAAAAAAGACACAGTGAGAAAGGGAGGGGGGCTGCAATTCAAAACCGCTCTCTCACTTCCTTAAGTAACCAAACACAAGAGAAATGCTGGATTCATTAGAAAGTATAAAGGATGAGGTTAGGGCTCAAGTACACTCAAAGGATTTCAGTTCAAAGAGCTGGAACCCCAAACAGACACGCATGTAGAGCTGATAATATTCAGAGCGCTGAACGCAATGCTTTGGAGGGGAAATGCTAAACAAGCATAAGATGACACAGGGTGGAATTCAGAAATAATACTTTGTTGTCTGACCCGACTGGAAACCAGAGAAAACCGGAGGGAAATGCTTTCTGAAAAAGTGCTGAAACACAATGGATCAACTTGAGAAAAAGAGACTCCTGTTACATCACTGAAACTGGCATGCATATCTCCCGTGACTTCAAATAGGTCTAAATCCCTTTAAAGGATGCACAATATTGTGTCCCCTGTAGGACTCTAGAACCAGCTTTACAGGTATTTGTGGAATAACAAACCTTGCAGTGAAACACAAAATTACAAATCAATGCAAGCCATGAGATAAAAGAGCAGCTTTTATAGAAATGAGCCCCCTGTCATTCCTTCCATGATTGTGTTTAAAGTGAAACCACATGCACTGACTGACGTGGACTAAAAGGGGGGGGAGAGAGAGAGAAACTAGAGTGAAGTGAAAGAGTGACAGGAGAAAATGAGAGAGAGAGGGGAGGGAGTGGGAGTGAGAGGGGGAAAGAGACAGAGAAAGAGTGAATGAGAGAGATAGAAAAAGTGTGAGAGGAGAGGGAGGGAGGGAGGTGCGGGAGAGACAGAGAGAGAGAGAGAGAGAGAGTGAAAGTGTGTGAGACCAAGCAAGAACAATTTATTATTTATTTTATTATTATTATTATTATTATTTAACTGCATCTAATTTTAGTCATATTGACTGATCACTTGACCGTGTCTTTATAAACTCCACCAAAGGCAACACATGGACTTGGCCTTACAATCTGTTATCTGTTTATATAAATAGAGCACATCTGCTGCTGGTGCTCTGCAGATGGGCTCCCAACCCAAAGTCAGTTTTTACCTCACCCCAAAAATAGTCGATCAGCCAAGACATGCTTGGAGTCTGAAATGTGCTTCTTTAGTTTTGCGCTGTCGATTTAAGGCTGTCATGCAGTGTCAAGACCACATAAGCAAGTGTATTCGATTACTTAAAAACACAGTTTGAAGCAAGTATGTGAGTTAGCCATGCTGTTCTCTACTGCTTGTTAACTACAACCGTCTCAAAGCTCTAAACACGAAAGGGTCATTCTGGTTCAACTCATCAAATATTTGGTATTGGCCAGGCTCAGCCATCATACTTCTCTGCTCGGTAGTTTAGGAGATACACTAGCTGAGAAAAATGCTTGGTATGTCATATTCAGATGGCTTATCTTTGCAACGGTAATGCCTTGGGACCTGAAAAAAAACAGCTAGTCTTTGACCTGGTGGTTAGGGAGTTGCCCCTGTGATCAGAATGTCCTGTATTTGAATCCCAGGACTCCCAGTGGCACCACTGAGGTACGCGAGGTACCGTCCCCACACACTGCTCCCCAGGAGCTGGGTCGCTGGCTGCCCGCTGCTTCGCTCAGGTGAAAGGGTTAAATAGAGAGAACAATTTTACACTGTGTGCTGTGGTTAATTCCAAACATGTATTTATTTAGCTTGTGGCATGAAACCAAATTAAGGTAAAAAAAAAATTCTAAACATATTCCAAATCCCCTCTCTCTGTCAGTACAGATTTTTTTTGTATGTATTAATTATACTCCATACTGCACTTGGCATCCTTTCTCTACTCTGTCAAGAGGTCCACAAACATCAGGAATTTCCATATCAGTTGTCCTGCTATGGGTCCATAATCACAAGGGATAGTACAAATATCATTTTCATTGTCATTTGAAAGTTTGATTCCCTTTGCAACATATAAAGAACTAAGTTTTTATTTTTGTTTTTATAGTTTTACTTATATCTTCTTATTGTGAAGGCTTTAGTACCCAGAACTATTCTGGAGAGCAACCCAAGACAGTAATCACTTAGTAACTCCCTTTGTGTTAGACACTATACTACTCTGGCTTCTAAATGTATGTCTGAGAAAAACACATGTACCTGACTCAAAAGCTTAGAGCTTAGCTTAGATTCTTGGCCAAAGACTTGTATTTAAAAAAAAAAAATCAAATGAAGCAATATCTCGTTACGTTTCAAGCCAATGTAACAAAATAAGGTAAGCTGGAGAAATTTTGGATTTTCAGTATTGGCCCAGATTCAAAGAAATGTAGTGAAATGATTCAAATTCTGAGTTAGTTGAGCATGGACCATTTGTTGAGTTACCAGAATAACCCAAAACATGTCTTGGGTGATCGATCTCATTCGGGTAAGAAGAAAACTGCATCTATTTTTTCCTAAATTCTAGCTTTATGGCTGGGGTACATCTAACCTAGAGTCTTAAAAGTGTTGGGGTTGGAAATTCTAGGCTTCTCCTGCTGAAATCCTGCTCCCAGTTTATTTGAATTAAGAGTCAAGACACAGTTTTAGTCTAAAGTAGGCACTTTTATTGATGTTAGACTCACTAAAACAAAAACAAAACAAAAAAGAAATTAAAAGCCTTCATGGCATAAAAGAGAACCAAAGCCTTATAAGTTAAAAGAAATCAGTAGCCTTTTATGCAATAAATTACTGGCGTAGCCCATTAGCTATTGGAGTAAAGTGAATGCGTTACTTAATTCTGCATTATGATGTGTTGTTAAGTTTAGTGATTAGGTTCAAGCAGCTAATTGGACACCAGTTGCTTCTAAATGCACGTATAACTAGGGAAGGGAAAAAAGAGACATTAATAAAATGAAAAATATGAAAACCTAAAATGTTCTGTACCTTGAATAGGTATTGTGCCATTCTAGTCCAGTCCTGCTGAAAAGTATTACCATAAACATGGCGATCATTATTCAAAAGTAGTACAAAGCCAGAATAAAAATATCAGATCAGCACCAAAGAAAAATCTCAAATGCGTCATATCTCCTACACAGGCAAATCCACCACAAAGAGCTAAAGTAGCATCAAAACTTGGCCGGCCAAGTCACACCACAAGAGGGCAGTGTTATCCAGGTAACAGAGGGCTTGGGGCTGGAAAAGAGAGTAGCATCTTTGACTGCTTGGAGGCATTCGGGGCTGTTTCCCTATCTCACCCAGTGATGGTGACACTCACTGATTCAAACCCAGCGTTCAATTTTTTTGATGCCATGCATGACTGGCTGCTGTCAGTGGCTGGTACTGATGCTGAAGGAGACAGCCAAGGAAAACTCCATCTAAACTCAGCCGTGATGCTTTCCTGGATGCATTGTTGATTCTTTTGGACCTCAGTTAAAGTTTCTTTGTATCCAACACCCTTGACAGGGGTAGGAGACCTGCTCCCTGACTGCAGTTTTATAGCAAAGCCTAAGAATCTGAAATAAGTAGCTATATAGAGACAAGGAGAGGCTAGAAACAGGGAATATTGACATTCTGTTATATGCTCTAGCATATTCCATTGTTAAATAGAGGAGATACATTAAAATCCATTACTCTGAAATACACTCGTCACTACAGAGCCATAAGATTCAATTCTACTGAAGCACACAGCACCACACAGGGAAGGACATTTCTAATGCCTTGAATGCTTTTTCTGACTGAACCGGGGCATGGCTTTGTCTTATTGTAAACCTACAGAGAAACGGTGGATTTGAGTCAGTGGCGCCTTTAAGCTGAGTTTTAGCACACAAACTGCTGCCTCATTCGGATAATCTGCAACAAGGCTGCTTGGACGTCTTCATCCATGTGTCCCTGCAAAATAGAAACAAACTGGCAGTCAGTCTGGATGAATCCATTTTCACCTGAGGTGACTCAGCTCTGTCTCTGATCTAACAGGTTGATCCTAGACTCTCACAAAATAGAAGTTTCAAAAATATTCTTCAGAGCAATACCATATAACAGAGATGCCTGATATACGACCCTACAGAGTTCTGCTTCAACCTTAACTTAGCAAACCTAATCCAGGTAATGAAAGCCTACATTAGAAGCAGAAACTGCTTTAAAAACTGTTGTAGTTAAGATTAGGCTAAATAGCATCTCAAAGGGTCCAAATACTAATAGATACACTATTTGTACAAAAGTGTTGGGACAAAACTGTATTTCAGGATTTGGGCTAGACCCCTTACTCCCAGGGAAGGGTAGTCTTATTGCTTCAGCAGACCAAGACATTTTGGAGAATGTCATTCTTCCAACTTTGTGGACACAGTTTGGGGAAGAAGCTTTTCTATTCTAGCATGACTGTGTCCCAGTACACAAAGCAGCTCCATAAAGACACGACTGGAGGAGTTCAGTGTGGAAGAACTTGACTGTCTGCAGTCCTGACCTCAACCCCATCCAGCACCTTTGGGATGAACTGGAACGGAGATTGTGATCCAGACCTTCTCACCCAACATCAGTGTCTGA
Source organism: Brachyalestes nurse (assembly GCA_037974405.1). Taxonomy (NCBI): domain Eukaryota; kingdom Metazoa; phylum Chordata; class Actinopteri; order Characiformes; family Alestidae; genus Brachyalestes; species Brachyalestes nurse. The sequence goes on from JBBPCY010000039.1 coordinate 20,007,076, forward strand.
CCTCATAAATGCTCTGTAGAATGAATGAGCACAAATTCCCACAGAAAATCATGTGGAAAGCATTTCAAGAAGGGTGGAAGCTGTTATGGCTGCAAAGGGGGACCAGCTCCATATTAAAGTCTATGAAGTTGAATGCAATGTCATTAAAATCCCTGTCTGTGTAATGGTCAGGCATCCCAATACTTTTGTCCATATAGTGTATTACCAAATAAATTATTGCGCTCAAAATCCTATATATATTTTTTTACATTTTATAGTTTAAAGTACTGTTCTCCTCTCCTTCATATACAGCCTTTATGAGCCTATCCACGTCAACTACTAGAACTCACCCTAACAACAAGGTTTAAGGCTCTGTATGTGAAACGATTCATTATACCTGACTCTCAGTTTTAGTGTGTCAGATGACATTGATGCCTAAACTAGATTAGGTATAACTTATGTTCTCCATCTGGTAAAGAACACTGTCTTTAGGTTTCAGATAACTTTAGTTTGGCTACAAACTTTATAGATTGAAAAAATATAAAGCTTCTAAACAAATCAAACACTGAAGTATTTGAATTATTTGGAACAGCCTTAATTTTTTACCTCTAACACTGGAATATTACTGAGAATCTGACCTGAGCTGCAAAGGAACATGACATACTTTTAGACCACCATAAAGTTTTAGTGCATTAGACTACTGCACCTAAGATTAAAATATCAACTGTTAGCAAATTTGCACAAGAGAGATGAAAACAAAAACAATGTCTTTTAACTCAAGCAAATGCTTGTTTCAACCATTTTGCAGCACTCAATTTCAAAGATTTTTCAAGGGGGTCTTCAAGTGCCAAGCATTTTTCATACTTTAGAATAGAAAAATATAAGCTCATCCATACCAAAGTCACACATGCACAACACACAATTACCTGCGCAGCACTCAGAAGATGAGTTCGATAAATTGAAACCACGTCTCTATGTTGCCTCTCAGCATCCTGTAATAAAAAGAATAATTATAATTAGTTAAGAAACTCTATTATGGGTAGGCAGCTCTCGGTCAGAAGGAAAGCATGAGTAACAATGTCAGAATGTCTCTATGAACATTATTATCCTCATGTCAGTGGAGTTAAGAGCTGTAAGAGGTCACTTTCCTTACTTTCTGGCTCTATCCATCTGTCAGTCTGCATTAGTCTGATATTTTAAAATAAAATCATAATGAACACTTTCAAAATTCACTCTGTGGACATGCAGTTTCTCATTGAAGCCACTGCTTTTGTGATAACGCCCTCTCCAATTCTTACTTTTGACACAAAAACAATGCATGTCTGTATCTCCACCTGTTCAGTCCACAGCAGCTGTTTTAAGTCTGACTGCTTTTTGAATGAGGCACAGTACGGAGCAGTCAATCAGAAAAGAGGTCATTTATACAAACATTTCATTCTGAGGGATAAAGAGAGTTTGGAATATAGTTATATGTTAACATTACAACTGCTAAAACATCACACAAGTTATAAATGGACTTAACTGGAGAAAATAAATATGTATGACATGAGAATTTGAACATCCATACACACAAATTACATTTTCATTAAAAAAAAATACGCTTTTGTTTGCGACCCAGCTCTACAAAACACAAACCCTAATTCAATAAACATTTCTCAAGCGAACGGAGGCTGAGCTGCTTTCGTCAAATCCTATTTCCGCTGAGAAAGCCGTCCTTCCATTCTTTTCTTGCCCCAGTTTCACACCAGTGGCTCATTCAGCCACGCAATTTAAGACCTGGATGCCAGAAGGCTTTCAGTGACAAGTTTATGAAGGGTTTTAGTCTAAGTCTGGATAGCGTTTTGAATCAGTTTCTTCAGCTTGGGCCTTATTAGCTAAGGACAAAGTCCAACTGGTATCTACTGATAGCCTTATTTCCGCATTCCATTACAGTGTAATCATTCATACGACTTTGAACCTAGTTTATAATCACATTATGTGTTTCATTGTGAAGGCTGGGGGAGGCCTGTTTGATATGACAGTATTTGAAGGCTAAGGCAGGGACATTAGAAGCATTTAGTGGGGAGAGCTACTCACAGCCAGCTGCTGCTGGAGGCTCTTGACCTGTGCCTGGAGTGTGTCAATGTGTTGTGTGTGTCTCTTATTGGGCGTGTTGCCAGTGTAGGCCAGCTGGGACAGGCCATTCAGGGCCTGCTTCAGTCTCTCAACGTCCGCCAACAGCTCTGTGATCTGAAACACACCCACACACATGCATTTAAAAACATACAAGTCATTTTTGAAGAACATGTTCATTTTTCTGCAGACACATGATTACGACACTCTGCAAACAGGACAATTCCCTATTTTAAAAAAATCAAGATAAACTTGAAATGTTTTGAGTAAATCCCCCATAACAGATTTCAGGAAATAAAGGGCATTGTACCCAAACTAAAGTGCAAAATATGCAAAATATTTTCATGATTTTCTGAGATATAGAAGCTTTATAAGGTGGGTAGAGATTAGTCGCACTACTATTTTACCAAAATCTTTGCTAAAAATATCCGTAGCATTTTTATGTTTTGGAGCAACTATGATCTCAAATCTCTACAATGAAGCACATCAGACCTCTCAAACCTTGGTACGTATTACTCATATCACAATATACTTTTGGCTATTAAGTATTTTTTTTTTAAATCACATTGTTCACAACTGACCACGGTGTCTATGAAATAATTTAAGTTTCATTTAATAAATACACCAAATGTTACACTGAATTAAACTTCATCACGTTCCAAATGTGGAAGATACAGAATCAGAACCTTACATGAGATCATTAATGTGCTTGAAGGACAGTTTTAATGACTTCGTTGCACCACTCAGACACTCACTTTATACATTCACTGAACAGTATTTGCACTACATTATACTTAATACCTAGTTGTTAATTGTGACTACTTATTTTACTTTAGTTTTTTTTACATTTGATTCTTATGTTTATCCTGCACAATTAAGGAGCTGGCCAGATTATCATTTCACTATATGTTGTCCTGGATAACTATGTGGACAAATAATGCATTAACTGATAATCTTGTAAATTCTACAGAATCCAATTATACAATTGAAAAAAGGGGTCAAACAATAATCAAAGGCTGAAAATAGTGAATGCCTGAAGAGTTTGAATAATGCAGTGATCTGCTTTAAAACTTCAGAGTGAGGCAGGGGAGGCATGTGGGGTTTGATGTTCAGGATATGTACCAGAAGGACCCAAAGGAAATCCTCTCCAAGCCAACTGCATATCTAAGAGGGACAGTGTGAGGATGCATTAACACTAACTCGTACAGCTTGTTCCTCCTCGAACACTGTATTCTCTATTCTGGAAGACTGATACACATTTCTGTGATGGTATACTGTGTATGTTGCCTATATTTTACATTTGCGTCTTGTACAACAGCGTGCACTGTACACCTTTAGTATTAGGCTTTGGTACATCAGCATTGAAATGTATTATTCTAGAATATTAATTGTTTTGTCAGACAAGAGTAATGCGCTTGAAATCTAGACATGAAGTGACAAATGAGAAACCATTACTGCTTAAAACAAAATACAAACTAATCTTACATTTTACATTGTTGGGAAAATACTTACATGTATTAAACTCCTCTGAAGGCTACATCCTAGCATTGTTAGCCCAAAGATTTAATACAAAGTTTATATTTTGGTTATATTACTTTAAAGTATGAATAGTTTTTGCTGTATTCAACTCATTTCAAGGAAGGAATGTTGATATTCACAGCAGCACTAAAAAAAGGCTAGACTTGGGGGACTGGATTTTTTTTTTTTTACATTTATTTTATATACTTAAATACTTTTTCCATGAGCTATGTAAAGCACTTTGAATTATTTTTGTGTACAAACTGTGGTATTAATAAATGTGCCTTGCTTTGTTTTAGTAAACACGACTACAAGCAAAAATATCATTCAATAATTCAAAGTAAATGCATTATTAAAAACATTTTTAAATGTTATTATTTAAATGTACCATTCACTCTAAACTCCAGTGCCTCTGAGTGTTTTTGTGATGTTTTGAAAACTAATTAATTTACATATATCAGTCGACCCTCCTCCCATTAATTTTGGAGTTCAAAGGACTATTTCAGCCTGCTCAAAACAGTGCAGTCATTCAATTTGTCTCAAAGAAAGAGTAACAAAAAAAGTCTATTTAATTGTTCCGTGAAAATTGTCTCATCAAATTAATAAAAACTAATAAAAAATAAAATAAAATTAATAAAAAATGACGTATCTTTTAAAACTCTTGCTTTGAAGGTGTCATCCTGGCAAAGCCTCTGTATCTCAAGCTAATAAAGCCTAAAATGTTTCCAAAGTATAAATTGGGCACAATGACATTAGTTCCTGAAGGTTAACTGGGAAGCCTTTGGTGAGTTCACATGATTTGATACACATTGTAGTTCTCACCCTTTTATCTTTGGCCTCGGTCTGCTCTGAGGACATCTGGATCCTCTTCTGTAGGTCTCTGATGGTGTTGAGCGAGTCATCGTATCTCTCTTTCAACTCTTGGATCTCTTTCTCAATGGAGTCTGTCTTGGTCTGGAGGTTCTCAGTCTCTGTCCGCGCCCTGTTCTCACCCTCTCTTGCAAGGGAAAGCTCCTTGTAGAGATCCTCGCACTGATCTTCCAGGCCCAAGAGCCGACTGCTAAGGTCTGACACCTCCTCCTCCAGTCTCTGTTTCTCTGCCTGAAGTTCAACCACTTGACCTTCATTGCTGCGAAGGTCATCCAAGGCATGTGTTGCTCTGAGCAGCTCTGTTTGCAGAGTGGCCACGTCCTCGGCCCTTTGGGCACTGGTCTCTTCTTCCTCCCTCAGAGCCAAGCGAAGTTCAGTCACCTCCTTCTCCAAGGTCTCTCTTGCCTGACCATAATTTCTGTGGCTCTGTAGCTCCCTCTCCAAGTCTTGGACATGAAGGACTTCTAAATTGTAAGCCTCCTGGAGCCTTTGACATTCAGCCTGTGCCTCCTGCAAGCTGGATCCCATCGAGCGTTGCAAGGCCTCAAACTGCTCCAGCTGAACAAATTCGCTCTCCAGACGCTGTTGGAGGCTCTGGATTTCAGCCGTGCACAGCACATTCTGTTCTTCCAGCTCGGCTCTCTGCACAGTCACTTCCATGTATTGCTGCTCCAATTCCACCAACTTCAGACTCAAAGTCTCCACCTGGCCCTTATAGTCGTCCTCCACCTCCCTGTGTTTTTCACTAGACACAAAGTTCGCCTTCAGTTTCTGCTCTACAGAAGCCATCTCTAATCGCACGGCCTCCTTCTCCTGCCTCTGACTTTCCACATCAGCCTTCATGTTATCATATCTCTCTTGCATTTCAGCTAATTTTTCCTTCATGTCTTTCAGTGTAGAATTAAAAGACGTTTCTTTTTCCTCCACAGTGCTCAGCGGCACAAATTTGGAACGAATGGCTTCCTGAATTGTGTCCAGTTCTTTGTTTTGTGCTTCGATTTCCTTGTGAAGTTTTGAGTTTTCTTCCTGAGAAGCCTGATATTTTGAGAGGGCCTCATCAGTTCTCTTACTGGCCTCAGCCAGATCACCATTTAGCTTGCTACACAAAGCCTTGTGATCAACAAGGCTGATACAGTCCTTTTCCAATTTTTCCTGCACATTCTTAAACTCCTCTTTCAACTTATCGTTTCCTTCTTTCACCTTCCTCAGCTCTTCCTCCCTGACAACTGTGGCTTTCTCCAACTTGGCAATTTCAGCCTTGGCTTTCTCCAAGGCTTCACCCAACTCCATCTGCATTTGCTCGTACACTTCTTTCTGAACAAACTCTTCCTCCATGCTACGTTTCAGTGTTGCATTCTTAGATGCCACAGCCTCAAGCTCCTTCACTTTTTCCTCAAATTTCCTCTGAAGTTTCTCTAGGTCCTTTTCCAACTCTGTGCTGCGAGACGACAGTTCAGCTACTTCGCCTTCGTACTTTTCACGGGGCATGTGAGTGCTCTTCAGGTTATTTACATTCTCAGAGAGAGATACCTTCTCCTCCTGGATCCTTTTCAGCCGTTCTTCTGTCTCCTCCAGCTGGTCCTTCAGCTCCTCCATTGCAAGTTCCAATGTCCTCCTCACTTCCTCATGAGAGTCGATAGGAACAAACTTTGTCTGGAGATTTTGGGTGAGCTCCTGTAGCTCCTCACGGAGCATTTCCCTCTCGTCCTCCCCTTCCTCTACCTCACGGATCAGTGCTTGGCACTTGGAGGTGACATCAGACAGCTTCTTCTTCAGTACAACGCCCTGCTCTTCCAGGGTGGCCCTGACCCTTTCATGCTCCTGGAGTGGGACTGCATCTCGGCTGCCTGCGTCCCTGTGGAGCTCTGCCACCTCTTCTAGTACGCGATCATAATCCTCCCTCAGCTCGGCCAACTGCCTTTCCTTCTCATCCAGTGCATTGGTCAACAGGGTCTTCATGTTGTCAAACTTCTCTCCTGGTACCATGACTGCAAGATGAGCCTCCGCTTCTTTAACTTGAGCCTCCATTTCTAGGAGAGTTTCAGTCATCTCCTCACGCTCTTCCTTCATTGCATTCAGCTCAGCTGTCAGTCTCTCAGCCTCTCGGGCAAGCATACCTTCACTCTTCTTATATTCCTCCAGGGCTTTCTCGCTCTGCTTCAGGTGGTTCCTGACCCGGCCAACCTCAGCTGAAGCACCCTCATATTTGGTCTTGACCTCACCAAGCTGAGCCTTGAGATCGTCAACCATCTGGTTGCCAAGATGCTCCTTCACCGCTACTACGTGAGCCTGCAGCTGCTTGACCTTGGCCTCTGAGTCCAGCATCCTCTTCTGCACATCTCCCAGCGCCCCCTCTAGCTCCTGGATCTGCCGGTCTGCCTCACACTTTGCCAACTCACGGCTTTTGACAAGCTCCTCACACTCCTGGGTCTTCCGCACTAGCGCTGCCTGCAGGCGACCTGCCTCTTTCTGGGCGGATTCATGGTTCTTAAGGGCAGAGCTCAGCTCCTGCCGTAGAGTGTCCACTTCACTAGAGCTGCCCGGGTGAGAAAGCTCCAAAGGACGGGACACAGAACGAGATGGAACCGAAGGCTGCAAAATCTGCACAGACAGAGATTAACTGAGTTTAAGCATGCACAGTGCATTAGTATGTCTTTATTAATTGCATTACCATGCAAAAGTCTTAGACATCTGAGAAAATTATAATTAAAAGCTGGGCAGTATGTTTTACTTTAGAACATACACAAATAACATTTATACAGTAAATAGTAATGTCTATGTCTGTCTATGTGTTCGCTAAATCATTCCCAGACCTCTCTTCAAGGAAGCTCAGTATTACATAGTAGTTGCCATCAAATACCTGATTCAGTTCAATCAATACTTCATTAGATTAAATAAGGAGGTGATGAAGTTTCACAAATCCATGCAAAGACTGGAGGCATAAATGTGAAATCTGGAACCAAAACCAGCTCACAAAACTTTAAATATTTTTTACAAACACAACGAATCTTGATAATATTTAATTATTTGTTCACATTTATTCTAATGTAAACTTGCGTATTCGCTGCCAGAAAGTCCCTCACTGCTCAGATGAAAGGCTTTAAACAGTTTGCACTAAGACTTTTGCACAGTACTGTACACGAACACATCTCAGTCTACAGCTGGTCTTCAGTCGACAGTGTGCAACTGGTTATAAACACACTTTAGAGTCGACAGATATTTTCCTGGTAGATGAGGAGCCAAAATGTCATTCACCATAATTTCGAAAAAATTGATCCTAAACCAAGAAAGGCACCTCAGAGATTAAAGCCAGTAATCATAAAAACATCTCTCACTGCAGGTGACAGAGGTGACAGAAAGAAATGAGGAAGAAAACTCCATCTTCCTTTTGCTTAATGCTGCTGACACATTGCATCTGTACAGAATATACCGTGTCACACACAGATACAGCAGTGAATCACTGCCCAGACAGGTAAAAGTCCATAACTTAATATTATCATTTAAACAGGTAAGATAATATACCTGTGGCAAATCCCGTCCCATTTAAATGAAGAGTCCCTAATAACAGTGTAGTATTACTAACAATGCATGCAAGAACAATGACAATAGTGGTGATGTATTCACTGTTGCAGACCGATTACAGGAGTACAGCTTATGTAAATGCATATACATATTAACAGTTCCTGTTCATTTAATTACACAGGTGTATGTTGGTTAGTATATGCAATAGAATTCCCAGAGAATACACCATAAATTGTTACACTGTATTTACTTGCATTGTTAAACAATAAATTTCATATTACAACAGTTATAGACGCATTAAAATATTTTTAAAAAGTTCTCAATTTGACTTTAGGAGCCTGTTTACATACTAACAAATGATGAGGATTTTAATATAATCTAAATAAACAGAAATGAATCATAAAGATGAAATATTCACTTATCGTACCTGAGGTGAATCCAGACTATAAGACTGCCTGACAAGGATATTTTCTTTCCCTGTACAGGCAAAGAAAAAAAAAAATCCAACAATTACTATTTTGAAGAAAACTCATTAGTTTATCTGAACAAATTCCTGGTATTGCTTAATATTGGAAATATTAGTAATCTTTCTTCAAATGAGGGGACAAACTCACCTTTAATCACTGACTGACCAGAGTAATCTCCCTGCAAAGTACATACATACACATTTCTTAATTAGATTCACAAATGATTATGATTAGAGGCTGGTTATGGTTCTAATAAAGGTGCTTGGACTTTGATCCTGCATTCATGCTGCATTCATTAGCCGCCTCTAACCACTCACCATGTGGCTCCGTAGCTGAACTTTCACGGTCTCCGTAGCCCTGGCTCCCTCCTCTTTCTCTTTCGCTGACAGCAGGAGCTTTAGTTGTTCCCTCTAAATAACACAGAGAGAAGTGAAGATGAGCGTGAGCTCAATTAATCATCTTTCTCCATTTTCGCTTTAAAATGAGAGTTCAGTGAGGAGTCTCCACGAGTCAATAAAACGGACAAATTACCTCTTTGTGAATATCCTCCACCATTGATTTTTCCTGCAATAGGATCGAAAAAAAATTCATGCAATGCGCTCTTACATGATTCAGTGATTATAAAGCTATTTTGGCAGAGATTCATGATAATTCATGATGTTACATCTCCAGGTAGGGCACCTGAGGAGAACCATTTACAATAAGCTAAAACACTGGGCATAGAAATGTATTTGGTTTGTACATATTTACCTGATTGAGCTGCAGCTGCAGAGAGTTAACTTTGTCTAGCAGGGCTCTTTGTTCCTGATGATATTTCCTAAGGGTTTCTTGTTGGCTTTCATTCTGTTTCTCTAGGTCCTGAGAAAAGACGACGCACAAATGCACATGGAAAGTTAGCTGTTGAGAAAACTTCTGGATGAAGAATCCATCAAAGACTTCAGCTGGATCCTAGCCATCGACCATCCAACACCCAAGCATGAACTGTTCCACTTACATGAATGATCTGATCCCTATTAGACGACGTCTCAGAGGATGCGTCCACAGACAGCTGCAAGGAAAGAAAAATAAACAACATCAGTTCAGTGGAAGGAATCAACAGTGCCAACAGTGATTTAATCAGAAACCTCATAATAAGTCTCAAAGACAACAAACATAGTTTGCCTCTAGATGTCAAGAGGCAGAAAGCAATATTTGAAGCTGTGCTTTCCTGTGTGAAAAAGTCCTTAAAAAAAGGGGTTAAATTGAAGTTTCTTTAAGCACCACTAGATGGCAGTAGTGCTAAGTGGTAAATCGGTCACACTGCAGTGCTCATCGCAGTGAACGCCAGCTCGGTTCTTCGATACGCAGTACTGGCATTGAAGATGAACATTAATTCTAATCCAAGCTTTAAAAATCAAGTGCCAGTCGCAAAGTTACACACACCTTAGTTAGCACACAAAAGAAACCACAGAATTCCTGCTTGACTATTTAAAGTCTGAGGTACAGCCTGAGCTGGAAAGTTCACACAGCTGTATTTAAATAAGCACACAATCACAGCCGCTATCACCAACATCTCATTTCAAAATCAGGAGAGGATGTATATGAGCCTAATCCGTCCACAGCTGTTCTAGTTAACTGTCCTCTGGTGTCTGCTTCAGGTGTTAGCATAATAAGACAACAGACAGTGGCACGTGCAAAGAATGTGCATGAGCTTACTCAGACAACAGACAGCAAACAGTAAACAGTTCAAAAAGTGTGGAATTCAGAATGTGGGATGTGTTGAACACTGATATTTTCTCAAGGCATGACACTGTGTGGTGTAAGTGCACTGTATTGCAGTACCTGTCTCTTTTTCTGTTCCATCCGGGCTGCCTCTTTTGCTGTGAATATAGATGAAGTGAAATGTTATCACTTCACAGCTTCCTCTGTATAAAAGTGCAAGTGCTAAACTGTTTTCATTAGACCAGGAGGCCTTTGGAAAAGGCAACTAACAAAGATGTTCTAATGAGACCCCATTAACACACATGGCAAAGGCACCCACACTGCACACTTGTAAACAAACCGGAAAGGTGCTGGAATATTTTTTCAAAAATACATATTTGTCAAATATATTTACAGCTCTGATTTGGATGCAATCATTTGCATGAATTCACATGCAGTTAATTGCTAAACATACAAGACTAAAAGCACCCCAGACAATCAAGTTAAAGAGATGGCATGTAGGACCTCCATGAAGAAATAAACCTACTCATTTCAGCCTGTACACAGTGAGTAAATACACACGTTGGCATATTTGCTTGCATATTTGTAAAGACCAGACCACAAGGGTGACGGACATTCAGCCTCAGTAAATGCAGAAGTGTAAACAATATTCAGATAATATTCTTCCAGGCCACTTCAGGTTTGAGATGACATGCTGCTAGCTTTCATAGGACACCTTTAAGGCACTTCTTCCTTTTAAGTCAGCAAAAAGGAGCTCAAAAGTCTGTCTTCTACAAATGATGGCACACTGAAAAGTTTCATAAGCAAGCCCTCCCCAGCTCCCCGAGCTTTGATATGCAGCTTCCTGTGCAAAGAATACTTTCCTGCAGCTGTGGTTGAAACACCTGGCAGGTGGGAGAAAGGCAGGCCCTGCTGGATGGTACTCATTGCAAAGGAAGAGCCTCATCACCTGCTGCTTCTGCTACATCATAACCCACTCTTCAACCCACTCCCTCCACCCCTGTTCACTCGGCAAGCTCCTTTTCCTTTTCTCCCCTGAACATTACTCTCCATAAGGGATGTATAAATACATGTTATGGTGCTTAGACCTAAGGGGTAAAAATTCAACTGCAACAGGTTTGGAACGCTATTGGCTGCTACTATTAAATCCCAAAGTACCAGTGGTGTCAATGTTAACACAATAAATCATTCGTAATGCTGGTTATGCATGCAGTAGTCCATAGTTCCAGACCAAAGGCCCAGATATACATTGTGGTGACTTTAAGACAAGATAAGATAAGATATAGCCCTCTCATTCAAGTACAGCTTTCAAATGGATCCATTCCACAGATGGTTCTCTTGATAAAACCAATGATATTTCCAGCGAACATAATGCGATTAATTTGTTCAAAGAATATATCAAATAGGAGGTATTTTCAAGCATAAATATCACTGGTGTCTGCAAGATCATTAATATTACGAATTAACACACTGGAGGACAGCGGCTGGCTGGACAGCGCTTGCGAGTCACCTATGGATAAATTATGAGTAACAAAAAAAAACACAAATAAAAATGCAATAGCAAGGCTACATTTACTCTCATAATAAAACATGAGAGCAGGAAAGCCACAGTAATGAAAGACTTGGGACATGCAGCCTATGCCACTCTCATCGGACGGTGGGGATAAGAACTGTGCTCACCATATTTTCAGGTTTACTCTGAATTCATGTTATTTATGTTCTGGTTATGATAATTCTTGGTGGTCATTTTTTTTAAAACACAATTCTTTAAGGTTATTGTGTCTGTACATACATTTATAACAAAAACACTGCTTTCTAAATGGAAATTAACTCTCTTTTTAGGGTCAGAGTTTAGCATACAAGACAAATGATGATTATTAATCAAGAGAAATGATCCTTATTATTTGACAGCCCTAAAAATAATGATTTAGTGCCTGTAAGTTGCATGTGTATTAATACATCTTCCAGATTGATTTTTAAATTCTCACCTCAACTCTAAGATATCAAGACCTGCTGAAACCAAATCTAAGATTTCAAGATGTGACAAGTAATTTCTTAATGAGATGTAACCTGACTGAGCCGATTTACACTCATGTTTTCTATTCAAAAGTAATAACACACAGACATCCTCTCTATAGAGCAGTGGTGAGTGGCCACACTGGCTTTAGAGAGAGAGAAGTATTTCTAGGACATGGAAGAACAAATGCAGAGACTGAAGCCTCTTGCTTACCGACTGTAAAGGCTCTTACTCTTTATTTAGGAAAAAACAGTTTAAGGTCGTTGAAAGGTGGACTGTACCTTTTGTGGTGCTCTCCAGGTAGCTCTTGACAAGGTTGACAAGCTCTTGGTTTTTATTGAGTCGGGCATAGTGATAACCGTCATGGCCGAAGCCATCTACAGCAGTGACATCAGCGCCATTCCTCAGTAAAACCTCCACAGCGTCCTTACAGCCATACTCACAGCCCAGGATCAATGCAGTTCTGAAAGATAGGTGCAGACAGACATGTGAAATGTTATCACAGTTATCACATCCACAGTATCATGTGAAGTTGTAAGGAGAATAGAGTGCTGTTAAAATTCACACTCAGCTTCACTCTTTAAAATAAAGGTGCCAGAAAGAGTTCTTTGTAAAAATATCTTGGAAGAATTACATTTGTTTTCCTCAACTTCTCAACAGATGATTCTTTGAAGAACAATTTTTGTTAATGAGATTTTTTTGAAGTTCCCACACAATGTGTAAAGAGTTTATAGACTGGCAGCTTAAAAAAAGAGCTGCTTAATTCCATTCATCCAAAAAGAGAGATCATGAAGTGAAATTCAGGCATGATTTAACACTAACGGAAATCTCAAGGAGCTACAGCGGGAAATGTAATTAAGCCACTATGGATGGTCTAAGTGCAAAGCTGAGGGGAGGACTAATGATTTCTGGCAACTCTATTAGGGGCTTATTCTTATTCGACAGAATATTTGTTCCTAAACTCATATTTGTTACTAAGCACATACTGCAGTACAACTCATGGAAACAACAGAAAACTGTCCAATCAAGAGTAGATGACCTATAAAATGTGGCTGAATACTATACTTATATTTTGTAATGAACAAGGATACACTAATAAATAAAGTCAAACAAGAAACACACATCCAGTTTACAGTGTTCATAAGCATTTTATAGGTCCTCTAGTCCCACAGGACCTCACACTGCTTTCTCATATTTAATGGTCTTTAACTCATGCTTAGATTTCTCTAAATGAACTGCATGGCATCACGCGTTGACTTTTTAACACAGCAAAACAAACATCAGCGTGAAACAAACAGGCAGGTCTGCAATTCTTTTTTGTCATCAAGTGTATAAATCTTCCCTAGAGTAGCACATCCACGTCAAGAACCATTTAAGAGCCTGTATTTGGAAGTGTGTGTGTGGGGACATGTTAAGATGAAAAGAATGTTTCTTTACTTGTTCTGTTTGTCTCTCACTCTGATATCAGCTCCTCGATCCAGCAGGAGCTGACATATACGAGGATGACACATCTGAGTGGCGAGCACCAATGGAGTTCGACCATCCTACACACAAAAAATAATAACTGATAAAATAATAAAAATAATAACGGAAATAACTACATTACAAAAGGGTTTACAAATAAGATCACAGTTATTATTAGCAGAAGTAACATACTAGTAACATATATTCAACATATCGTCTGTAGCAGTACTACTGGAAGTTGCAATAGTAGTAGCAGTAGTGGAAGTAGCCATAGTGGTAGTACAACAGTATGACATTTTTATCTGCCCCTAAAATTCAGAACAGCTGCTCAGCTTCATTCTAGATACAACTTCATGAATTACCACAGATCATTTAACTGACTAATTAGAAAAAGGGTTAAAAAATCTATTATTATGATTATTATTATTATTAGCAGCAGCAGGAGTCATAGTGATAAAAGTAGTGGTGGTGGTAGCAGTGAAGGCAAGGGTGGTAGTAGTGGTAGTATTAGTAATGGTGGTGGCAGTAATAGTACTAACGGTAGCAGTATTAGTAGTAGTGGTGGAAGCAGTAGTAGTAGTAGTGGTAGCAATGGTCGTGGCAGGAATTGTGGTAGTGGAAGTAGTACGCCAGTAGCACTAGTATTAGTTAAAAGGGTAAAAGTGGTGGTGGTGTTGGATAGTTATAGTATAAGTAGTAGTGGTAATAGTAGTAGTGGTAGCAATAGTAGTAGTGGTAGCAATAGTAGTAGTAGTAGCAGTAGCAGTAGCAGTAGTAGTAGTAGTAGTAGTAGCAGTAAGTATTAGTAGTAGCAGTAGTAGTAGTAGCTGTAGCAGT
>JBBPCY010000039.1:20025454-20055029 GCA_037974405.1 Brachyalestes nurse
GAGAGAGAGAGAGAGAGAGAGAGAGAGAGAGAGAGAGAGAGAGAGAGAGAGAGAGAGAGAGAGAGAGAGAGAGAACACAAAAGAGAGAGAGAAAGTGAGAGAGATAGAGAGCACGAAAGAAAGAGAGAGAGAAAACATAAGTGAGAGAGCTCTTTGGTACAGCAGGTCTTTAATCCATTATTATTATTCTTAAATGAGTGGTGCACATGTGTGTGGTGGCGGACAGATGAAAGTGACAGGAGAAGGGCGAGTGAAAAAGTGATAAAGTGGATAACAGAGTGCTGAAAATTGATGCCTGCTGTAACCGGCTACATCAGCATTCGGAGAGGAAAAGAGAAGTGTGATGGGAAATTCAACACCTACGGCCCCTTAACACAGCCGGTGTGGGACAGAAGCAGGCTTTTCACTTTCGGACCACTTCACTTGAACACAAAAATAAACATTTTACTGTGAATGAAGAGTTACCGGTAAGTCCTTCGAAATTAGAATAGTTCTTTTTAAATGTCAACCAGTACGTTAGAACATCTGCAATGATGCACGGTGCCAAATGTCAATAATATTAATGGGCTCCACCTGGCAAAATGTGCTTCTCATTTGCATAAAGCTGAGAAAATCTCAGCTCTTCATTGCTCTAATTATCTGATCTGTTGTGCTACACTACCACTCCCACAATTATGCACACACGTGCCTAGAAGTGTCACAAGACTCAAATTTACCAGGGCCCATGTCCCAATATAAACACGGAGAAAGGTGATTTTGAGAGTTTCTCTTATTAAACTTGATTTCTGGGCTAAACTACACAGCACAGACATTATGATAATGTCACCTTAGCACAGACACATTTCATAATTCCACAGCACCTTTTCTTTGAATATTTTCAGTTTTCATAGTTAGGCAACAGTCCTAAATATTCACATTCCCTCATCACCTGCTGCTATCTCATTTTATTTCATCTTATTTCTTTAGATTTGATTGCATTTTATCTTATTTTAGGGCATTCATCACATTTTCACTGTCCTCTACCATTTGCTCTACTGATCTGTTATTATATCTCTTACAGTTTTGTTATTCTGTTTTTTTATTCTCTACCATCTTATGTCTTATCTTTATCCCTCTTGTTGCACTGAGCATGCTTATGGCAAAAGAATTTCCCTCGGGATAAATAAAGCTCTTTCTTATCTTATCTTAAATATGAAGCTAGCGGTAGGACATGAACATTTGCAAGTACAGAACTGTATGTCTATCTTCATTAAACAGCAAGTTTGTTCAAGTAAGAACAAAATCGTCATTTCCGAAGCATGTGTGTTATTTTTTTAATGAAAGTAAAAGTAGAACAAATTGGGTAGACAAAGAAGCATTTTCTAAACAACGAAGACAGCCTCAGAATACACATCTTTGTGCTGGCACAAAGTCGAGCTTTTAATTGGACCTGGTTTGACAATGTTACCTGATGCAAATTCAGTCAAAAGAGACACAATTACTGCAAACTGTCCTGACAGAACAAGTGGATGATGTGGCACTGATGTGGTAATCAACATGCATTACTTTAAAAATACTTTTGCTGGATTAAATCGTGGTTACCTTGAATTAAAATGCATTTGCATCAGGCTGCTTTTTTTGACCAGTGCTACAAGGGCCAATATTGTGATAATGATTGGTCTCTAGTCTCTACATGTCGCTACAGCTTGCTTTAGAGCTTCTGATGTGTGAGTGCTGAGAAGGCCATTAAAGGTGAAGGCTCAAGGCTAAACATGCTCCATTTCTGTTCAAGAACAGAGACAAGGTGTGAGGAGACACTCAAACTGCTGCCTTCTTTAGGCTACTGTTATTCAAAGCAGCGTTGAGACGAAGCTCATCCACGCGTACGGCCTTGACCCGAAATTCTGGCAGCAAAAGCTTTGGATAACCAGGAGCGTTCCGGCCTGGCACAACGCGAAGCCTGACTGACATGCTATTTTCTCCTCGGCATATGGTTACCTCATGTTATTCACGGGGCACTGTTGTAGAGTCATGCGGAGGAATTATATATATTTCTTAGGTGTTTTGTCTGTGTTGAGAGTGATGGATGACTGCAGGCTGCTGCCCTGTTGCTATTGTTTCATGCTTCATGTTACTATAAGCCAGACGTGTGACACGGAGTTAGCAGACATGATGAGGTCATGTCATACCACCTCAATGCTTTCCTATTCTACTGCAAAAAATAGCATTTAATATCTTTTTTCTACTTTATTATTACAGTTATTCTATGTTGAAAATATGGTACAAAATGCCAACCCACTTAAAACTTATGAATACTGTTTAGTTGCTAATATGCTAATACAGAGCAAGGAACTATGGATCCTTGCAACTGATACATAATCCCCTGATTATACTATTTATGTAAATCGGAATTATGTTTCGTACAAAAACGACAACCAAACAACAAAAAACTGACTGCTGCTGAAACAACTTCACAATTCAGACCTTTTTTTTTTTTTTTTAACACCGCGTCACTTTGTGCGCCTTGAGTGCTAATCAAGATTATATCTAGATAAAGCAACAACAAAAAAAAAAATATGCAGGTCTAAACACACCCAAAATACACTTAAAACATATAAGTGAGACAGCCCAACCCTCTTGAGGAGGTGTTCTGAGACACATTTGAGCTACATGTTATAAAAGTGTTAATGCTATCCAAAATGCGTTCGACAAACAAATATCCCTCCCACCAATGTGACTGGGCCCCCCTGCAGTTCTGCTTATGGAGGAGACCGCCCTTCACCATTTCGACCCTGAGAGTATCACTGCACTTTCAGTTTATCTCCTAACGTGACTTTCATTCTAATTTCTTATCCCTTTATCCTTAACAGCCCTCCTCTTGTAAACATTTTTAAACAGCTTTTAAATGGAACAGATGAGTGTGGAGCTCCACAGGCAACTGGTTGCTGAATAAGAGCTGATTTGTGACTGAACAGTAATTTCATTTCTTTCATTCATCAGATTTGGTTGCAGCAGAGCAACATTTAAGATCAAACTTTAAGGATTTAAAAGGGACCACATGAGTGATGTGTGCTTAGCGAACTGAATATAATCAAAAACATCACAATGCACAACAAATGTGCCTGGTCACTGGTGTATAAAAAAAAAAAAAAAAAAAATTATAATAATAATAATAATGGCTTCTATATATTGCATGTAACTCAATATGGCTGAAAAAGCGGTTCCAGCTCACATACTGATTGCACTGAATCACGGTTAGACTGGACATGTCACCGGCAGGCACAGAGACAGAGGGACGGATGCTGTCTCCGTGCCCAGACATGTCATTCTAGCTTGGCTCCAGCTCCTTCTGTGACTCCTCTGGACGTTCAACATATTTTTAGAGGCGCTGAAGTAATGTGTATGCATGCACACACACACACACACACACACACACACACACACACACACAAGTGTGTGCTGGTGAGAAGGAGGGGCCTGAGAAGTAATTAGAGAGAGCTTGAGCAGATAAGTCCAAATAACCAATAATAAAACAAAGTACAGCTCTTAATATTTCAACCAAAGCATTCTGCACCATTAAATTTCAGCCAGTGTAGAGTTAGGAATACATGGAGAATTAGAAATGCGAATTTGGAGTGCAGAGCTGTTTAATATTCCGAAAGCTTGCAGCACCCCGCAGTAAATAAGTTGAGTATAAAACCACTTACAATGAATATTAAGTCAACTCTGCAGTGCCAAACAATGTCCTTCCGACCTAAAGTGTTCTCTCACGGCTTGTGATTGACACAGAAAAAGCAACTTGATTAATTATTGCACACAATACTAAATCTTCGTTATTAATAAACTTAGTGTGTTTAACTCCATGGAAATACACCTTATGTGAGTGTGTTTGCCTGTGTTTGTATTAGTTACAGCATGAGAAGCTTCAGTTTCTGTTTCTTGTTGATTAATCCACGACTAGCAAAAATAATCGCTTCTAGACAGATGCTCATCTCACACCACCCCACGCATCCAACCGACACATACACGGATCCTCATCTCTAAGGGTTTAACCAGCAGTCTATCTCCACTGGGCAAGTAAAATGGGTTTTTATTAAAAAGAAACACAGCAGGTGTAAACAAGACCATAAAATGATTCCTCGAAGCTAGCAGATTACAGAACCCTCTCTCTCTACTTTCCACAGCCCATTTTGAGGCCCTTCTGGATATCATGATCAACTAAAACACTAAGAGATTTTACGATTATGCCCGTTGGATCATTTTTGCCCCTCAAAACCGATCAAATGTCAGAAAAAAATAAATACCTTGACATAATGTATTGTAAGAATTAGTTTTAAAGTATCACTACATTTCTGGCACATTGCCCACACCTAGATGTCAGTTATTTTAAAATGCAACAGTAACATCACTTGCATGACACTCTGATGCATTTTGGGGGTTTTTTGGCCATTGTTTTGGAAAATATTTTTTTTTTGGCATGCTGGAGTAGCTGCTCAAATATGCACAAAATACTCCTTTTTGGCTGCTGGGCTGTTTTCCACCTCCATTTTAAAACATCGGAGCGGACAAGGGAGCGGAAATGGATCAAGCTTACTACAGCCTATCAAAATGTCCTATATTGACCTTCTGGATCTCAACAGGACCTCCTCAAAAACATCAAAGACACGAACTCAGACAGTGCATCTACATGCAGCGGATTCTTCCACATCTAATAGCACACTATTTAAGCCGCAAGCCTTTGCCTCTTAGACCTCCCACGGAAGGCCTCCGTGTGTCTGAGGGGGAGAAAACTGACAAGCAGGCTTTGTATGTCATTGCAGTGTTTATTACCCTGAGCTCCGTTACGCTGCCTCGCCGGCCTGGCGACTCCTGTGGCGGCCAGTGCACTTGATTTAGGCCTGAGAAATTCCAGGGCCTTATTACCATTCCCTCTTCCCTGTCCCGTCCCATCCATAGCAGCTTGCAGCAAGAATCTCACACGTGGACATAAATACCCGCTCCAAGCACAGGGGAAAATCTTACGGCCACGGTTGAAGAGCAAAACAAAACAAGCGTTAAAATAAGCTGAAAGATGAATCCTTTTGCCCTACTTTCAATCACTCAGATTCATGGTGCAATAAAAAAATGGTAAAGGAGCTTTGCTCCCCAGTGTGAATGAATGGCAGCTACTCTGGGTAATAAGTTAATTGGGCAAGTGTATAATGCAGAGCAAAGGCAAATTTGAACACAACAACCAAGAAGTGTATATGACCAGCCACTGTAATGGTTATTTTCCCATTTCTAGCACAAAATAAACAACCCCTTTACTATCGTCTGCTACACTTAGTGTGTTCAGGTGAAGATTAAGCAGCGTTTAACCATAACAGCTGAGAAAAATAACCAGCTGCCTAATCCTAAATTTCCTCCAAACAAGGATATTTGGAGGAACTTTTCCAAATCAAGTCTCTTGAAGAGTGTGAAAGTAAGCATTTTCTCTTTTTAACAATTTTCTCCTTTGGTCAGGCAGTCTGCGTCACAGCCTGATGCCCATCCGGATCCATCTGTGACCTTTGGATGGGTACTGAAAGCCTCAGTCCAGACTACACACAAACAGCAAGGGTTCTGTAAATACCAACGGTTTCAAAAAGATTGTAATCACTACCATATGCTACTGCCCAAACACACTGAACCCAGTCTGAATTCAGTTCTACAGCAGGCTCTCAAGGGCATTATTTGAAGAGGTAAAACCATATAATAACATTACCTGGAGAAGGTAAAACCATATTATGTGTCACAACAGACCACTAACTGTACTCCTAAATACTACTTTTAGAAGGGCTCAAATGTTATTGCTATTTTGCCATTTTCAGTGCAGGCACAATCTGACTAAGTCTAAATCCACTGTCCTCTCAGTGAAGCTTAGGGAAACCAATATAGCACTGTATATTCTGCTCATCATGCGAAGTGCAGGAAATGGCTCAGTGAGTTACTCACTCAGACATAACGCCAGGGGGACAGAGGATTATATCTCTCAGGGGGAGGAGAGATTTTCAGTCCCTAATGAAGATGTTCTAGAAAAAACAGCTTATTTCATGCATTTTTGCCCATTCAGTAAAGTGCCGACATAATTTCTTTGTACATAATTTGATAATTTACAGCTGCTGTTTGTACTGTAAAAAAAAATAAAATAAAATCTATTTAGTCCACACCAATAAAAATCAATCAAACTCACTCCACTAAAAGTTAAATTTTCACCTTCTCCTATAAATTATATATAAAGTTTTCTCCTATAAAAAGTTTTGCTCTGACAGCAACAATAAACAGTTATAAATTTATAACGAGGGCAAGCATGTATATTTTGTAATAGTGTGCAAACTTCTTAATTATAATACTCTAAGAGGTTATGCTAGAGTGGACCATGACTATGGGTCAGTGTAGAGAGATCAGACAAACATGATTAAACAATATATCAAACATTACAGTGTTTGCAGTTTTTAAAAATTGAATAGGAACAGGTAGAAATGTGTTTGTTCATGTATGCCCAGTGTAAACAGTAAACAGTCCTGTGCATGAGTCAGTCACAGATGACCAATATCCAGGATATAGGACTGGTCTGTCACGCTGTGTCAGAATCAAGAGCATCATGGGAAATGCTGTGCACTTTACCTGTATGTGTCTGGGTACTTACGCAGAGCGGCCCTCGACGTCTAGTTTTGTAGGTATGATGCCCTTTTTACTGAGTACAGCTGCAACCTTGTCCACTTCTCCCCTTTCCACTGCCTTCATCAGCCGGTCATCATACTTATTCCAATCTGTGTTCTGTGAGAGTGACAGTGAGAGCGAGAGAGGGAGAGAGATTTGACAACCCATGAATGAGTGTTCAACATTTTTTGCAGAATGCACACTGAACTGACAAAAACGTTTACTGCAAATGTTTATTGCAAAACCTGAACAATGCACTCAAATGCTGAGATCTCCAAAAATCTGAAAAGGGTGTGGGAAAGTGATGGATTCACTGTGAATAGCTGTCAAAGTGAATACGAGAAACCTCTGCTCATGATTCCGAGGAATGGAATTCTGCTCCACCTGTTTATCAGCAATAAAGTAACCTGTCGCGTATCTACCAAGAAAATAGATTTAATACCAAAGTATCATGAGAGCTTTGCAAAATGAAATGCGCCGAGAGATGCAATTTGATAACACGTTAAAACAAGTTGTCGAGGCCCCGAGGCTGCAAATATCACTTCAAATCAGCACTGCATTCTCCAGTAACATTGTGGTGCATTCCAGGATTCCTTGCAGCCATGGAGAAAGCCATAAGTCACTCTCCCCTAGTGGGTCAGTGTCCAACACACACACACAAACACACACAAACACACACAAACACACACAAACACACACACACAGATAAATAATTTGCTCCTGTATATTCCTGTTAGAAAAGTATCAGCTAATAAAAAAAATAATAAAATAAATAAATAATAAATTAAAACACCTCCCTCCAGATACATACGAAGTATATGGATGTGCATTTGAGCCATCGACTCATGGTGCTGGTGATGCTGGTCCTTTTACGCAGCTGTAGAGCAGAGGTTAAAAAACTCCTAAAGTTTCTCCCCTTTTTTCTCCCTGTCAAAGGGAAAGCTACACTCTGCCAGCGAGTGTGCCAAGTGTGTGTGTGAATGCGTTTTGTCCTCTTTAGTAGAGTCCCGTACTCCAGCGGGCTTCCTGCGCCTCACAGAGTCCTGGTAAACCTCGGCCGAGTGTCTGCGCTCCTCCCCGTCCCGCAGCCTCTCCCCGCGCTATCATCACGCCTCCCCGCATACATGCACAAAAACACACACGCACGTCTTGGAAGTGAGCTGCTGTGGAGCACAGGGACCAGCCCTGGGCCAGCAGCTCCTCCTCTGGGCTTCACTTTCACTCTTTCTGTCCCGTTGTGTTGGTTTTTAAGTCTGAAATAAAGCTGGCCTCCTTTTCTGCAGAGTGCAGAGCAATGCTCCTTTTTCCTGCCCCCCCTTCTCCAGCTCTGGCCCACTTGCGCTCCCTCTCTGCGCCAAATGGCCAGATCGTCCAACCCCTGGCAGTAAATATGTGATCTCTTCAGGGTCTAAAATATCCCAGTAAACAGCATGCGGACGGGTCCCTCCACTGGTTACCTCTTTATTTTTTGACCCTCCAACCTTTCTCCAATGACTGATCGTGGGACGGGATGCTAAGAATAAACCGTCCCAACATGCTCGGCCCATGAGTAACCGCTACCGGAGCGGAGCAAAGACAGAAACAAGGCCAGCCAAGCAGGATGCAGCTCACGCAAAACACATCCACACACACACTTGTATCCATACCATGTCAGGACCTAGGGTCATACATATGCCCCATGTTAAATAAAAGTTAAATAAAAAAATAAAAGTACGTCATAAATAGACTCCTAACAAAAGGAGCCTTCATAGCATTAGAAGTTATTTAACAGAACCCTTTTCCCTAGAATTTTTTAAAAAGTTAATTGGAGAACTGTTCTCAAAACAGTTTTCAAAATAATCACGTAAAAACCATGAAATCATGCACATGGTTCAAATGAGTGGTCATAATTCCATATGACTAGTTTTTACTGAGAACTTATGAGTAACCTCATTGCTGCAGATTTGTCTGTTGCTGTTTGTCTACAGCATTTGAAACACTGAAATCTAACTGTGTGTGTGTGTGTGTGTGCATTATGCCCTTCACGTTGCAACAAAATTTCATGAACAATAAATATCTCCTAAACAGTTTCAGTTTCAGACAGAGAAGGCATGTAGGTACTGATGTTTTTCTGGGCTAACATCAG
The DNA here is from genome assembly GCA_037974405.1 of Brachyalestes nurse. Taxonomy (NCBI): domain Eukaryota; kingdom Metazoa; phylum Chordata; class Actinopteri; order Characiformes; family Alestidae; genus Brachyalestes; species Brachyalestes nurse. Next base: position 20,034,240 of record JBBPCY010000039.1, read on the forward strand.
TAGAAAATCAGACAACAGATGGAAAAGTAGAAGAAATATATTCAAAAAAATGCTCTGGTGTATGATAACCTGCTCATCTTAGGTAAATCATATCAATTTAAATAAAACTACTAATACTAATACTCACACTAATACTTTATTTGGGGGAGAAAAAAAAAGAGTGTATATGACTTTGTAATACATAATATGATTTTTCAATTTCGAAGCTTGGACATGACATTAGAACTTCTGTCTTTTCTACAAAGTGAGGGTATGTTCTGTCCTGAAAACAGAGAAAAACCAACATACACAAACACACCCAGATAGAAATATTAACCTATGGGGGATTACAGGTCCAAATCTAAAGCGGACTGCTGGCTGGCACCCTGAGGAGAATGATCTAGACACACTCAAACCACAGCCCTCCACACTGGGAGACGGTGGGGTTGCTGATCCAGGCGCATGGTAGTGAGATAAAGTGTCTGTGTTTTTTTTTCTTTACAATCTGTCTGGGATGGAGAGTCTGAAAGCCCCCCTCATCATCTCTCTCTCTGCACCGTGATGGTAAACACTGCTCTCAGGATCTATTTCCAAAAGGAAGACGTCACCTTTAAATTTAGGAGGTGAAAACCAAGTGGGAGGGGGGATGCGTTTAATTTACACAGCATGCATCAGCGAAGCGGTGGTCAGGTTACATTCCTCATCCGAGCTTGAGTGGAACTGACTGGGCGCAGTAATGTTCAGCGAACGCGTGAAAATCTCTCCATGTACTGAACAGACCGTTTCACGCATGCTGGGGAGGGGTGGGCACTTTTTAACCTGCTCTGCAACCTGGAGACAAAGGAACAGAAATGGACACACGCATGCAAGCGCTCACTGAAATAAACGCATGCTTTCATGGGTGTGTGTGTGTGGGTGTGTATTTTTGCTTTGTCTTCCTGAGAGGACAGTGAATGATGGCTGAGAGGTGTTTATAGCCTATTCACTCACTGTCACTTTAAATCTGACACTTTGTAGTCAGTCATATTACTTAGAAAGAGATTACTGGACGTAATGAATCATGTGTCAATTGTTTAGGTGGAACTAGCCTCTATATATGTAGGAATGCTCAAGCCTCAATACTTTAAAAAGAGTGTATTTATAGAGCGTCTTTAAACTACATACTTAGAGCACCTCTTAAAAATCAGTAGTTTGTAAGTGTCAGCCAGTCTATGTTAAACAATGACAAGTTATACAGAACCTTTACGAACAGAAAGTAATTTTCCATTGCTAAGGAAAGTCAAATTGTCTTGGTTTTTAAAAAAAAAATGTTAAATGTAGTGGTAATGTAGAGGTCATGGAAACAATTTAACCTACAGCAGTTCAGCCCTTTCCACTCGTGTACATATATAACTATCCCTTAGAATTAAACAGGTGGATTTTGTTTTCATGCATGTTAAAGAAGGGTTGTGTGAACTGTGATGAACTATGTTTTTGGTGAACAAAATCATATAAACATCTCAAGTGGACAACAATTGAAGAAAAAAAAAATAGATAACATATGGGCCCTTTAAAAAACTGTATAGAAAAAATACTTTCTTTCTGTATGGGAAGACAGGAAGAGAACGACCACAACTGAAATATTAATCAGTGGTTTTTTTCTCATATTTTTTTCCCTAATAGTAAATTACACCCACTACCTACATCTTCCCTCAACAACATGATGCCACCAACACCTATTAGGCTAGCATGTGCTTCCTGAGTCATATAAATCTCCACCACATCTTTCCAAATGTCACTTGACAGCGTGACGCATTTGGAAGAGAATGTAAACTGCCATTTCTGTTACACCAGCTAACAGATACCCGTGCTGGACAGCACCGTGCTGAGTAAGTGACGGGCAGAGGGAGAGCCATCCTACCCTCCTTCTTGACCTTAGACAGTCATTCACAAGTTATAGGAGCGAGAACCGGACAAAAAGATCTACCTGCCTTCATTTCTCACATGTGCTTTAATTTTTCTTGTAAGCATCAGGGTGTTTTGAGCTCACAAACCTGTTGTGAAAAAGAAAACAAGGGCAAGCCAGTTTAAATCCAATCAATGAAGGACATTTCTTCAGAAAAAGGCAGCTACAGCTATAGAAGTTAAATTTTCAGTCTGGACCTCCTCATTTATACTAAGCATCTTCATTCTTGATGGGTTGCTTGTTAAGATTACGCCTCGCCTGAAGGCCAAAACACAAGCAAGGACTTTAATTGCACTTGCCTGGTTAAAAATGCATTAAGCATCTCAGAAATACGCACGGGAGCATCATGGATCAGTAATTTATTCATTAATACAATTGATCAGTTTCAAAATAGTCATAAATAAAGAAGGCGAGTGAGTGGTTCCACTGGAGAGCCTGTATATAGAAGGAAGCTTAACCTAATTAGACAGCATAAATATTTTGGCACAATAATATCAAAGCCTCTTTTACGTTGTTTTTAGCATTTGAAGAACGCCAACTTCTGCTTATGTTGTGTAAAGAATTTATGACAAATAAACTGGTCTAAAATGACCAAAATCGTTTTATCGTGAGCTTTTATAAAATGTTAAGAATGTTTTTTCAACCTAAAAAGTTTTTGGAGACACATAGACAGCCTAAGACGAGTGATGGGCCGATCCACGGTTTTCCAGTTCCTATCCGATTCTGATACACGACTGCTGATACCGATACAGATTCCAATAAAATATATCTTTTTTACTTTAATATTAGCATTATTTTTGTTGACATTTTGCCATTTGTTAGTAAGGTTACATCACTTAATGAATAAACAACTAAGCACTTGAAAATATACACAACTATGTTAAATTTAAAGGCATTCCAATGGAATTTATTTATGTCACACTTCACAAAAAGGTAGCAGCAACAGCTGTAAAATTTTGTAAATATTAAAAAATACAACAATCTGAATCATCTGAAGAGTTCAAGTATTATGTCCATTTTAGCAGCAACAACTGTAGAAAATAAAGTGCAAACTAATACATTTAAAATAACGTGAATTCGGAGACATGACATGGGCAGAGTGTAATCTAGCCACTTCTGTATTTAAGGTGGACCGGCAGAGTTACGAGATGCCACCTTAGCCTCGTGTTTGGAGAGATAGAGAGAGGGGGAGAGGGCAAAACCAGCCAACAAAACACACAAAATAGCCCCTGAAAGAACTCCAAAGAGGTCTTGAGGGTGAGCCAAGAGTCTTCTCTGATATTCCTTTCGCTTTTGGGTTGTCTGCTGACACATCTCATATTATACAGCATCGAGTTTATGGTCCAGCGCAAGCTGTGAACTGGAATATAGAGATCGGGGCTGTCCACCCGATATCAGATATCGGATTTACGGCTATATCAGACCTGATACCGATATCATTTCGGATCGGGTCCATCTCTACCTAAGACACATTGTAGAGTTCTCTTTTTCTCTCACGCACGCACACACACACACATACACACACATTTGTGTTAGCTCTGCTTTTGCCAAACATCTCAACACAGTTGCAAGTGCGATGTTGGCCAGTATTCTTCCGAAACTAGAGACTGCCTTGAGTGTGAGGGGGTGTGCCAGTGCCATGACATTTCAGAAAATAAGAGTGAAAAAAGTGAGCTTTAGAGATGCATTTGAATGCAGCAGAGGTCTTTATACGCACTCTTAGAAGCGCTAATGGGCTTATCGAAGCCAAGGCCCTACACACCCGCACAAGTGGCCTCAGCTAATGTAGCTCTGTTTTGCTCTCCTTTCCCCCACATCTATTTCTGTCTGTTTCGTAAGTGAATTGCCTGATACGGTATAGGACACGTTGTATAACTGGTGTTGTATGTGCTCTGGTTTGACTGTGGGTTAGAGAGGCTTTTAAACAACAGGTAGCAGGTAAGAACAGGTTTAGAGTAAAAGAGTAGCCCGTTGCTGATGGGTACGGGTTGGGCTGGAGCCAGACTCGCGTGCAAGCACAAGGGAGGCCACGAACACAGGTGTGAACGAGACTATGAGCTATAAGCCATGACTAATAGGACAAGAACCTCAGTGGGTAAATCTAAAAGGACCTCACGTTGGTATTAAAAGCACATATTTTCATTGTAATTGTTAATCTTCACACACTTCTTTGTACTCTTCTCCTTTCTCTTCCTCTTCATTTTCTTCTGCATTTTCTTGAATGTTCTTTTTTCCTCCTGGAAAGTTACTATTTTTGAGATACAAGGTTTTGTTCCTGCAGCACCAATATGATCATGTTACTCAAAGTAATCTTTACGTCTTGAGTAGATGATTTAAATGTAAGCTGCAGTATAAGTGCACACTCAGTAGGGACAGGTGTGATGAGCTGCTGTCATCCAAAGTCAGTCCTTGGCTGCCAGGCAGTCTGGGTCATCGTACAGGCTACAGTTCATTTCAACACCTTCCAAACCAGAACACCCACCACCCCACCCACCCACCAAACACACAGCCTTGTACACGTACTTTGGCAACGTCAAACTATGCATGTTATGGGTCTATATATCCTACCACGTCTGAGACGAGTGCAGATACCTGAAACCGGCCACTGAAATAAGAGATCCTGGAATATGATGTGCATGAGAGCTAGTTAATATGAAAATATAAATATCAAAGAATGAAAAAGTGCACGCTTGTGTGCGTTTGTTCAGTCATTTCTTTCAGCACAAAGTCCGCTAGCCAACAGTTCACTGAAGAGTATATGCTGACAACCATCAATTACACACGTCATGAGCAAGAGAGATATGATTTTCGATAACCTCGACATCAGACCTCACTCAACAGTTCTTCTTACACACACATGCACGTACACACCATCTGCAGTTATAAAACAGGTCCTAACAGGAGCTCATTATCTTCCCCAGTGTTTATTTCTCCGGATTACTCATGCCAGGCCCTCCCTCATGACAACAGATGTGCTAAGTCAGCCAGCCCCACATCAGCAGGCATTGGTTCAGTGCTCTAACTGCCAAAGATGGAAAGTCCACAGACGAAGGAGTATTGGTAGGAGAATCCAGCACCCCCCTCCCCACCCCTATCCCCCACCCCAAGAGGCGAGAGTGTCTCACAACATGATGGAAGTTCTGGAGAAACACATCATATTCTCCAGTGACTAAAAAGGGCAAGGGCTACCAAAACATGTTACGACTTGTATGTTAAGTAATCCGAAACAGAATGCAGATTCTATTGAATTCAATCAGTGTTATGTTTTATCAGGATCTGTATTTATTTACACTCAGACACTATCCCATACGAACTCCATGATTAGTCGTAAATCAGCCACAACAATAAAACCTGTGACAGATCAACTATCTTGTTACAATGGCACTTGTCAAGGGGTACATTTGGTTAGCAAGTGAAGAGCCAGTTCTTACGAGTTGATATATTGGAAGAAGAAAGGATGTGAATAACTTTGAGAAGAGCCAAATTGTGATGGCTGGATGACTGGGTCAGAGTACCTCCAAAACAGCAGGTCACCTCATATGAGTGGTCAGTACCTACCAAAAGTAGTCCAAGGAATGACAACTGATGGACCGGTGACAGGGTCATGCTTGCCCAAGGCTCATTGATACCCGTGCGGACCATGTGGTTCAATCGCACAGAGAATGAAACACTGAGATATAACATTTACGGAAACTTTCCTGAAGACCAAACTTCATGGCTCATTGTTTAATAGAAGTTGCCTCTTTCAGCAGGATAATGTACTCTGCAATAATAAGCAGTGGTTTTAATGTTATGGCTGATCAGTAGCAATCAAATGATACAAAAAACCCTCAAAGTTTGATACACTCATAATATATTCAACGAAGTACTCAATATTTAGAGTACAATTTGAATGAAGAAACCCGATGACTGTAATTCAGTTCTGCCACAGTTTACTAATGAAACTAGACGTGGAAGGCAGGGGGAGTGTGATGTGAGATGGTGTGACATTAATGTGCTGGACTGGGCTACTAACCGGCTCTGGTTTAGCACTATAAACAATTCAGACACATTTAATATCGTCATAAATATCGTCTATGGTGCAATGTTACATGTTAAAAAGGCATATAGTCACAATGACATAAAAAAACTTTAATCTACAACTATGCCATGTAATAACTGAATAATTTTAAACAGAGTAAGAAAGTAAGAGTTTTCTTATTATACTTTCAAACAATGAAGTTCTTGGTACATCGTTCCATTTGCAGCAGCAGTAACAAAAAAAGAAAACATAACAGGCCAGGTAATACAAAATAAAGTGCAGGTAATGGGAAAAGCAGCATGTAACAATAAATATCTGGAACAATATAAATGGAAATATATAGTGGAAATATTGTGCTTGTGTAAGCTGTAGATGTGGAGGTGATACACTTCCTTAAAACAAAAAATTAAACTACAAAAAAAAATTATATAGCCTACACATATCTGTCTATTCCGGTCTATTATAGGAATGAAGACGACAACCACAAACACAAAACCACTATTCAAGTACCAGAGCCTTTTCGTAAACCATACAGCATAAATCTGTATTGCAAGACAGGCTGTACAAGGGTAATGACAGGGGATGAGAAAGACGGGGGAAAAAAAAAAGACAGCCAGACAAGAACGTGTTTATTTTTACCACTATCTCAGAGTCGAGGCGGACCTTGAGAAATCCTGCGAGCGCGAGGAGGCTTTGAGAGAAATCAGGCTGGATGGACATATCCCATCACCACTAACTCCACATCAAACGGCTCTCACAGTTGGACTGCAGCAGCCTAAAGCGGACCTACACCACATCCGCTTACAGCAGTCAACCTCCCTGACAAGAGAACAAACCCGCAATCTAAGAAGTGCTAAACAAGAAAGCATATATATTACTCTTCAAAGCTGAGAGGAGCTAAAACGATGCAAAGTGAAGTTAGATTGACTGGAAGAACTGCTGACACCAGCTCATTACATTTGTTTTACCAAGCCATGGCTGCTGTTTTCATATTTATGAACTTGATTTCACGCTGGTGTATTTCCAGTACATTCTGTTGGCCAAAGTCACATTTTGAATATCATTTGATCTTAAATGGGCCAAACTAGTATTTAGGACTCGAAAAAACAGTTGCTTTTTTAAAACAACTTCAATCAAAGCGCTCCACTGAAACTGACTCTTGGCTACTGGCAACTGGCTGTTTACCAACATAAAATCCATTTAAGTTAAACACTCGGTGGCCGTTTACCGATGCAACAACATGAATTCTTCAAGACATCTTACCAATGTCTGTTTGAGCCAAATGGCCTTCATTTAAGTGCACTATCGACCTTACACCACCAAAGCAGATGATGTATTGATAGATTAAAAAGTGAAGTAAGATTTAATAGGCCAGGAAATCATTTCAGGATCTTTCAAACACAAACAAATGTGTAAATTCTACAGGCTCACATCACTCTGCCCAATGTGGCTAAACAAGCCACTGATGATCCCGGTAGTGTCAACAGCTGCAGCGCGGCGACGGTGGGTTTGTTGTTGTTAGCCATTAATGCAGTATGCGCAATTACACGGAGGGGACGAGGGGCTAACCTGTGGTTAGTGTACTAAACTGAACTGTTGTAATTGAGGGCTATTTCTAGATTCACTGCTACACTGGGATCATAAGCAGCTAGCTAAAGCGCCTGTCGTTATGCAGCTGGCTAAATGGATGCTTTAATTAGACGACTCCCCCCACTTCCCCCCGAGGTGGCGTCTGCTGATGATCGTGGCCAAGTGTGCACACAGATGCCCGTGTGTTGGTATGCTAAAGAAAGACAGTGGGGAGCTGGGGAGGCCAATGTGTTGGTATGTAAACTAGCTGAGGAGAGACAGCTATAGGCTATGTGCTGTCTCTAGTGACCGATATCCATGCGTACTGACATGATGGACGGGAAAACAAGCAAGTCCATTCGTTGGGACACATTCGCGCCATGGCAACAGAAGCACAAAGTTACCTTACCTTAGAGACGGCCATTTTTCTCTCATCGCATAATCTGCTTAACTGGATTTCAGCACAGCGCAGTGAAAATCATTGTATTTGTAATTTTCAACAGTATTTTTTAATGGACATTACTGGTTGTTTTTCTTCTATCCCAACATGTGAAAACTTCGAAAAACCCAAAGCTGTTGTGCTCACTGTGTAGAGAAAAAGTCTAAATATCCATGTTATATTTTTTCCATTTATCCACTCTATCATACAACCATAACGCCATGCAATTTAATTTTATACTACAATAGTTTTAGTAAAGCAGCTCTATACTGACAGGATTGTCAGTGTTCAGCTGCAAAATTTCACAATCCATGCATAACTCAAACAGCAGCCTCTTAAAGTCATAAACAACATAAATATACAGCATAGAGGCAAAGCTTTCCAGAAATCCTAGTATTTTGGTTTCTGTAAAACACCTGTGATACTGTGATACTTACACCAACATTGATTGTCTTGTTACCATGGCACCTCTCAAGTGGTGGGATATATTAGGCAGCAAGCGAACAGACAGTTTTTGAAGTTGATATTTTGGAATCAGGGAAAATGGGCAGGGCTAAGTGACTCTGATAAGGGCCAGACAACAGGGTCAGATCATCTCCCATAGTTTTACACCCCCTATTTTACTGTAAACCAGGGTAAAATTCAGAGATAAAGATATTGAAAAAGTGGATACTGCCTAAAGCAAAATAATTCAGGAACAGCAGTGAATGATGCTGTTGTTTTGTATTAATTATTGTACTTGCTCAGTAAAAGGTTCGATTTCTGTCTGTCCTTGCGGCACATCCAATCACTGTTAACTTATCATCCCATATTATCATGATATTCAGTGGCTTTACTGAACATCACTGAAGGATTATCAGACACTTTTCCAAGGCCTTTTTTGATCGTCATGTGTTGACTCACGCTTGATTGTAGGAAATTGGGTTAAGAAGTCCCTTTCTGCAAACTCCCAAGACAGTCACTGTCTGCTTCACTCAGAGTCTGGCTTACTAAAGCAGTCAAATATCCATTAATATAGATGTCCATCTGCCCATGGTCCTCCATTAGTCTCACTCTTACATGTAGAGCAGCAGAGAGCACTTTCCAAAAGACTAGACAACTGTTCAATCACACTGGACAATCTGACTTTTGACCCCATGGGCCAGGGTGTCCCCCTGCTTTTTTTCCCTCCCGACCCACTTCCGGAAGTCAAGTTATAAATAGAAAGATCAACACACTAAGTGACCTCAACAGCCTCTTGTCTCTCACTTTCCCTGGGCACACCCAGGCACCACAAAACCAGACTAATGCATCTAAATTCAGTACAGGCGAGAGAAGACACATCCTGTTCAGAAATATCCCACTGCAGCGGCTCATTCTGCAGGTCTTAATGGACTGGTCTGCAGTCTAGAAGGATATAGAACGTCATTGGAACTGCTGAAATGTTTATATGGGCAGAAACTGCAAGTCCAAGTCCAGCAGCTCTGAAATATGAAAATAAGTGTGAACACTTGAATTTGAACAGTTAACAGTAAGGGGTATAACGGTACAGAAAGGTCACGGTTCAGTTCACACTATAGTTCTGATGGTTCGGTACAGTTCATGACACAGCAAAGTTAAGTAACAAAAAGTTCTAAAGAATGAGGCTTGGTTTGTTTTCGTTTATTTTAAATAAACAGCAGTGTATTAACCAGTAAACACACACTCCTGCTGCCTTACACATACATGAAAATATAAGCAAAAGTGTTACGCCAGTAGGTGGCACTATTGCACCACACTATGACCCGGGTTTATGATTTACTGGTGTTTTTTGGTCCCTCTGTGATGCTGTAGGGATATGCATTACTTCAATCACGTCCTCTCAGTCATACCGTGTATTCTCCGTACAACATCATGTACTGAACCGTGACGATTGGGTACAAAAACGTGTACCGTTACAGCCCTAGTAAACAGTAATGTCAAACCAGTGCTAACCATGTTAATTCCAGTTCATCATAAACTCTAGAGGACACAAAGAACAGATTAATGAAAAAGGTGAGAAACTTTTTTCCTGTATTCTATTTTTTTATACTTTTATTGTTATTTTTTTATTATACTTAATGCTATCAACATCATGTTCATCAGAATCATCATTATCAATACACAGTTATTTAGCAAGAAAAGACATCTTTGCACACAAAACACAAACAGAAAGGAATATAGGCATGGTTGAGTGCAGTTATCATACCTATACCAAGATAGCAGAATTATGCCAAAAATAGCCATTTACCATTTACTTTACTTTCAGGACTATAATCATGGACCATGACTTTATCTACGGCATGCTAACTAGCTAAACACTGATTACTCCATTAAAAGTAATATATTGAAATGTATATCCTTGCTGAAAAAGCTTAGTGATTAAATTTGCACAAACTGCTTTTGTGGAAATCACTGAAAGAGAGGAAACCCACACCACACTCTGTAGGATAGTCTGTCATTAAATTTCATGTATATAAAAGGAAAACTAAATGTTTGTTATAAATTACTCAAATACTCGGTCTCTTAAATATAATTTACACGGACAGCCTTACTTCCAATGTCGCTCTTTATTTGTTCATGTTATTAAAACAAGCAACAGATTTTTCACTTATAGATTACACTCCCACCACTCCATAATGAGCGGACCACCATCAAACAGCTCTCTCTACGTTTGACGTAAATAAATAAGACAGTGCCAAAGGGGAAAGTTATGAAGTTAACCCAAAATAAACGTTTCTGAACTGTCCGGCAGACTCTGCGTGGGAACTGCTTTTCTGCGCTGCTTCAGAGAAAAGGCTGTCCAGCCAAACCATGATCTCAAAGTGAAATTCTGCCTTTTTTAATCATTCTGCAAGTTGTACAATTATGCATCGTACGGATTTCAAATACCATTTTCTTCTATTAATGAGCAAATTGTTAGTAGAAAGAAATTAATACTAGTATAAAGTGTAAGCTTCTTATGGAGTAAAAAAAATAAGAAAACTGTAACAAAAAAAAAAAACCTAACTCAATACAACTCAATTTAGCTGTAAAGAAATGAGTCATAAAAATTCATGATCAATGGATCCTCATCCACAATACAGCCTAAAGCATAAAGTTTGAAACATGCACAGACTTCATGCTCATCTAGGGAAGGAACAACTTCAACAAGTGATAGAGCCTGCAGCTCTTTATTCAACCGAGCCCTTTATTCAAGCATTAATACAATCAAAACAGCACTGGGAGGAAACTGGAAATATGAAACCTTAACTTTGTAGGCAACTGATTCATCTTCATCTACAAAGACAACAAAGAGAGGAACAAAGAGAGAGAGAGAGACAGAGAGACAGAGAGAGACACAGAGACAGAGAGACAGAGAGACACAGAGACAGAGCGAGAGAGCGAGAGAGAGCGCGAGAGAGAGAAAGAAAGAGAGAGAGAAAGAAAGAGAGAAAGAAAGAGAGAGCGAGAGACAGAACAAACTTGTACATAAGATCAGTTAGAGTTCACTGTGGGTGGCAGTGTCTATACACTTCAATTTTTCAGGGGGTTTATCACAGATGTCCAACTATATTAATAGTGGAGACTCCTTCTGTAACAGACTGCTTTCAGTATTACCAACACTCCCAACACACAATGAGTAGCGTACATTACACAACAAAGCACTCAAACACATACAAAACAGTCCTCCCTGCATCTCCCTGAACCGCTCACCATCGGGCAGCTCAGTCTACTACTGCTGTAAACAAATTAAAGACAGTCCATCTCGTGTCAAAGGGCAAAGCTGACAAATTAGCCATCACAAATAAACGTTTCTGAACTGTCAAGTCAGACTCTGTGTGGGAATTGCTTTTTTTAAATGGCTGCGAAGACAGCACTGTCCAGCCAAATCCTGACCGCAAAGGGAAATTCCACTATTTATTGTGAAACTGTGCATCGTAAAGAAACTCGGCTGGAATCGTGAGTTCAAAATATAGTCACTGTGAACAGTCCTAACTAAGTTTCAGTACAACCTAACTAAGTGTTTCACAACAAACCACTCCCGAGCAACTGTTTTCATTTGAGAGATTTAATTATTAAGAAGTTAGGAAAAATCAATGCAACTGCTTTGTAACCATGCAGAGAGAGACCAAAGAGGAATCTCTTTAATTATCCAATAGGGGTGGACAATCTGGCACAAACAAACAAAAACAAACAAACAAAATTCAACAGCCATAGGGCCATCTAAAACTATGCAGGCTGAGGTTTCAGAATTTCAAATAAATCATTATTGGTGGCAGTTTTCATATCCATACTGTGCATTTTACATACTGTGCTGCCTATAGACCTGGGTGACAGCACAATGTAATCAAATATCTGTGAGGAGAAGTAACCTGGTGGTCATGCTTCAAAGTGAATAAGAGAACTGCAAGTACATGTAATGTTTTATTCACTTGGATTGTGAATAAAACATTACACAGTGGATTACTATGAGGTATTAATGAGCCTACAGGCTACAGTAACTTCCCCACTACATGACTTAAGTGTCCAAATGGCTCGGATTATATATTATATACATGGCTTCCCCACAGCCTCTAAAGGTGAGATACTGAATGCCTTTCATGTAAAGCCTGTAGATGTGGCTTTGAAATTCACTCATTCAAAACCATGTGGCATTTTTAATGAGAGGCAACAGGGAGCTGATAGAATAGTCATTTTTGCCAGAGGTACTGACAATTCCCACGATGTGTTCAGAAAGGCTGAGCGTGATGTAAATTGCAGGGACAATGACATACAGTCCATCCACACTGTCCATCCAGGCTGGTTCAGGTGGTATTGATATTTAGATGACTGCTTAACCACTCCACTTCGCTTGACTTCACTCCCTTAGTTTTCAGGAGAACTGTACAACCATTTTATAAGTGATTCTAATTCAGTACCCGTCAAGCAATTCACTCAGCAAACTGAAGCAAATAAAGTATAATATAATAAAGTATAAATATAATATTGATTATACTGCATGAAATATATGATGTAAATAAAGCCATCTGCAAAAAATGTACACTTGTAAAATAAAGTTTTTAACTTCTAAAGTTGCTCTAATAAGGCTTTAGGGCACCCTTCAGTTCAGCTGAATCAGGAAATAACATAAGATGCAATCATATCAAAATACATGATCCAGTAAGGACACAAATCATGAATTTTGTATTGTTCTCTGTGTTTATTAGCATAAAGTGGAGGACCTAAGGATGTCAGTGGAACATTAGCAGTGTTTAAATTCTGTTCATATGATTTAATGTATTTGTAATTGTAATTATTTCACAATTATTTCATTATTTTATTAAATTTCAGTAGAAATCTGACACTACTGAGGTTCTGAAATACCACAGAACATCACTGTAATTCTGCGATGCTGCTCAAACCTAGCACTCACTATGAGACTAATTAGAAAAGGCTGTACAGACGGGAATGATTTTTTTCTGAAAGTTAAATGGACTAAAGCTCTAACAGAACAATCCACCTGAAAACAGTACTTGAGAGCCGTGAAAGCGTACTTTCATCTGTTTCATCAAAAACGCAGGAGAGAAAGAGGTCAAATCAGTGAAAGGAACGAGAAATTGTGTCTTTCAAACTGGCCGTGATGGAGAATTCTTCAGATGTTTCAGATTACATTGGTGTGACCTTGCTTGCTCTCTTTGCTTGCAAATTCCTGTGCAGATCTAGAAATACCAGAGAGGGAAATTCTCCTCCTCTCTCTGTTGCCTATTTTAATTCTCCTCCCTGCAATAAGAGAGAAGTGCGTTTACAGCAGATTGCATCTGGCAGCCAGGGAAACAGGAAAGCACAGACAGACGCACGCACAGACAGACAGACAGACTCACAGACAGACAGACAGACAGACAGACAGGCAGGCAGGCAGGCAGAGAGACAGACAGACAGACAGGCAGAGAGACAGACAGGCAGAGAGACAGACAGGCAGACAAGAAAATGAGCAAGCAAAAATCAGAGAAAATGAGAAATATGAGGAAACGAGAAATTATCAAGAAGATCAAACTGAGTGAAAGTAAAAGAGTGAGAGTGAGAAAGAGAGGAAGAGAGACCACGAGAGAAGAGAAAGACAGACAGAGAGAGAGAATCAGACTAAAAAGAAAAATAGACAAGAGAGAAAATAAGTACGCAAAAATATGCCTTAAAATAGCCTGGAATGAAGGAACATGCTGACGCTCTCCTTAGAGAAAGAAAAAACGCACTGACATTTTTCTTAGAGAAAATGAAGTATTATAAGTCACTCTTGGGTTAATAAAAATACAGTACGAAGGTTATAAAAGCAATCAATGATTAAAAAGAGATTCAGAATATCAGTAGTAAAACAGCCCACAGCACTCCTGGAATGCGCCAGGCATTCCAGTGAAACAATACCAGCCCGACCTCACATGCGAGTCAGTAAATGTTTCACAGAGACAAAAAACATAACGCATAAATGACTCTGGAGCGCCGGGGAAGTGGTTACATAACATTAGACAAACAAACCGGCCCGAAGAGTGCAGACACCAGAACATGAGAAATGTTTAAGGTCACTGAAGTGGGGAGTAGCAATCCTTTTTAAATGAGAGAAACCAAAGGTCATCCTAAACAACAGAAAGAATAATTAGATCCACGCACAGAGGATGATCCTGCCAACAATGTAAATCAGACACAGACCTAAAGAATGCTCATACTTTTCATACTACGTCATTTGCAACCCTGCTGGGAAAAGCCTGGCTCAGAAAGAAAGGCAAACAGCAGGTTTAGACTTGTCTCCCGATGCTGTTTCTCCATCCCACCCCCACCATCCCTTTCATTCCTACGCTTTTATTCCTCATAGTCCTATTTAATCCTCTTCTTCTCTTCTATCTGGAACAGATATCAGATTCTTTCCAGTCCCTCATCTGTCTTCATTTTTATCAATTATTGTTTCCTAGGGGGGGGGGAAATCAAATCCCATCCAAAATCAGCTTAGGACCACTGTTGCACCTTATCTCACCTCTAGAGGGCGCCCAACACATCAATATCACTCTACAAAGTGGAATTATGCATTTGATGTCAAGTTGTATTAGGATCCATCAGCAAGTTAAAACACTGCTGACATGTAAAAAGCTAAACATGTGAAGCAGCAATCCCCTCACTTTCCCTGTAACAAATGGCCTATATTTTATTAGCTGTGTCCTTAAACAGCACAACAAAAATGAAACATTTACAGACTTGGGGTAAATGAAAGATTTAATATGTCAGCGCTTCTTAAACCTTGTTACAGTGAGTTTTGGCACTTGCTGTTTAGTTTCTAATCATCAGCAGAACAGTGTTATCATTGCTGCAGTGGAGTATTGTGTGTGTGTGTGTGTGTGTGTGTGTGTGTGTGTGTGTGTGTGTGTGTGTGTGTGTGTGTGTGTGTGTGTGTGTGTGAGAGAGAGACAGAGAGAATGCTGAGATCAGCAACATCAGATCCACAGCATGGAGATAAGCTGAAGCCCCCCAGACAGCCAGACGCTGCTGCTGTAAAGCCCACCAGGACTGTAATCCCTCTCCACAGGAATCATCCTCCACCCGGTCTGAACCTCCAAACCACCCTAGTTCACCACAGCTCACAAGCACACACATTGTAGACTGTATTTGGATGAGCAATGTCAAGTGTACACCTACAACGAACGCATCTTAAGGACAAAGGCTCCTTTACATAATAAGCATCTTCTGCAAACATGCAGGCCATCCCTGAAGCCGAGCAGCACTTACTGCATGGTCAAGTAGGCTATATATTCATTTTCGGCTATATATTCATTTTCATGTCCAAGGCTGTCAGACACGAAAGCAATTACACAGCACTTTTACTGATACATTCATAAAAATACAGCCACCAAGGGTTCTTTGATTGATGCCACAGATGAACCACTTTTAGCTTGAAAAGATTTGAGAGTGCGAGAAAAGAATAATGGAACCTTGAGACAACATAACGGCTCATCTAGGGGTAAAATGTTGGTTCTCAGTTTCTGAAATGTGAGTCAGTAATTTATATGTAAGAAATCTGTAACTTCAAACAAAAGCGTAATTCAAGAAGCACAAATTACAACAAAATCAATTCCTTTATTAAAATTGCAGCCCCATTAACAATGGGGCAGCTGGGTCATGGGTTTGAATCCTGGGATTGCAAGTGGCACCACTGGAGCACCCTTGAGCAACGTACCGTCTCCAGACTCTGCTCCCAGGGTGCTGTGTTCCTGGCTGCCCACTGATACACTTGAATGGTTGACACTTAACACAATTTACACTTTTTTCATGCACTGTTACAGCACTGTGGCAGTAACAGTGACATTTTCAAATCAGGAATAGCCTCCTTCAGCACATCAGCCAACTACGCACTTGTGTGAATAAGGATCCCATCTGGAAAGGACATTTTTATTTCCCCCATGTATCAGTCATGTAGTGTCTTGTTACTACAACAAAGCTCTCTGTTGCTAGAAAAGTTGTTAGTGCAATGAACTGTGCCTTACTGAGATCTTCATAAAGTTTTATCTTTGTTTCTTCTGTCATCTTTTACATCACCTGTGTGCACAGTCATGCAGTCTGCTTGGAATTTTAGATCATGACTTATCTATCATGAGGACATTCAACCCCAACAGGAATATACAATTTAAATGGGCACATGTGTTCCAATGTATTCATGGTTCCATACACAGTAAGCAGAAGTATATGGTTAGTGGATATTTGTTGGTTTCTTAGGTTGGATTTGTTGCCAGTTCGATTATCTTTACATTGTCTGGAGGTTCTTGAATAAAGAGTGATGTATTCAGATCTTTGGTTATCTACATCAGAGGAGCAGCTTTACTGCTAATGTTACAGCACTTACATCATTTGGTTGAAATTTTAATTAGATAATTGGCATTTTATACACTTTTAATACATCTTTAAATATTTGAAATTCAGATCTTGTGATCATTTGGCAGATCACGATAATTATTTATTCAAATTAACACAAATTACTTGTTCATGCTTAACACACACAGCGCTAAAATTCCCCTCCAATCCCATCTTCTCCTCACTCCCACCCACAGGAGTGACTCACAGGCAGGACTATAGGAGAACGAGTACAGACACACATTCACAAACACATTCACAGGAGAACATGAGTCAACACACGTTCATACATTCACTCCCTCCCCCTCCTTCAGTCTCCCTCCCTCTCTCTCCAGAGGCAAAAGACCTGCTCAACTGTAAAAAGCAAGTGTCCAACTTCACAGGAGACAGAACACGGTTCTGTCTGCACGCAAAACACAGTTTCTATACCCTGAAAGCCATACGGTGAAACTCCACAAAACCCCACCCCCCACACAAACTACATACAAACACAAAGACGAACACCCCCAGTAATCCTCTTTCTTCACTGCCAGATAATGGGAAGTTAAGCACCAACACAGAAAGAGGCTTTGTTTGGTCAATTCAGTGGTAAGGCCAGATCCTTTTCTGAGGGGTTTGTATCTTAAACAGGAGTCTAGTCATGTTCTAATATATTCATCTACTCTGTAAGCTTAAAAGCATGTTCAACACCACACAATCCTAAAGTCATGCTTCATTAATCCAATCTCCATATAAGTGTCTATCCATTTTGATATCTGTTTATTTATGCCATGTCCTGTCTGTCTGTCGCAAAATATACATATATGCTTCATAAATATGTATAAATAAGTGTAAAATTATTGAAACGTCAAACCATTTTAATATTTTAACAATAAATTAAATGGTCTAAAATGAATGAACCTACCAAAAGTGACAGTTGTTGTGTCAATAGTTTTATTTTGAAGGTAATATTGAGAACAGGTGGAAACACTAACAAGTATTCAAAACCTTTAAAAAGCAATTTGTGCAAGGCCTGCAGGCCTGCTGTTCAGAATGACCTGCTGTCAAAAATGTTTTCTGATCCAACTCATTGAAAAAAGAGACACCTTAAACATGTAAATCAGTCACCTCCATGCAGAATCCTTGACTCCAGAGGGTTTTGAAACTTCAATACGGCCACTACCTCTAAATACACAGCAAACCATTTCTGTCCTTCCAAAAGCAAATCAAGTGTTACTCATTTATACGTAGTGCCACACTCATTTTCACAGCAAAGAATCAATTTGCCACCACACCAAAACACTCTCACATAAAAACCCAATCCCATTCCATTACAGGCTCATCTCTTTAGGCAATTCTGTCCTACCTTGTTCAAGAACTGAGCAATCAAAGAATGTAATTATAGTTCCTGCCTCCAACTGAATCACAAGTAACTTGGCAACCCCCCTGCAAAAAAAGACTAAAATATTTGACATTACTGCCACAACCTGTAAGAGAAGCTCTCCATCCCGCTAAATCAAGTCAATTTATCAAAACAGTTTTTAATCATTTATCTTTTGACATCAAATTCATTACATAAGGGCCAATCCACAGCTTTCACATTCCAAAAAGGCCCCTTACAGACAGCTATGCACCAGAAGGGATTGGTAGCATTTGATATTGGTCAAAACTTCCTAATCGGCTCACTGTGCCGAACACTGTCGCCCTGCCAATCACATTCCACACAAAATCAATATGTGGACACACATTCATTAGCCACTGATTCTTTATCTAACTCCTGGCTCGAGTCTAGTATGCAGGAACAATGGGCTATTGTGGTCTTACACTGTGGGATTACACAATATTGCGAGATTACAGAAAACTGTATTGAACAGACATAGCTATGTTTGTCATAACTCAGACTGATAGTGCTGTTAAGATAAAAGCAATCTAGGCAGAGTTAACATTTAAAGTGCATTACATTATGACAAATCAGAGTTCTGAGTGACATTGATCAAATGTTGTGAGCATCTGACTGGCTAAAAAACATTTTTCACCATCAATCCACTGATCACCAGTTGCTCAATAACTACACGTTACTTATTTTTTATTTGAACACACATTAAAACAGAAATTGTACACGTTAGATAACACGTGACCCGTTTCCTGTTTAGTCAGATTCAGAAGAAGAGAGTGTGAACACAAGCCTATACCACAATCCAAACGTTTGGTTGTCCTTAAGCAAACCTGTCAGCAGCAGTAGGGGTGGAACTAAAAACTGGTGTAGAATTCAGTAAACAGGATGAGATGTGAAAGGTTTTACACAAACTCTACATTCAGGTAATCCTGGAATTTGGAAAATATTGAAAAAGGTGTAAATCTGTTTATGTTTATTTCCATTATACAAATTAGGATGGGGGATGGGGAAGGATTTGTTAATATTGAAAGCCCATTTGTTGAGGATTAGTGTCTATGGAACAACATAAAAAGATCAAAAACAAGATATACATGCCTAACATGTAGTAGTAGAAGGAATAGTAGTAGCAGATGATGATGATAATAATAATAATAATCTGATAAAAAATACAAAACGACTGTTGCTTCTTCCCCCTCAAATGGACTGCAAGTTGCTCTTCAGTGTTCTCTTTAATGTCCTGTAGTTTCCTTTCTATTAAACCCCTATTTCACCATCCACAACCAAACAGAGCCTGACCTGGAACAGGCCTGTCTTTTTAAACCACGCCTTTGAAGGCTTTCTCAGGAAGAAATCTTGTATCGATTGAGTGGCTAAAAGTAAAGAGGAAAACAAGCACTGGCAGACAGTTACCGTCATCTCTAGAGGAGAGTCTTCATGCTGACTGGACACAGAAAAAAATCTTCTAGTGATTGATAAAGATGTTTCTTTGCTATTTCATGTGGAAAAACAAAGTGAAAGAAGCCTAAATGGAGTGTCTAGAGGAGAGGAGGGGGAGAGATAGCGTGAGAGTGAGAGAGAGAGAGCGTCAACAGATGTACAGCACAGCCACAAACCTTAAAAAAAAAAACTTGAAAAGAGGGCGTCAAAACCTCAGCATGAGAGTGCATGACAGTAGGCCGAAGACAAAGTCCGCAAGGAGAAAACCAGGAAAAAGAACCATTACACACACATGAAAGAGATGACAGGAGTGCGTTGGAGCTATTAATAACATAATGGAATAAATAATTTGACCGTTTTGACAGTATAGTGTGTGTGTGTGTCACATACAAACATGAACTTATTTTTACATGTAAACACTGGCTTATTACTCTAAAATATTTAACATGTGAATGAAGAGTCATTTTATTGTGCAAATTAGGACTCTTACAGGCCTATACACCACTAAACAGGTAAGCTTGTGGTGTGACCACCTTAGCATGCAGGCATTTCTCTTGGCCTGAGAAACAAATGTTCTTTCAAGCTTGAAATTATTTGTAATTAATCTCACATGTCCTACAAAAGTGATCTACAAACATCAGATCCCGTTGGAATTAGAGATGAAACAGTATAACAGTGTGAATCCTGGATTCAGGACTTTCTGTGGCTGTGTTGTCCCCCACTGTGCCATCTTTCGGTGATTTGTATGAAACCATCTCTGAAAAGAAATGAAATGCCCTTTCTCTGGAGATTACACTCCTAACAGTTGCCATTTTAACTCCAATACCAGACTCAAATGAAATCTGACTTATTTGCAAATGATATTGGCTGCTTAGGCATTACGCAACATTAATTCCGTCAATAGATTTTAGATCACTCATGCTTCTCGTTTTACATTCGGCCCACAGGTGCAACCCTGGAAACTGAACCTTTTTACTTCCAGATGAGAGACATTTTGACTGGCTGCATTATCAGTGTAAGACTAGCTGGCCTGTGAGGTGCAGCAGAAGCTGATGCTTTGTCCTCTCAGGCAAGCGCTGAGGGAGGAGGAACAAGGCATGCAGGGAGAGGGAGGGAGGGAGAGAGAGAGGGGGAGAGAAAGAGAGAGAGAGAGAGAGGGGGAGAGAGAGAGAGAGAGG
>JBBPCY010000039.1:20055129-20071787 GCA_037974405.1 Brachyalestes nurse
AGAGAGAGAGAGAGAGAGAGAGAGAGAGAGAGAGAGAGAGAGAGAGAGAGAGAGAGAGAGAGAGAGAGAGAGAAAAATGCAGGGCTCAGGTTTGTATAATGGAGGAGAGGAGGGAGTGGGAGGGAGGGGAGGTATGCTGGGCTCTGTAGGGGAGGAGGATACAAACTTATGGGTCTTACAAGAACATTGCAACATCTGGACAGCATAGCACAACATTCCTCTCCCCCTGACTGCATCTAGCCCCTGGATGACTGTGCATGAGTAAGAGGGAGTGAGAGTGTGTGTGTGTGAGAGAGACTGAATCAACAAACTTAAAAAAAAATGTGTAAACTGTAACATGAGATAAACAAGCAGTTTATTCAGAAGTAGTCCAGATCTCAAATCATCTAAGACCTAATGACTACATACAGAAAGGCTGCATTGAGATTATAAAAAAACAAAGAAATGAGGCTGTGGATCACTAAGTTTTAATTGCAATTAAGTGGCATTATTAAGTACTAAAATTACTCCGTTTTTTGACACTGAAGAGATAACGTAGCCTTGACTACCAAGTCAGCGCTCTTGAAGGCAACGCTGGAGTGACTGTATTCAGGTCGTGCGCCCCAAAAAAAAGAAAAATCTGATGAGAACTAGATGCCCGACAGTTGCTAGGTCGTCAGAAACCTCATCTGTGGCTGCGGTGTTTGCTCCGGGGCTTCACACAGTCACAGCCATTAACTCTGGAGGACGCAGTAATCATAACCCACATTAACACTCCTCACAAATTGGCACTTTTAATAAAAACGTGGCTAGTTAATTTTATACCACAGTATTAAGCCCTACAAAGTAAACAATGTATTTTGCATTTCAGAGAGACATGCATTCAACTGTCTCAGCTCATAAGCAGAACTATTTTGTTTTATAAAAAGAGCACAAACAGATCTCTGAATACTACCTCCTCTAATGCTGAGAGTGCGTAGTTTTCAAAGCCTCTAAATGTCATTATTCAAATGTTAAAATCTTTCACAAGGGCATTTTAACAAGGCGCCTCCAATGCCCTGATAAAAATGATGGATTGGGGGTTCTTTCTTGGTGTGATTAATAGTGCTACACTAATGCAGTTTTAAACATACCACTTGGAAAAAACACTCAATTACAAAGTAAACAAGTTTGATATTTAAGCAGTAGAACAAGAGGGACTGCATTTCACAGGTCGTCTTATTTGCCAAGTTTTCTTCTGTTGATTTCTGAAACTTCAGTTTGTTTAGTTATAGAAGCTATCTAATATATTCACTGTATTAGATATCTCCAGTATTACACTGAATATACTATTTTCTGGGTTTTTTATGGTTGCTAATGGTGAGTTTCAGCATTACTTAACCCGTGCTTTGCAGGAAGAACGTTTCTTAACATTGGAAGTAACTGTTTATGTAGAAATCAAATTTCTTTAGGTTTTTAACCTCTGATTCAGGGGAGTCAAACTCCAGTCCTGGAGGGCCGATGACCAGCACAGTTTGATGGTTCTCCTCCTCAAACACATTCCCTAAACCTGACAATTAACTGGCGAGGAGATCCAGGGGTTTCTGAGCAGGGAAATCACCAAAACGTGCCGGACCACGACCCTCCAGGACTGGAGTTCCACACCCCTGCTCTAATTAAATAACCATTTTAAATAATTCCTCTGTATTTTTCTTAAGCTTATACAAAACTATAATCTATCAAGTTCTGCTCAGTTTTGTTAAGCAAAGATTATTTTGTGCATCAAGAAACAAAATAGCCATTTAAAGGTTTTAAATCAAGTTCAGTTGATACATACATCAACACATCAACGGGGCATTTTAACTTGCAACCCCTGAGGTTGGATGAGAGATGAAATGGTGATTTTATGACCAGGGTGCTACTTGTGTCACACTGACATTACATTTATAAATACGTATAAAAATAAAGTCATTTTGAGCATGTAATGTATCAAAGCAATATGTCTGTTCTAATTAGACGGATTCTCATTTCATAGAACATATGAACAAATGTCTTCCGTCAGAACGTACGTTAAAGAAAGATATCTTCAATCACTTTTCAACTTATAATTGCATTGAAGTCCACCAACTCATTTACTGTGATATAGTCTAACAGCTCAACAAAACACCAAACATTTCTCTTCCCCAGAAGATAAAAGTCACCCAAGTGCCTTAATGAAACTACTTCATCATCTGAGGCTGCCAACACCATAGGTTGGCAAAGGCGTGAATTCTGGGAG
Organism: Brachyalestes nurse; assembly: GCA_037974405.1. Taxonomy (NCBI): domain Eukaryota; kingdom Metazoa; phylum Chordata; class Actinopteri; order Characiformes; family Alestidae; genus Brachyalestes; species Brachyalestes nurse. The sequence continues at coordinate 20,057,366 of JBBPCY010000039.1, forward strand.
GCACAACAAATTTCTTTTTAATTGTCATCACGATATGAATGTCCTCGCTACACACACTAACAAGGGAAATTTTTAGATACTCAAAAAGAAGAGATGTTTTTTTCAATCAAAGAACAGCATGAAAATGTATATTGGATATTAGCACTGGAAAAAAATTAATTATCTTGATTATTCATTTGAATTAATCAAGGCAATCAAGTAATCAACTTAAAAATGGCCTGCAAATGTGTAGAGCTGTTCAAAAATAAATATATAACTGGCATTATTAAAATCTTAATGCTTGCCCATAATGCTGAGCAACTGTAAGAGCCATGTAGATTAATATTATAGCTCTTTAAGACGCAGCATCATCAGAATAATTACCTGCCAGTCTGGTCTTGATGGTATTTTTACTTCAAGAGGTGAGTTGCATGTGAACGGGTTCCTAGAACAAGCTATTTTTCCATGTGAGATGTCTATAGAATGAGTTGTATTTTACACTTAAGTTAAACTATTAAATTGTCTTTCAAAGTAGCTGTTAAAAACTTGTAATTAATGAATTACATTCCATTCATTTGGCAGATGCTCTTATCCAATGTGACTTACAATACAGGAATTCATTAATATGAATTATTAATATGAATAGTGTCCTAGCATTACAAAAGTAACATGATGAGCTTTAGTGCTGTTTAAAAGGAAAGGTTAGTTAATTCTTGGCAAAGCACCTGGTGGGAAAAATTCAGTATAACGACTCAGAATCAACACCATTTTCTTTACAGGTTGTCAAAGAAAACGTTGTGATTCGGGGAGAGAGCTACACCATACTTGCATTTATTGTAACTATTTGTATTTATTGTATTCTTTTTTAATTTTTTTCCTTCTGCTACCTGCTCATAAAAGGCATGATCCTATAACCGCTGATACATTTGGTAACATTTTTTACAAATATTCCTTAGTAATCTCAAAAGAAGGCACCAAGGATTTCTTTCCCTTGCTGACCTTCTGTAACCCTAAGTTTCCCTCTGTAACTACCTCAAAATTAAGGCTAGAATTTAATTCATATAAAGTTCCAAAAGTTGTCTAAGTTGGAAGGATTTGGGCAAGTTTGAGAGCTTTATGGGGATAAACAAGCTTGGAAGCATTTTTATGACAGAGTCCAAGCCTTATGAGGGCTGCCCTACAGGCATGGGACGGGGGGTGGGGGGGCAGAGGGGCTTTCATCTACAACACATTCCCATTGCCTGTAATCCCCAGGCCTTTGCTCAAGCAAGGATAACCTTCAATCCACATTAGCAGTTTCCCAGCACTCGGGGGCCTCACTGCTCACTGACAGGCTTTCAGGCTTTTCACACACAGCCCCACAAACAGACAGCCATGCACACAGGCCTGCCCCCCCACCAACAACACGCCCTTCCAGGAATCAGATCAGAACATGCATGCAGTGTTTTCTACATGAGTTACAATGTGATGAAGTGAGGGGGATTTGTTTATGAGCTATAAGCTTCGTTCTGTAGGAGTGTGAATCACTACAGGCCCCATGACGCAATACCTGAGCCACAATTGCATTAACATTGTATTTAAAACTTAAATGTGTTTTTATATCATTAGCCACTTTGGAAGTGTCTGCCAAATGATTGTAATGTAAAGTATTTCCTGTTTCTTTGTGTTCTGATTGTAACTTTTATAACTAATAAATAATAATAATAATAATAATAGGCTCTAAGAGCAGATGCTTTGTAATAAATCAGAAGAGCCGACTCCTATAGAGTGAGAGCCGCTCCCCACTTTATTTCCTTTCGCTGTTCAGCTCTCTCTCTCTCAATGGCTCAGCTCTGCTCACAGCAGCCTGCACTGAGGATATACTGTTTGGTTACTTAGATTGGTTCTGTTCTGTGGATTTGTTTGCAGTGTTAAAATTTAAAGTTTGATTAAAACATTTTAAAAAGTAAGATTGTCTGCTTTTGTAACAGAACAAATCCATCGTCCATTGGTTTTAAGTTGTCTTCTGTGCACTGTATTTTTTACTGCAGTTTTTACATTTAACTGCCTCTAGAAACAGGCAGTATCAGGAGGAAAACTATTGTGACAAAAATCGATATCGTTCAATATGGAAAAATTTATCGAGATCAATTTTTCGCCCAGCCCTAATCACAGTACTGTAAAATAATCTTTATTTAATGCTTCACTATCCGTTTTCAATAAAACAAAAGTAATTATGGTCAGTGTTATAACACTGGCCAATGTGCTTTAAATAGTGACTCAGAAAAGCATAAAGACAATTTATAAAATTTATAAAAATATTTTCATATTGCCCAGATAATTATCTAATCTGTTACTATATGAAGACTATTTCATGAAACATGCTATAGTAATTTGTGCTGCTTGACTATGGCGAATTATGGCTCTTTTCTTTTTTGGTCAATATTGAGATCGTCCAACATGATTACTTTTGGAAACATCATGCATTTATTAGGGGAAAAAAGTCATAATATCTTTCTCAGTGAATTCTCCAAAAATGTAGATATGTGAACTGAAACACAATTGAAAACGCCAAGCATATAGATTTTGAGTTGAGTAGCCTCCAGATTATCTAAAACTGAAACATGTATTAAAACATTTCAAGACACCCAAGCAAGTGGAAAACTGACAAACTGCCCTTTCCTATCAAAAAAAAACCTCATGTGTCAGAACTTTCTTCTTTGTAAAGCACCTCAAGACAGTAACAGAATGCTTATGGTTATTACAGATCATTAACATTCAGGCCAATACACAGTAAACAATGGTTTCAGACATCCATTAATAACTGCAAACAAACTATAAAAACACACATTGGTTCATTAAGCACTGTTCATCATTTCTAAGCAATACTAAGCAGCTGAAAACAGTGCTAAGAACTATGTACTTTGAAAACAGCAGCAGGTCCCAAACCACTACTGAGCACAGCGTTAGTGTGTCTCAACTTTTCTAACGTAGACTGACCAAGAAGTATATGAAGAGGTAATATCTCACTATATAAAGACTGTGGTTTATTAAGAGGGAATTATATACTAAGACATTTCTTTCTAAAAAGTAAGGTATCAAAGAGAATTGCTCTGTGAACTCAATTCTTACTAATTACGATTCTGTAAACATTAAATTTTACATTTTTATAAAGTAAACTTCCTTTGTATATAACAGCAGTTTAGACTTCAATATATAGTTATTACGCATAAATAAACCCAGCTGTGTTTTAAAATTCAACTCCATAGTCCTGCAGCCTTACAAGAAGCACACTTAGAGTGTTTGTGTGTGTGCGTATGTGTATGTGGGTGTGTTTAAAACAACTGCACATTTTCAACAGCCAAATGATGCCAGGGTGCCAAGAACACAAGACAGAATGTTTACCTGAAATATCGAGATATGTCTACATCTTGGCATGAGGCTTAATTAGTTAAACTTAAGCTGGTCTACCACATGCTCTGAATTAGTAAACATAAAATATCAATAGCACAAATGTGCTGCTGGTAATTCACTTAACTGTAGGTTACTTATCTATAGTCTTAGTACCCCAGCATTGGTGTCTAGAGCACAGTGTACAGGGGGTCCTCTGGTAACGACGCAGTTCCGTGACGTAATCTGAATTTGGGTGAAAATCGGAACACGCACCAGCATAAGTCCCTTTCCTATCCTAACACAGTTGTAAAATCGTAATCTAGAACATAAACACAACTAAGCCACAGAAAAAGGAAAAGGACATACATATTCTTGTTTGAGCTCATTTAGACTTTATATTTTATAGTGTTGTAGTCTCTGTGGCTTTGTGGAGTCATAACATATGCAGTTTCCTCCAGAACCAACTAAGCTGTCTGACTCTGAAATGTGGTTAACCCATTTTGTTCGATACCAGAAAACATACACCATGGCATCAAGTTGACTGACAAATGTCTTGGTAGTATTTTGTGTGTGCTTCTAATAACACGTACCTTTTTGTTCACATAAACTTGTGTATGAAGTAAAGTGTCCCCTCACAGTCACGTAAGAACACACCAGAGCACACAGCGTGAAAAATGTGAAATTGTTTCTCAGCATTTAACCCATTCTGCTGGCAACGAGAGGCACCCAGGAAGCAGTGTATGGGGACGGTACCTTGCTCAAGGGTACCTCAGTGGTGCCACTAGCAGTCCTGGGATACAAACCCACGACCTTCTAATCGCAGGGACAACTCCCTAAACACATGGCCACCAGCTCCACTTGGCAACCACTTGTGATGTCCACTGGTGTTCATGTGCAAAGCTCGAAGCAGAAAACAGCTCGCAGTCCACGTACAGAAACTAAGTGTTCACTGCTGATGAGCTAAACCGCACTTCCTATCATTGTGTGCTCTCTCCTCACTCACGTCTGGTGTGAAAAGCCCTCTGCGGTCACTGTGCTACCACTGCAGTGATTCTTGCAGGCCTACTGCTGTCCACAAAATTGAAGCTTTTCTTGAATTGAGTCACACTAAATAATGAATTGAAATCTCCATTTTAATATGATTTTTTTTGTGCAGCCCATTAAAGATTTTTCCAATATCCATACAAGTCAAGCCACAAAGGAACCTCAAAAACCTATTCTTAATTGAGACTGCATTAGCCATACTATAAGTTGTTCTTCCTAAACTCTGATAGCATCAGCTTAAATTGGTAAAATGACCTTGTGTGCCTCAGTAATTCCATCTTAGAAATGTTCTTTCATTAGTTCTCAGAACTAGCTGTCCACTGTCTGCCCTTCATTTGCTCTGGATGACTGAGAAGTGGTTTCTCAGACAGAGATTTAAAACATGTGAACGAGACATCACTGTTAATGGCAGTTCTCAGTTAAAAGAGATTCACATAAAATCAGTCAAATCTCTGGTTTCACGGCTTGGTTTAGTCTAGAGTTCAAGAAGCCACCCCTGCGTAGGCATTTCTAATCTGTGTAAAAAGGCAGCAGGAGATACACAGACAGAGCAATCACTGCAAATTATATTCAGGGAGTTTTCACACCTACAGTTTGTTTGCTCTGGTCTAAGTTAGTTGATGATATTATTATAAACTTGGAGCGTTCCCCCCTTGGTCATGTTTTCTTTATACACAGAGAAAACTGAAAATGTTACGAAATGCTACAAACCACAAGAGAACACACACTCTGCTTATAAGTCCTATATACCTAGTTCACCACTGTTATAGGCTAGGTGCATATTCCTGTGAAACACTACTCTGCAATTTAACACAGAGGAACAGCATTTGTTCATAAAGGTGGTAATTATCTGGGAAAAACACCAGGTAGCAGAATGAGGAGTGCACTTCAAGGAAACATCTTGGAGGTACTGCACTGCTTCACACTTTGCAAAGATTCAATTCAATTCAATTTTATTTATATAGCGCTTTTAACAATGGTCATTGTCACAAAGCTGCTTCACAAATGAGAGAAAATTATGTGTGAGAGTGTGTGTGAAAAGTCTCTGATGAGCAAGCCAAGGGTGACGGTGACAGTGGCAAGGAAAAACTCCCCAATGCTCCCCAATGATACAATGCTTAACCTGCTTCTGTCAAAATGCAACATAGCAGACTAAAATTCAAAATTTCATTCCTTATTTCGGAACTAGAGCTTTTATACAATAGACACAGATTTGACAGATGATGACACATGGTGACAGGTGACAGTTTTGAACTTGTTTGGTTTAGAGCTCCATTGTCTTGTGCTCAGTAGGCATTCTACTTGCTGATGTAGATATAATTTCAGTCTATCTCTATTCTAACATTATGACTACACTTCTCTTGACTGCATTATAAGTGTTAGTAGTTCTCAAGAGAGAGGATGATATTTCAGCATGTTTGAGTAAACATAATTCTTCATACCTTCATTGTGCACTGAAGGTAAGATTTTTTTTAGTTAACACACTCCAAATCAAACATATCTTTAATGCTAAAATCACATTCATATGTGAGGGGTCAGGTACACTGGTATGAGCAGTGTGCCCCCTCCCCCCAAACTTGAAATGACATATTGCTAACAAACACTAGAAATTAATAGTCACCTGAATTCTTAAACCAAAACCTATACATCCCTATACTATTCTATAAAAAAAACTTCAGCTGCTCTACATTAAAGTGATGCAGACAGATGTGGTCTTGGGACACTGTATAACTTACTGTTAACTATAAAAGTGAACCAAATGCACCACTGCAGATTTCACTGCATATTGTATCTGCTTTTACCAAGTGTTCAATAGATCCCATTGAAGGAACCACAAGACAGCAATAAAGTTTTTTTACACAAAGTAAGGAACTGTGTGACAGAAAAATCCGGAGGTGCCGACTGCAGGTCTCTAATGCTCTGTGTTTCATTTAAATCTGAACAAGGTAAGGCAAAATCAGAGTATTCACAGTTTTAGTCCCCAGGTTTTACAGCTAACAGCCCTTATGCATATTTCTGATGTAATCTATGCCTTCTTACTTATATAGTTTTTACATTTCATTTGATATGTCAGAATATCTAATTTTCCAACAGTTTGAGATTGGGTGCTGACACAAGAACATCAAACAGTGACTACAAATTCAGACATTACAAGCATGGGCTGACCATATCTCTTGCTGAAAACAAAATAGTAAATATTTCACCTTAAGTGTTTTAACATTTGGGTTATACAAGGAAGGTGTCATTTATTCTGTAGGAGAATCATCAGCAACTCCCTATGAAACAGCAAGAGATTAGTATTGCCACTTGTAAGTTAAATAAAGCAGACTTGTTCATTTATTCACAGAAAATGACTATGAAACAGCATGCTTCACCTTCAACATTTGTCACTCTAACATCTAGGGGAAGCCTGTACGGTACAAATACAGATCCCTTCTGAGTCTGAGTACTCTGAGCTCCTACAACCCCATTTCTTAAAGGGCAATCGGGATGACTTCACTGGTGTAACGCTCCGATTTGACACAAGAACACTGATGCTTCAGATTGTCAGCATGTCTGAAAGTATATCATCTGTCAAAAGTGAGGTTTTTGGTGCTCTGAAGTGGCTCAAAAAACAAAATCAAAATGGAGCCCACAGAGGATCTGAAAATGTTTTCAGAATGATGTCCTTTCAGATAGCTGTGTGGTTACAGTTATGTACAAAATAATAGCAGTCAGACATCACTAACCTGATGAATCACTATTTTTGGTAGAAATTATATTTCTACATGGCAAGTAATTTACTAGTAGGTGTAGTAGAGTAATACAAAACCAACAGACCCAACAGTCATGACCTGCATGCTGCTGATTCTGTGTAATTGAATCATTAATTGACAGGGACATGTCCAAAATAATAGCAGTGTGGACTTCAATCAGTGAGGTCATTCATTCTTTGAAAATACTGGTGCCAATTATTACCCTTATTTAAGGAAGGAAGGCAGCAAATGTTGTATATGGTGGTTTTAGTGCATTTCTCTCTCAAATTCTGAGGAAAATGCGTCGTTCCAGACATTGTTCAGAAGAACAGCGTACCTTGACTAAAAACTTGATTGGAAAGGGGAAACATATACAAAAGTGCAGAAAATGACAGGCTGCTCAGTTAAAATGATTGCAAACGCTTTAAAATGGTAAACAAAACCTGAAGGACGTGGAGGAAAATGAAAAACTACCATTTAAATGGATCGGAGAATAGCCCAAATGGCAAAGACCCCAACAATGAACAGCTCCAGGAAGATCAAAGAAGGTCTAAAGTTACCTGTGAGTAATGTTACAATTAAAAGACGCCTATGTGAAGCCAGGCTATCGGCATGGAGCCCCCACAAAGTCCCACTGTTAAAAAAAAAGATGTGCTGAAGAGGTTACAATTTGCCAAATGACTGGCCTAAAGAGAAAAGGCTCAACATTTCATGGACTGATGAAAGCAAAATTGTTCTGTTTGGGTCTAGTGGCTGCAGATAGTTTGTCAGACGACCCCTAAACACAAGTCACAGTACCCTGTAAATCATGGTGGCTCAACCATCATGATATGGGGATGTTTCTCACACAATGGTGTCGAGCCTATTTATATACCAGGCGTCATGGATCAGTTTGAATACCTCAAAATTCTTGAAGAGGTCATGTTGCCTTATGCCAAAGAGGAAATGCCCTTGAAGTGGGTGTTCCAACAAGACAACAACCCCAAAAACACCAGTAAACCTGCAACATCTTGGTTCCAGACCAACAAGATTGAAGTTATAGAGTTGCCAACCCGATCTATGGACATTAATCCAATAGAAAACTTGTGGGGTGACATTTCTGAGGCAAAAGCAAGAAATGCAGAAGCACTGTGGAAAGTTGTCCATTCATCCTGGGCTGGAATACCTGTTCACAGGTGCCAGAAGTTGATCAGCTCCACAAAATGCAGGTGTACAGCAGTTCTCAGAAACTCTGGTTATACAACAAACTATTAGTTCAGTGATTCAAAAGAAAGCAAAATCTTAAAACATTTTTCAGTTTATACAGTGAATTTTTGAGTTTGTAAAGAAAAATGTGGACACTGCTAGACACAGTCTAAAATTCACTTTTCTTCACTTTCTGTAAAGCAGTGGTTCCCAAACTGGGGGGCGCGCGGAGGTATTGCAGAGGGGCGCACGAATCTGATATCCTGTGTAGTTTGAATGGGTTGGGGCTCATTAATGTTCTTATCTAGAAAAGGGGGGCCCTGGAATAACATAAATTTGATCAATTTGTCTTCATGTTTTGGTTTGGAATAGAATGTGTAGTGTTCCCGATGCATTTGTGTGTATGGAAATAAAAGCTATTATAAGGATTTTGAGCTTTATTTAGGGGTGTAACGATATGCCCAGGTCACGATACGGTACGTATCTCGATACTGGGTTCACGATACGATATGTCTCACGATATTTTGAACAAAATTTAAAAATGAAACTGAAATTCAAATAACAGATTATTTCAAATTAGGGCTGGGAAAGTTAACGCGTTATTATCGTGTTAACGCATTATTTACTTAACGCCCACAATTATTTTATCGCACGTTAATGCAGGTTTTTAAAATTCTTTCATTTTGAAAGGTTTTCCAAATGCGAGCAGTATATTCGGGCGTTTAGTCCTGCAGCCTGCCGTCAGACACCGCGAGGGTCCAGTCAGAATCAGAATCAGATTTCCTGGCCGAGTATGTGAGCGACACATCCAAGGAATTTGATTCTGGTCTAGGGATGCTCATTTATTAAATTAGAATTGAATGAAAACAGACTAAGGAGTGTCTGATTAAATATGCAATTTTTTTTTTCAGTTTTATTTTAATATGTGCGAACAACAGCACACGGAACATATCAAGAACAAAATCTGGACTCACACATCGTCAAATTGTCACGCACCTGTAGTGTTTCCACAACAGAGAAAAACAAATTAATATAAATTAAAAAATTAAATAAATAGGCCTGCACTAATGTTTTATTTTTTACTTAAATAGCAAATTAAGATTACAAAACGAAAACAGCTGAAATCCCTTTGAAGCTTTGAAGATCAGGCATAGGCAATTTTTTTCAGACATGGGCTACTAAGTTTTTTTCGCTTAAAAAAATAGCAGGCCTGCCTCAAACCACAAATTAGTTTTTATTTAAAAAAGTAACATGTCGACGTGCTGTGGGCATAGTCTGGAGCGCAACCTATTGACTAACCCTAATCCCGCGGCAGAAAACACCCTCTCAAGTGGCACAGATTACCCTGCGTTCACGCCGCCGGCGGTGAGAGCGTCAAAATGGCCGCAAGTCATTCATTTTCAATGTGAGCCGGCGACGAGTGGCGGCGAGCAGCGTCAAGAAGAGTTGAAATCAGGTCAACTTTATGGTAATTAGCTATGACGCGGTTCGGTGGCAACCGATCGAAATGTAGAAGTCCACTGCTTGAGCTTGTGTGATTTGCGGACCCTTTGAATACAAGACAAACTTAAGCTTGTTTCATTTGCGGTCAGAGCGTCAGAGTGTCCAAAAATCTCTGTACAGCGACGTTGGCAGGGCGGCCAGGGCGAATTTTGACGTTCTTGCCACCGGCGGTGTGAACGCAGGGTTAGAGCTTATCGGGCCCAAAACATTAAACCGGACCCTACCCGAGCCCGTGCACCTTGTGTCCGAGCCCAGCCCGGCCCGACACATTAACTGTAATAATCGGCGGGCCGGGCCGGGCTCGGGTCGGTCTCGGCTTAGAGCAGAGAATCGAAACGCTAGCACAGATGTCCCAGGAATGCAGAGATAACGCCGCGCTAGAATGGCCAGTCTCGGGAAGCGCCGTTCATTTGCTTTACACCAGTCAAGAGGATTAATATCCAAAGAGGGCGGATTGTCTCTCATATAAATGTCCACCTCTACTGCATAATAATAATTAAAAAAGCAATATATAAAAACATTTTAAACCATTTAACTGATAGTAATAATCTGTCAAAATTCATTCTTTCGGTTAAGGTTAATATGAGCATCCTTATTCCGGTCCATAGTGTCTCTCTTCACAACAGAAACAACAACAATATGTAAAGATACGTGTGTACATGTGCCTACACCTCACCCATATGTCTCTTATAGCCTAGAGCATGCTGCTGCTCCAATAGGCCAATAGACGCAATTCTGATGAAATTAGGTCAGTTGATGCTGTTAGTCGTTCTAGTATTAATAACACTGCATTCAGATACATAGACTTTCATATGGAGTTGTGTGTGTGTGTGTTAGATTATTTTTTGAAAAATGTTGTTGACAGTATTGACTGTCATTGATAAGAGTACTAAACAAGAGTACGCAGTTTAGGACTGCGATTAAAGGTGCGATTAATCTCTAGTTAACTATGGAAAACATGAGATTAATCGCGATTAAATATTTTTATCTACTGACTGCCCTATTTCAAATACATTGACACATTTCAATAACTTTCTTTCTTGTACATACAATACACATTTCAAGGTTTAATAAAAAACCTTCTGTATTCAAAATAACAACTGAATGTTTTTTTTTTCACTTAAAAAATTGTTACATTTAATATGGCATCTTCAGTTTCACTTTCAGCGAACTCATGTTGCCCTACTAATGTTCAAGTGATTTCTGCTACTGCAATGAAAGCACACAAGACGCAGATGTGTGGTGTGTGGAAACATGGTTTATAATGTAGGAATGCCACTGACATTCACTAAACAAATTCTCAAATTTGTCTATTTATAAAAAATGATTACATGTTGTATTAAATTGCACCAAACTGTGTCACAAGTGCTACATAACAGTGAAACACAGTACAGCAGGTAGCCAGTGTCGTGCTGGAAACCTAGTGTTCACAGCACTTCCCTAGGTTCGGAGATCCCGGTCTGGTATGAATCACACAAACACTTCAAACTCTTTTCTCTTCACTTCTATTTATTCAAAAGCTTTGTCCAAGGGAGAACAGCACTGCATGGATGCCAGAGCTGCTCTGAGAGCAGTCCTCAAAACCCTACAATTTATAGACCTGGCTGGAGAAAAACAAGATGAACTAAAACATTCTATGAGGAAAAACAGGAGGAGTTGTAACATTCTGCAGTCAGTAATCTGTATCAGGCACCTGCTTGCGCCTAGTGAGTCTACGCATAGTCCTTCTGTTGGTACTCCCCACTTCTTCATTCTTCTAACGGCTACACAAGTTTTTATCTGTCTCAGTAGATGTGCGAGTGAACTTCATATAACCCTGTTATACAACTGTCCCAAGTAAATCCAAGTCATACAGCCACAGTTTATGAATATGTTAATAAAGTAAATATTACCTTAATGCTGCTAATGCAATTAGTGCCTTAATACTGCTAATGAATCCCACATTAACTATATCTAAAATAACTTTAATCCATGTGTTCATGCTACCTTCCGAGTTACTGGCACACTGCGGTTGGACATGCAGCATAGATTGAGGCCATGAAGCGTGTTTTAGAGCATTTATAGAACAAGGGCCACCCCTCTTTCAGGTCTTTTTAGATCACCTCTTCTGGGTCATGTACATCCTACTCCCTACAATGGTTCTCCGCATACACCAGTTAATCCCACCGCGGTAAAGCCTATTGTCATTATAGTGCCTGAAGTAGTGTAGCGGACTAAAATGAATCAGAGTACATCATTTAAAACATGGCTGAAACACAGCCCTTCTTCTGTTTCTAAGAGCTAAAATAATAGTCATTTCAGCATTTTTGTTCTTTATGGGCATTTGCAGGAGACGGCATTTTTAAAACATGTTATTGACAATAACTTTGGTTCTGCATGACACAGGAACACCAAACACTGCTCAGACATTCTCACACATACACTTTATGTACACTCTATATGGTAGGCTAATGTTTCATTTGGAGTTGTGCTGTAAAATACAGTTTACATTCCACGTTCTTGGCGGGAATCATCTTTCCAAAGCAAATATTTTTTTGTCATTGCTTGTATTGTTTGTAAAATTTGACTCAGTGCATGCATGTTTGTCACAATACAGAATTCATCAAAAGACATCTTACTATTTTCTAATAGTTTGCTAATGATTAAAATCTAATGGTTTGCTACTATAAACCATAAGTCCGTTTAGAAGTAATGACCCTGCAGGCTGTGTAATGGCAGCTGAGCTATGATCCATCCATCCGTTACCTGCATCACTTAGACTTGGGTTGGGTGCTAGAGAGGCAGTCATCGATCCATCACATGGTAGATACATACTTTCGAGAACCCGTTGTGAACATTCAAACTCTACATACTCCGCCCTTGACTGCAGCAGATGCGTTGAGGGGGATGAAGTTTCATATCCTGTTTTGTCAGCCTTTGAGTTGCTTCTGGGTGGGGAAGGCTCTTCATTGCTTGTTGGACCGTCAACTGCTGCAGTCATCACGAGTCTCCTCTTTACGCTGCATCAGTGAAAACTTGAGTAAAATGTAGGTATCTTTATATATATATAATGTTTATGTCCAAATATATAAACATCTCTTTATATTCACAATGTTGCTTTGTGTCCAGCATTTGGAATTTTCTGGTACAATATTACTGTGTTTCATTTGATGTCTGCTGCTACTAGGCATATGAACATTCCCACTGTGTTTATATATCAGTGTTTATATATCAGACCCTTTCCAAAAAAATGTTAATATCATGGAAAAGTTTATTTATTTCCATTACACTGTTTGAAACATTACACTATGTGTTGTTTGTAAAAAAAATGACATATGTGCCCAGTGCATTCATGGATGTGACAATACAGAATTAATCAAAAGAGATCTAATTATTAGAATGCTCCTATTAGCCATAACTCAGTTCAGAAGCAATGACCCTACAGTCTGTGTTTTATAATGAATAATAATGGCAGCTAAGCTATGATCCATTCATGCTTTATGTGCATCACTTCTGACTTGGGCGTGGTGTGCTGGAAAGGCAGTCATCGATCCATCAGGGTAGACACACACACTTAGAAAATTCAAGAAACTGTTGTAAACCTATGAAGAAACTGGGAGAATAATCGAACTCTATAAGCTCTGTGGCGTTGGGGGAGTGAAGTTTCATTTCCTGTTTTGTCTGCGTTGTTTTGTCTTCATTGCTTGTTGGACCATCAGCTGCAGCAGTCTTCACAAGTCTCCTATTTTTCTCCTCTTTTATCATTGAAAACGTGAGGAAAATGTAGATATCTTTATATATAACTTTTATGTCCAGATACATAAACATCTATTTATTCTCGCAACGTTGCATTGAGTCCAGCATGTGGAATTTTCTTGTATTACAGTGTTTCATTTAATGTCTGCTGCTGCTAGGCATCTGAAGATATATATTATGTATTTGGATTAATATAATTTTTGGTACAGTTTAATAGTGAACAGTTTTTTTTTACATTTGTTTGGATTATTGCTTCACTGCATTATAAATAAGCTTCATGAAAATTCAATCCTGAAAATAATCACTGTCCATACTGTATATATTTTAGGGTTACAAAGATTACAAAAGCTGTAAAATGTTTAGACTAGGGCTAATGCAGTATTATTAACACTAACGGCAGACAGCATCAACTGGCGTAATTTAAACAGAATCGCTTCTATTGGCCTATTGGAGCAGCAGCACTGTAAGAGACATATATGGGTGTGGTGTAGGCACATGTACACATGTATCTTTACATATTGTTGTTTTATACTGTTGTGCCTGAGAGACACCATCGACCGGAATGAAATTCATTGTATGTGTTCGCTCACATACTCGCCAATAAACGCGATTCTGACTCTGATATGTCGACTGGTGCTGTACAATGGGCTCTGGGTCCAAAGTCCACTGCACCCTTGCTGTGTCTGCTGGCCGCTGCGTGAATGCTGAACAAACTGCTGCAGCGTCGCATCAGAAAGCGGCTTGTGCGAAACTGGGCACGCAGCTGTTATAGGTATAATCCAGTTAGCCGCCGTTCTAGTGTTAAAGTCACATTTGGTGTAATGGTCAGGCGTCTTATATGGACAAAAGTAATGGGAGCGCTGTAAGTG
>JBBPCY010000039.1:20071887-20085242 GCA_037974405.1 Brachyalestes nurse
ACATATAAATGCAGCTTAATGTTGTTATGTTGTGAGCTGGTTAGGAGAACAAAGTTTGGTTCCAGATTTCCCCTTAATACCTCCAACCTTGCATGAATGTGTTTAATTCCATCCACAGCACACCTGATTTAGCCCAAAAACAGGCACTGGATTACATCTCCAAATAACACTGAGCTTCCCAGATGGTGGATCACTGCTTACTTCATTATTTGTGTTCATCCATATTAGTGCTTTTTTAAAGCAAATATTATATATTTCTCAATATTTGTTCCTGTCACAGTGGTGAGAGAAAGTGGGAGAAAGCTGAGAGAGCAGATGTTGCAACACCTCACTAGACAGACCGGCCTCACAATGTTATGGACGTGCCTCGGACCCCCCGGACCCCCACGAGTCTCAGTCGCGCAGCCAGAGCTCCTTGAGCTTCTTCCTGAAGTCCCTGCGCGTCATGCAGTAGATGACCGGGTTGAGGCAGCTGTTGGCGTGCGCCAGGCACACGGTGAGCGGGAACACGTACGTGTGAACCACGTAGTAGGTGCTGTCCCAGCGCACAGCGTTGAACTTGACCAGCACGCCCCACAACGTCACGGCGTGGTTTGGCATCCAGCAGAGGAAGAAGGAGAGCACCACGAGCGTCACAGAGCGGGTCACCTGCGTCCGGCGCTTCGTGTTGTTCCTCATGCCGCGGCGGCGCACAATCCTGAGAAGGAGCAGGTAGCTGACGCACACGATGGCCATGGGCACCACGAAGGCCACCAGGATCTTCTGCACGTGGTACACGGCCAGCCAGTGCTGCCCGTCCGGGAAGCGCAGCAGGCACAGCTTCTCCCCGGCCACGGTGGTCACGGTGGAGAACACGGCCGTGGGCGCGGTGGCCACGGTGGCCAGCGCCCAGAGGAGCGCACTCACGCCTCGCGCGGAACACGTGCTCGCCGAGGCGCGTTCTGTGAGCGCCGAGGCCACCGAGCGGTAGCGCGTGACGCTCATGGCGGTGAGGAAAAAGACGCTCGCATACATGTTCATCACGGTGGCCGAGAGCACGATCTTGCACATGGCGTCTCCAAACGGCCAGCTGAAGTCCAGCGCCGTGTCCACGGCCCAGAACGGCAGAGTCAGCACGAACTGGAAGTCCGTGGCGGCCAGGTTGAGGATGAAGAAGTTGATCTTGTTCGTCCTGCGCTCCTGGCGCGCGCGCACGAGGAACAGCACGAGCAGGTTGCCCACCAGGCCGAAGGCGCACACCACCGAGTAGGTGACGGAGATGACGAAGCGCAGCGCGGGGCTGCCGTCCGCGGACACGTCGATGTCCTCCAGGCTTCTGAAGCGCTCCTCGCGCTCGCCGAGGGTCTTGTTCAGCGAGCCCCCCCGCTCCCCCTCCTCCTCCAGCGAGCCCCCCGGCCCCGAGACCTCGGCGTTCCCCATGTCCTCACACAGAGAGAGCGGTCTGTCCGCGCCACCATCCGCCCCGCGCGCTCCAAACGAACCGCGGCGAGGACAGGCGCGCGCTCCGGACCCGCTTATGGCACGCGCTCTCCAAACGCACGGGTCCAGGAGTGCAGCGATTGGTGGGTGCAGGATATGTCGTACCAATCACTGCAGACTAAAACACACACACACACACACACACACACACACACACACACTCTTTCTCTCTTCTCTCTCCTCACTCTGTCTCTCACTCACCTCTCTCTCTCTCTTTCTCACACTCTCCTCATTTTCTGTTCTCTCTCGTCTCTGTAACTCTCTTCTCTTACGCTGTCTTTCTTTTCCTCAGGCTCTCCTCTCCTTTTTTTCTCACGCCCTTCTTTCTTTCTTCTCTCACACACTCCCTTTTTTCTCTTCAGTCACTCTTCTCTGTTTCTCCTTCTCTCACACTTCTTTTTTCCCTCCTCTCTTCCACTTATTTCTCCTTCTCTCCTTCTTTCTCTCCCTCTGAGGACAAGCTTTATATTCAGTGGGACTGTCAAGATACTTTTGCATTCAGTTCCTTCACGAGCACCTGGGGGATAAAATTTTAGACACAGGGTGCATCCGCCTTCAGTCAGAGGTGAAGGAAAAGCGAGAAAAGCATCTGGGTGGATTATAAAGTCTAGTCCAGGCAGACTGCAGGCAGACTGCGGGATTATAATATACGTCTATTATTTATAATCCAGAAAATCTTGATAACCTTCAAAGTGTTTACTGAACGCTTTCCAAAGGCTCTGTAGGCACAGTGGCCCCTGTCTGGCCCTGGAGGACCCTCTGCCTTAACACACCCACCCACCTTAACTCAGAGAGGTCTTATTGATGACCTGATTAGTTGGACCTGCTGTGTTGGAAGCTGGGAAACATTTGAATAAACAGAACAGAGGCATCCAAGGAACCAGAAGTGTGTACCAGGGTACCTAATATTCTTCTGTTCCCAACACACCTAAGTGAGTTGCAGACTCATTAAGAAGCTCTTACTCAGTTTAAAGGTGCAGAGCTATGGGCCCCCAGGACCAGGGCTGAGAAACACTGGGCTAGCTTTGATCATTAAAACCATGAAAGCTGAAGAGGTTTAGCCTAAATCCCAAGTCTTCCAATTTTGAATTCACTTTCATGATCCTGAAAAAAACCTCTATATCCTAAGCTTGCTGGGTAAGAAACAGGCCCATAATATTGAGCATTTACTGCCATCTGCTGGTTGGGACACACCAGACAGGGAGGAACAGATCAAATAGAAACTGGAGCCCAACCTGGAATACAAGGAATGCAGACCTTTATCCAGGTTGACAGCTCATCAAGAAAACTCCTCCTTTAATGCTCCTCTGTGATTGGATACACTTTTCTTCTCTCTGCACATAATTTGCTATAATGAGCTTGTCCTTCCCTCACCATTAAAAATGAATTCTTCCCAGAGAGTCCTTGAAGCAGTTTCATTAACTGAGCAGTTACGAGTTCAATGACTGAAATAAAGAGGGAAAAAAAAGACATTCAAAGTTAACTCAATGCATTTATTACATCTAAACATCTCTAAATAAACAGGTAACATTCATTAAGTAAACAATTTCTTCCAATGCATGTAATAAATATTTTTTTTTTCCTTAGTACTTTATACAAACCGACATTGTTCTACTGTACAATATTTCTTCCCATATCTCCTTAAAAAGCTGTTTTCTCTCATAGGACATGCCACAGACGAAGTAAGTGAATTTTAAGGCAGTGAGCGCAGATGTCAGTTTACGTGAAATGGAAAATAATATAATATAATCTGACTTCGACACCAAGTCCACTTTGTAGCACAGTTTTCGCATCTAAAAAATATAGAAATCATTTCAATGCGATGCTCCGGTTTCCAACGGCAGAACACAAATACACATCACTGGAACTTCCATGATCACACAATTACTCTTATATCAAAGCATACACACACTCTCACACACACACACACACACACACACATACACACACAATGACCCCCTCATCTCCCCCAACACACCTTCCAAGCATTTCACTTTATCAATCATTGCAAGACACTGACATCAAGATCATTCTTTAACACTTCACATAAGAGCAGCTTTCATGAGGCTACACAGCAACTACATACACTTTTCATAACATCTGACATCAATCTATTCAGCTTTTTTTAAAGATATTTATTTAAACAGCCAACAGTTGCCAGAACACTAGCTGAGATGTCAAAATAGCAAACTATATGACAACAGATGTCTGTTTAAATAAATATCTTTAAATAAATAGCTGAAGTTTGTGTGTTTTTGTCAGTAGTCATGAAAGGCTTAGGTAGGTCTCAGGTGGTCTTATGAATGCTGCCCTTCAGTCAAGCATCAATTTCATGATCAAAATTTGTTGGCATCATTGAGCAATGACTTTCATGTGTTAGAAATAAATTCCAAGTCATTTTACATACAGTGAAGGAAAACCAGAAAAGGCTTTGCTGGAATACTGGCCGATAGCAATAATTCAGTTGAGAGGAAAAATGTTTGTGTTGACTCTGACTTATGCATCCAGTAATAATTACAGAGGCAGTTTTGAGTCTCGTCACAGCTGCCGCTTTAAGTTAAAAACGTTCTTTTTAGCAACGAGACGGTTCCCAAGGCAACAACAGATTGATTTAATGCTGATCTGTTACTGGGCATGACACGCTCTGCATCAGTTACTTCAGCAAATATGTCAAGTCGGTCTTTAACACATGGGGGCTGATAGCAGGTTTCATAATCGGCAGCAAACCACGGGAGCGAAAAGTACAAGAAGCTGCAGCAGCCTGTAGTTTCTTTTCTGGCTGCAAAATAAAGCTCACATCCCCATGGGAGGCATCTGACACCAGAAATAATCATTAAACGCAAGTCAACTGGAACAAAATCCTAAAACGCTGGTCAGCCGTTCCATGTCAAACGCACTGAGGAACGGCTTCTATCTCCTAGACATCTTCGTTAGGCTACTGAGCAACGGAAAAACACGAGAAAAAGGAAGAAAAAACACTGAATGGATGTCTTAAATAATGTTCAAATACTATTTCATGACAGCATACGCACTGCAACAAGTGTTACATTGAGTTGATTCGAATGTACATTATTTCCACATGAATGAAATCTCTTACAACACCACAATTATTGCAAAGATCAAGTACTGAAAAGCAGAACTGTATTATTTCCATGTGGATGAGATGTACATAACTGAATCAAATGCATTTACTGCATTACTTTTGCTCGGCGTAGAATGAAAAAAAAAAATGAAAATACTGAAGGTATTTTGTGCACCCAGAAGAAATGGGGGCCTGACAAACGAGTCCTTGAGGAGTGGTTGCCAGCCCTGGTCCTAGAACCCCCCCTGCTCTGCACAGTTCAGAGTGTTTCATGCCCTCAATGTATCTGATCCAACTAACCAACTAATTAAAAAGCTGTATTCTAGGATGAAGTGGATGTGCAAGAGTATGTTAAAAAATGAAAGAAACAACATTAAAAAAATAGAAAAAACACTAAAAGGTGCAGGCTGGAGGGTCTCTAGGAGCGAGGATGGGCGACGTAAAGACAAAATTCATCAAGTCTGTCACACTACGAAGACGAAATAAGGACATCACGATCCCATCATAATTATCTGAGTCAGAAATGCAATTAGGCTTTGGGACAAAATCTAGACATTGCTTAGGTCCAGAAAACTCAAGTCACACTGTAAAGACTGGACACACACACACACACACACTCACACACAGAGTGAGGCTTTACATAGCCTGAGGCCAAAAACACATGCCTTTTACCTTTAACTTTATTAATTTATCACTCATTAAATAAATATAAATTTCTTTTTAAGTGTTGAGTCGTAAAGAGAACAGTCATGCACATCCAGGTCGGGATGTCATTTGATATTCTAAAGGAAGAGTCTCTGAAGTCGGCATTTTTTGGCTCTCATCTACTATGATGAATCGGTTTCAGTGGTTCGTAAAAAGGAATATCGTGGCAGACGATTCTGTTTTGGAAAGCCACAGTGTTTAACCTGGTAAGGAGATACGGTTTCTGCCACCATAACATTTATTATGAAGGTCAAATCCATTCATGGAAGGGAGCAGCTGTGAGGGTCATGGGTTACTATTGACTCAATACTAGTCATAACAGAGAGCAGGAATGATGTTAAAAGACCTGCTCGCTGCAAAACACTCCAGATAGTCTGATAGAATATCAGATTGAATAAAAGGGTGGGGTGGGGGGGGATTAGGACACTTGCGTTTTTTAACCAGTTTCCATCTGCTGCATCTGTAGCACATATTTATTTAGAAACACTTTTTCCTCAAAACATCCCTACGACTTATATTAGAAGCAAATGTGCAGAGGCTGAAGATTTCACTTATCATCTATGTAAGAGAAATGATTGCGGTAATCGACTGCCCGCGACAGATGCAGCCGATAAACAGACATTATTAGGGCTGGGATGATAAGCAATTTTGATCAATCGGGACAAAAACGATCACTAATTATTCATAAATATTAGCCATTTAAATGCACACGTATTGTTCAGGTACATTCAGAAAACCTGTTTCCATTTGCGTCAGAGGGGGGCAACAAAGCCCAAGGCTTTATCATTTTGATTTTAACAGACCAAATATGTTTAATAAATATATCTAATCAGTAACACATCAAAAGAAAAGGATTTTACAAAAACGCACACATTAACGCCGCCTTTTCTGAAATATCAGAGGTCATGGCTGTTTGGAGTTTGTTCGTTTCTTTTTCTGCTCAGAGCTCTAAGAACCCAACTCCGCCACACGTCTCTCACGCAGTTTTAGCAGTAAGTCAGTGCTGAAGTAGGTTTTTTTTCATAATAATGGAAAATGAACCTTTGTTACTGTTGGATAATCTCATTTTTTCATAATAATAAACGGCCATCGGTGCGTTAAAAACTGCATTTGCCTTTTTCATCCACTAAGAACGCCTCAGTGCCAAAATATCTGACAACATTAATGTTGTTTTCTCTATTTAGACCTCCGCAGTCACTCACAGGGCTACCCACAGTGGTATAGACAAAAAGGAAAGAAAAAAAAACACATTATACTTATTCGTTTTGTAGAAGTAACTTATACTGATAAATACTGATAAATAGATAAGTCATCCCAG
Source organism: Brachyalestes nurse (assembly GCA_037974405.1). Classification (NCBI taxonomy): domain Eukaryota; kingdom Metazoa; phylum Chordata; class Actinopteri; order Characiformes; family Alestidae; genus Brachyalestes; species Brachyalestes nurse. The sequence goes on from JBBPCY010000039.1 coordinate 20,078,472, forward strand.
CCCTAGATAATAGGTTAAAAAAAACACTGGAGTATTCCCTTATACTAAGTATACTAAGTACTTCAATAAGAAATCGTTGTTTCCAAGTGATTTCATATCGGGATTCGGACTAACCGTGCCTTTTCATCGTCTTCCCATCAGAAAAATGAAAACCTTTTGGGCTGACACACTGCGCACTCTCTTTGTACGTCACCTCATAGAAACACAAGGGAAAAAAAAAAAAAGAGAAATACACAATATGAGTCACAAACGCATGAGAGAGAAATCGAGCAAGCAAAACAGCAAGCAGGCAAGAAAGAAAAATAATGAAAGAAAAAAGAAAAATGATTTTCTGTGGCATTGCTTTTGGCATTGTGCAAAAAAAAAAAAAGAAAAAAAAAAAGAAAAGTGGTCTGACAAATCAAAAATGAAATTTCTAACAAGTTCTCATTCAGGACAATTCCTAAGACAGACACCTGACAGTACAAGCAGAGCATCCATCTGCTCTAAAGTATAAATAAGTGATTAAGAAAAAACATAATAATAATGGCAGTCAATCGTCATCGATCCGTTCCTCATAGCATATTCCTGAAGGTAAAGGAATGCTTGTTAACAGTTCATATACTTCATATAATTTAAAAGTATTACAAAACCATCTGCGAGCTGAAAAACAGTGGCAGCTCTCGAGAGTCTGTCTGAGCAGAGAAGCATGCCTGGGTCCATCTGGAGACGCGGACGACCAACTGGCTAAAGGACAGTAAAGTCCTTGTGTGGGAGGGTTGCGCCTTTGACGTGGAATTAGAAATGATACTGAATGTAACGTAGCAGAAAATAAACCCCAAAAAGATACAAAATATTAGAATAGTATAATCAAGGGGACAACAAAATGAAAATCTGTGATGAAATCAAGAAGAAAACGGAACAAAAACACCCTTCGTTATTCGCAGAATAAGAAAAAAACGTCTCGAGTTTTTATGTACAAAAAGTAAAACTAAAAATATATTTGTTCTCTGTACACAACGTTCATTTTCGGAAAACCAAACAAAAACCCCTGCTTTCCTCGTCAGGGCTTGTTTTGTACTATTTTCCTGCCAATGTCAAGCGTCTCTTCAGTCTGTTTTGGCGTCGCAGTTTATGAACGTGGATCAGTCTAAGGAGATAACGTCCGGGATGGAGCCGTAGATGGCGGAGGCCATGGATGTGTCGGAGGCGGAGCGGGGGACGGCGGGCAGGCCGTGGGCTTCCCGCAGGCTGCTGGACGACACCAGGCTCCCGCTGGAGCTGCTGCTGTTGCTGCGGTTGACGTTAACGGGGGCGTGGACAGCACTGCTGCTGACCGGGGTGCTGGGGGGGTCCAGAAAGAGCTGGGAGGAGCTGTAGGGCAGGAAGCGGTTCAGGAGGAGGTCATGGTCTTCAGACGCCGACGCGGCCGCTGCCATTACCATGTTATAGTGCTGAGAGAGAAAGCAACAAAGAGGCAGTCAGACTAAGCTTCTTTTATCAACTTGATCAACTTGAACTTTGTGGAAACTACTGTGTGTAGCAGCAAACAGTCTTACCTGATGATTCTCTCCTTGTAAAAAAGAGAAAAAGTTCAGATCTGTTCGAAACAGAAAAATATGCAGTCACTCCTCACAGTTCATAGTTAATGAAATTTTGCTAGAGAATACATATTCCTAGTTTCATTACATTCTATGCATATGTGGTGCAAAAGTTAATTAAGTTTATTAATACAGCATGTATTACACTGTTTGAAAATGCCAGTTCATGTCAACTGAACCGAAAGAAATTTTGAAAAGCAAACCTTTCAAGATTTTTGGAGTTAGGTTCAACTTATTCTGTACTGTGACACTTCTGAGTGAAACATGGTATCAGAGAGGATCTCTGACTGAAAGAAGCATTTTTCTCAGTGAAAGAGGTGGAAGGTGCAGCTCATAGTTGCAGTTCTAAACTAAAATGGACACTACAAATGTCTCTGCTGATTTGGGGTAACTTGATCTTAGCTGAACTACTTAAACTATAAAAACCACACATAAAAATACACTGACATACAATAAATTTCAATTAGCCACACTACCAGTATAACATTTTTGCATACTTTATTTCCATTTATTTAATAAATTTCTTCTTTTTCTTCTACTTTTAGCTCCTCCCGATTAGGGGTCACCACAATGGATCAACTGTCTCTACTAGCTTCTGTCCTCTGCATCCTCCTCTCTCACACCAACTGCCTCCATGTCTTCCCTTACTGCACCTATAAACCTCCTACTAGACCTTCCTCTTCCCCGCAGCTCCATCCTCAGCATCCTCCTCCCAACACACTCAGTCTCTCCTCAACATCCTCCTCCCAACTCACTCAGTCTCTCCTCAACATCCATCTCCCAACACACTCAGTCTCTCCTCAACATCCTTCTCCCAACACACTCAGTCTCTCCTCAACATCCTCCTCCCAACACACTCAGTCTCTCCTCAACATCCTCCTCCCAACACACTCAGTCTCTCCTCAACATCCTTCTCCCAACACACTCAGTCTCTCCTCAACATCCTTCTCCCAACACACTCAGAGTGTCTCCTTAGCACGTCCAAACCAACACAATCTCGCCTTTCCTTGAAGTTTATTTCACAAACTGCAGACTTTTGTTCTTGTTAAACATTGGAAAGTTATTGAGTGAACAACTATAAATGAAAATATGTAAAATAAAACAAGTTGCCTTTATATGGAAAGAATATGTTTGATATTCTATTATCTGATTGTGTGGTGCCGCAGAGTCAAATTCTAATTCTCTAATTCTTTTCACTTAAATGCACTAGTTATCTATTTAACACTTGACTGATAATCCATAGACAAGTGCTATAGACAAGGAGCACCAAGCATGTATTGTATGTGTAAATGTTTATGTCTTTGCTAGATTGTGTAAAGAAGTGGGCTTTTCGTATCTATCACTTCATCTGTTCTTATACAGAAAAGTAACTTTTAGTTTTGTAATGTAGTTTCTGAAAAGGTTTTCTTTTGATAGAAACAATATGGTACACTCTATTACATGTTTGTGTCTGTGGGTGTATACCTGACAGGTCATTGGGAGTAGGATAGTAGTGACGGTAGTCCTGTATGAGGGGTGGTGGAGGGGGGATGTAATTGGTTTCCACTTGAGGCATGCTGGGAGTTCGACTGACTGGAGATGGCTGCGTACACAGATTCAACACTCTGCAGAGACACAAACATACACAGTAAAGCATTGCAAAATGTACATAAATATCACTGGGCAAGAGATGTACATAGCCGAAGATTTTTTTTAGATGAAGTCACACATAATTACTGTACGACAGGCATCTAAACATGTTAAGCTTTGGTAAAAACCAAAGAGAACTCCAAGCATGCCCCACATGCTTACCCCTTATTCATCTGTGGAGAGGTGGGCGAGAGGGACGGGCAGCTTCGTTTCTGAGGGGGTTCTTCATCCTCCTCATCCTCAGATGAGCTGTCTAGAGTCAGGTCGATCACTTCCACTTTCTTACTGCTGCTGTTCGTGTGCGAGTTGGATTTCTGTTCAGAAACGGATGTCCGACACCCGCCTGCCAGCATGAGCACATGGAAGAGAATGATGACAGGATGTGTAAGAGGAACTCTGTTGCCATTTTCTCCACCCTCTATCCTTTGTTCTTGAACCTCCCAAGGTACAACATCTGTAACCACAGCTCAGAACCACTCACTCTACTTACGGGTTTAAAAAAAAAAAAAAAAGTCCGTCCTAACCTTTCTGCACTTGACTCACACTCACACTATTTTGGACTAGTGTCTCATTTACACATTTTCTTCGTAAAATCTTTTTTTTTTGGTTTGCAAAGCTCTAACATGAAAAGGTGGTTTCCTCCGATTACCCTGAACCTTTATCTCTCGCTCATCGTTTTTCATTAATTAATACACGTCCCTCAGTCATTTCTCATATTAGCTCATAATACTAATTGCTTCTTGTATTATTGTTTCCTATCTGGTTCCCCTCGAGGTTGCTTCCTTCATTTGTGAGGTAGTTTTTCTTTGTCACTGTCACCTGTTAGGATTGTTTATAGGGAGTTTGGACTTTTTCTAAAAAATGTTTCTAAAAAAAAATTTGTTGGACACCTGTTGGACAGTCAGCACCCCCACGAACCTGGTTAAATATAAACAGGACAGATAATGGACGGATGGATGGAATGACTGTTGTGAAAAGTACTAAAATAAATGTACCTATATTTTTAAATCTCACATTAATGTGTCACCAGTGTGGGAGCAATAAGGGGGAATATTATTCCAATATGGTATTTCGTTATTACTGGTTATAAAATTCCGATACCTACACCTACTGCCCAAAACCTCAACCCAATTACTGAAGGGCCGCCAACTACCATCAGCCAACTCAGCTCTGTCTCTTTGAAGTTTTAGATGTTCAAAGTCATTTCAGTGGGTCTCCTGGAACACTTCTGCTCCGCTGTTGTGCTTGATGAAGGACTTTTGTGCTTAATTGACTGACTAATGCCTTTCACATTCTCTGACAGGCAATTTACAAAATTTTAATGTGACTTCAGCATACTTGACATTCTCCTAATTCTTCTTGAAGCCTATTTACTTTTAGTAATACAAAACCTCCCCAAAGCCAGAGGATGGTGAATCCATAATGAACATAAAAAAGATCAAGATATGTACTTAAAAAAAGGAGGAATGTTAATTTAAATAAGGCTTAAGTAAAATAAAGGTGAGAGTTTGAAGTGAACTCCGGGACGTAAATAAAAACAACAAATTAAAAGTTGGGAGATGGGTCAACATGCTCACCTGGGGAGAACAAGGCCAATTATGCTCTCTTAAGGCTCCAGAAAATGGATGATTGTGGCATCGCTGGGGATCCATCACAAAATCTCCCAATAATAAGGACTATGTTTAGATGTTTTTGTCACACTGTAGCAGTTTACTTTTTACTTCTAATGCAGGGGTATTTTACTGATCGACGGTGATTGGCATGGCACAATTATATGGGGTTTATCGTAAAATCCCCTATAATTAAAGTCTAAACTCATACATTGACCGACCAAATGCCCCGTACAGTAGAGTTTGAACTCAGTGAACCATCTCCCTCAGAGGCTGGAAAGGGGGGTGGAAAGTCACCACGGGTCCCTTAAGGTGAAGATGGTACAATGCCTTACTATGTAAGATGGCCTTGAAAGCCAGACTGGACATGCAGGTGTCTTTGAAGGCCAGACTGGAGGTGTTGACAGAATATTAATTAGAGATAACTAAAAATTGTTGGTTGAAACAAAGAACAATGTAGGTAAGCAAATCAGGTGATTCAACTTTATTGGTTGAAACAAAGAAAGGTGGAATTAAGCAAATCAGGGGATTAAACTTTATTGGTAGAAAATCGATCAGTGGGTTGTTTTAGAAAAATGGGTGTTGAATTTTGAGGCCTGTAAGAACTCTATGCAGAAAGCAGATGGTGAGCGAGCAAGGCGGCAGCTCCCACGGGCCACAGCTGGAAACTTTAAATAAAACAGCAACGCCGCATTTTTCTCACTCCGTTTGATTTTTTGACTTAAAAAAAGTTTTAGACTTTCACTCCAATTCTCCACGACACTAACAAGTGGATGGGGAGTGTAGAAATAGACTTTTCTATTATGTGACCTCTGAAAACTCTGAAAGACCTAGGACACAAAATTACCGGCTCACACCAGCGACTTGATAGTGCATGACAGCAGAAAATGGGCTTGCTGTGTTCTGGGCCCAGGTTTCCAAATAACAGCAAGATAATTCGACCAGATGACAAATCCTGTTCCCCTCAAATGTATGCACGACTACTCCAGGTTCTCTATTCACTTCCACACTACGCTACTGAACAGTAAGCGAGGCTTCTTTGAAAGCTTGAACTGTTCAGGCAACATGAAAAGGTCTTTCAGGTGCTTTTACACATCCTATGCGCCTTCTTTGTCATTTCTCAGTACATGAGTGTAATGTGAATGCTGTAACACACATTGATTTTTCCACCCACCTTATTGTTTACCCGCCGTGCTATTAGCAAGGCCAAGCCAGGCAACACCCCCTCCTCTCACATACGAACACATACATACTGACAGCCATGTTTGTCTTATTTAAAACAAGAAAGAACCAGCCTAACACACAGGCAGCTATACACTGCCCAGCAATTCCCACTGATATCACAATAATACAGAGGCAGTCCAAGATTCATTTGAGGAAAAACAGATCTGATATCAATCCTCAATTAACAATTAAAATGACAATTTACAATTAGAAGTATAATAATCGATTATAAATGTGCTGATTTGTTAATACAGCATTCCTATATAAAAATAAGTTGGGCACAAATAAGTAGTTACCATCTACGCCGTTACATGAAGCAGACACCTCCTGCACCTCCTTTTTCGACCTCATGGGGGCCCAACTCCCATCCTCTTTAAACTGAATCTCATCACAGTCTACACAGCTGTTCAGAATCTCCATAAACAACCTACAGAGAGCGAGCGAGAGAGAAAGAGAGAGAGAGAGAGTAAATAAGAGAGGCAAGTGAAGCTCTGTAAAAACTACTTTTCTTCCCTCTTTCTAACTAATAACTTTGTTGCTTCATTTGCATTTTAATTTACTTTAATGTATATGTAATTTACTCTGATAATAATGAAATATGTAACATTCCTGGCAATAAAATGAAGAAAAACATTGCTGCAGAAAGCAGGGGCAGAGAGAGAGAGAGAGAGAGAGAGAGAGAGGGAGAGAGAGAGAGAGAGAGAGAGAGAGAGAGAGAGAGAGAGAGA
>JBBPCY010000039.1:20098793-20109125 GCA_037974405.1 Brachyalestes nurse
GGAGAGAGAGAGAGAGAGAGAGAGAAGCAGAGTGAGTGTGTGAGTGAAAGAGAGAAAGAGAGAGGGAGAGAGAGAGAGAGAGAGAGGGAGGGAGAGAGAGAGAGAGAGAGAGAGCTAGCTCCCTCCCTGTTTGAGCCGATGCTAAAAATAGCAGTGCAGTCTCCGCCATCTGATGTGTTTTTACAATTGGATGCAGAGTGGGAGTGAAGGCCCTGTGTGTTTCCCTTTGAGTCTCAGAAAGGTACAAAACTGAGTCTTTATCTCAGCTCACCTCTACAGGCAGTGTAAAGAAGAGACTTCAAAAGGAAAAAAATGTGTTAGTTCAATTCAATGCAATTCCATTTGTTGGTATGTCCTTATTTAGATACATTATTACTCAGAGCTTTATTGAAATAACAATTACCGGCACTGTGTGTCCACAAGTATCCAGACACCGTATCTAATCACTGAATTAAGATGCTTTAAGGTGCATCCACACACACACCCGGTCTGTATAATCTTCATAGAGCAGCATTGTGAATAGAATGGGATGCTCTGGAGCAGCCGCACATGAGCCTAAGGCCACTATGGTCACTGTCAAGCTAGAGGGGTATAAAGCCCCATTAGTTGCTGTAGAGCAAGGAAACTGTGTTCTCTGTAGTGAAGAAGCTCCATCAAACACCTTTGGAAAGAGCTGAAATGGAATTTGTAATCCAGCTCTAATCCAGCATTACCTGATCTTGCCACAATGCCACAACCTGATCTTGTGGCTAATTACAATCAAATCCTCACAGCAATGTTCAACCATCTAGAGTAAAGCCTTCTCAGAAAAGTAGAGGCTGTTAAAGGAGAGAAGAGGTAGGCAAACTCCCTATTGATACCCTTAATTTCAGGAAAAATGTTAGATAAATGACAGTCTCTAAAGTTTTGGACATGTAGTGTAGCTCCTGGTCTGTGGTCTCTATGAACTAAAGAAAGACTTAAAGAGTGTGTGTTTCCTCTTTTAACACTTGTATAGAGCTGTATGCTCTGTTTCCAGTGTCTCTGACCATGTATGGACACATGCAGCATGTTGTTGTCCAGAGAGGTGCAATCATTTAGGACAAAACAGTTTCTGCTTCAATTATGCTTTTGTTCAGCTCCCTTTGTGTGCGTGTGCACACGTGTGCTTGGGTTTTTGTTTGCATGCGTGTGCAGAGACGTGTGTTTTGTTTTTAAGCTCAAGAGCAGACGCTTCATTGTGTGGAGCTGTAGCCTATGATGTATGAGCTAATGACTATTTTTATGCTAAAAGAGATTAAGTGTGGTTTGGTTGATAAGATGGTTTAGAGCAGGACGGAGGTGTGTAGGATGTGCAGTTGGGAGCGGTAAGTAGTACTTTAGCTGGAACAGTGCGTGCAGGGCTAGCTGGGTGCATAAAGAAGCCACTTACGGAGCTAAACACTGGGTGTGCTTCATCGCCGTAGTCTACTTTGACAAACGCCCGACAATTACTAAGGGCAGTGAGGCTACAGAAAATACATATTTTATTAACCCTTTAACATATTTCATATCAAATAAATAAAAATCTGTTGCACTGCACAGTACGGGGGTACTGTGGGGGGGGGGGGGGTCTTAACATTTTTCTTTTGTTGTAAAAAAAAAAGAAGGTGGTAACCTCACCTTGCAGGAAAATTTTATGTAAAACGATTTCAGGCACCACTAATGTGGACCGTACCATTTTAACCACCTCGGTTGCGTTATTCATTTTTGACCGGCGCGAAATCACGCCCTACAGCCACCAAGTCAAGTATACCACCCCCCAGACCCCAGAGCCACACCCCACCGGGCCCGAACAAAAGCCTGGCAGTACCCCCCAATTATGGAGGAGTGATCCGTACTCTGAGCACCAGTCAGCACTATATGAAATGTCTTATTCTGAATTTTTGCTACTCCTTGTTACTATATTGTGTCTCTCATCCAAAAGACTGGACTTACACTTGGGGTGTTGAAATGCATCACATAATTGATGCATCTTGATGCGGACGTGGACGATGATGCATCGATGCAGTGGCAGGATATAATCGATTATAAGTAACGCATAAAATTGAAGGGATGCATGGAGATATCGAATCGCATTGTTGACATGATTCACACCTCTAACTTACACTCCTATTTCAGAGTCAAGAACTGACTTGGACTCACACGTCAGACACTTGGCTCAGGTAAGCATTCCAGAAACTCGAGACTCGACCCAGACTCAAAGATCTCAGAGGCTTAAAACTCGCACTCCAGAGACTCAAGACTCGACTCAAACTTGCAGGCCATAAACTGACTTGACTTAGACCTGCGCACCAGAGCCTCGACTCCGACTCCTTTGTCACATTATTCAGTCATGCTGTTCTATAGGCTGCAAGGATGATCACATTTTTTGTCCATATCATAGTCATACAGTGCAGATGGATACAATATACCCTCTAGAGAGCAATGAGTGTTCCTGTGTTTCCCTCACTCCCTCACACACACACACACACACACACACACTCCGTAAGATCATTCATCTTAATGAAAACACTGCTCAGGATGTTGTGTAATCCGTTCATGCATACCAATAAAAATTCCTTCCAGTCTTTATACCCCCTGTGTGAGTGTGTATGTGTGTGTGTGTGTGTGTACTTCCCCAAAGCTCTTACATCTGAGTTCAAACAGCAGTTTCATTTTCATGTCTTATTATTGATATACTTTAAAACCCTTAATTCTGCTGTAAAACCTAGCTCTCACTCTTTCTGACTGACTGGCTGTTCGACCTGTTGGTGCTGGTAGCTGAGCCCCTGTCTGTACTGTGCCTCTGTTTTTACATTGCAGCACAAGCAATAAATGAGCTGCCCTCAAAGGCAAGACACTTCATTACATTATTAATTAGACTTTTATGAAATTATTGTATCCTAAGTGGGCATATGATGAACATTTGCATGATGAATTATCTCACAATCTGGGCATATCATGGTTATTATTAGTACTCGGAACACGGAACAACTGCACATTTCATTAAAAAGGAGGATTCAGACCAATTACAGAACTGTAAACAAGAACAATCTGTGTACCATAGCTACAAATGCACTGATATCAAATTCACATATTTCAGAATCTTCCCTTTCAGGGTGCTCCACACTTGTATGCAGCATATTTATGAGTCTAATGGCAAACAAATGATTGTTTATCAACCTGAATGACAGTAATAAGCATGACATCACACACATCAAGGACATGCCTTTAAATGCAAGAGCTGTTGCAGGACAAAAAGCTTGTGCTGTCCTACAATTAAAAAATCTACTTAGAAATAGTAGTTAGTAGGGCTGCACGATACAGGCAGCACATCAGTATTGCTGATGCATATTGTGATTGTGATGCCTTTCAAGATATTAAAGGGCTCATATCATCATGTTTCTTGAATTAAAAAGGCTTGAAGTCTGAAATGATAGTTTTGTGATGTCACAAACCCCACAAATTTAAATACATCTCTTTATTCTGGATACAGCAATTTAGCCCCGGCCCATTCATGTACCAATTCGACAACACCTTTAATAGTTCACAATTAGACTTTCGTTGAATAACATGAAGACCTTGATTTATCAGAACACCCGGAGCTGTGATTGGTTGCCCTGTTTTAAAATCTACAGTTTGATTTAGGAGATTCTATTTCAGCATGGTTTTAAACAGTTTGCAGTGGAAACTGCAGTCTAGTTTTAACATTCAAAGAGAAACTTCATAATTTATAGTTGTCAGTTAATCGTTTTGCCACAGCTTGGCTGAGGCAAACCTGAACAATGATATAACAGAATAACAGATATGTCTGATTCAAATAAGATATGAAGTGTCATCTCTATAGATCTCGACGAATTAACTTTATAATAAAGACTGGAAAACCTCCACAAGCAATTTGTGATCACAAGTGACATTTGCGTAAGCTCATCAATGTTATTTCACCTATGTTGGAATTCATGTTGGCGATGGAATGTGAACTTGACTTTAAATATACCAAAACAGCTAAATTAATTCCGAACTGAACTTACTGCCATCAAGGTCAACAGCAATATTTAAAAAGAAACCTGTAACTCGTCTGTGACCATTTCGATATTGAGCAGATAATAATTGTATTTTTACAGCCGTTTATTAATTATTTATTTAAAAAAGCATATCAGCTGCTGCTATATTACGCACCTCTAATTATATATAGTAATATTTTTGTGCTGGATTTTTAAGTTTGCAAACCTGGGTCACGATATTGGGTACTTATATCAGCTATGTTACATTTTTACCATATAACCTACAAGTGCTGGGCCATACATCCATATTTATCTTTATGATAGTAAACTGCATCACAACATCTCTCAAACATGCTGTTCCATATTTTTTTAGTGTGACACTACTGAATCTTTCTTGTCTTTTCCAAAGCAACATATTATGTATTACTATGAAAAACAATGGTATATTCTGCCATCGCTGCCACCCTTCAGCTTGTATCCAAGGATTTGTTTAATCTTACCGCTCTATGCATATGTGATTAAGCAGCTAATGTTCCAGATCAATATACAAAACATAGAAATGTGGATTATGGTCATCAGTCCAGAATTTTCCATATCGGCCCTCTATAACCTCATCTTATTCATGAACAAGAAGTTCAATTATGGAAGCGTTTGAATCCTCGCTGAAGAGACCTCCCCTCCCAGGGTAAATGACATTGATTGAGATAATGAGTAATATATGCATGGCGGGCTAATAGCTGGAACGAGAACAGAATAATGAGGATAATGATTAGAAAAAATTAAACATGCAGCGCTGTGGAAAAAAAAATGCAAGATAAAGGAGAGTGAGAGGGGGAGAGAGAGAAAGAGAGAGAGAGATAGCAAAGAAGTGAGGGGGTAGGCAAAGAAAGGGAAGTAAATAATGGAAAAAAACAGTGTGTGTGTGTGTGTGTGAAGAAAAAAATAAGGGGGAGAGAAAGAGAGAGAGAGAAGCAAGAGAGAGTAAGCAAGAGTGAGAGAGAGATAGAGAGACAGTATTGGATGCAGCATCTGTGGCGTGAGAGGGAAGAGCATGCTGTTCCTCCTGTAGAACATTCTGGACTGCTGGAGGAAAACAGAGCTTTCTGTTCAACCATTAGGATATGATCTCTTTAAGGGTTTACCATTACCCATCATGGTTGATACTGATATTTTTTAAAAACTGTTGTTAGTCATCTCTATCTCCTTAAATGATATTGATTGCTGCCCTTCATAATTAATTACTTTGCTTTCCTTTGACAAAATGTTTCCACATGTCTAAGGCTTAATGCATGTTTTTAAGACTTAACATGCTCCAGATAACCTGTTTCTGGTGTTCTGTAAAGGTTAATACTGGAAAATTGCATAAACATCTGACAGTAAAAAAATACTTACAGAGGGGCTCCAGTGAGGAGGAATAGAATCATTTTTTATGGGCCCAATCACTGTAATCAATGAGTGCACCAATATTAAAGGGCCCATATACTATATTCGTCTTGCATTTCATTCTTTTAAATTGATTTAAGTCCACTAAGAATACGCAATGCAGTTTCATGTATCAAAATGTCATTTAACATTCTTCATTCTTTAGACTTAAACAGGTTGTTTTTGTTACTGTGTCTTTAAGGTTGAACTCACTCTAGATGATCCATACTGTGCCCAAGCACATTTAACAAAGTCCCTAAGGTCCAGTTTGTTTGTCTAGTGTGATTGTGCCCAGGCACAGTGCTTGAGGGGGTGGGACCAGGCACAGGTGAGTTAATGTCTAGCACTGTACACATTTTGTATTGGGGTGGTGGTGGCCTAGTGGGTAGGATACTTGTCTCTAGACCAAGAGGTCATGGGTTTGAATCCTAACATCAGCAGACCACCACTGGGTTCCTGAGAAAGACCCTTAACGCCAAGTTGCTCCAGGGAGACTGTCCCCTGTAGTTAGAGAATGGAAGTCGCCTTGGATTAAAGTGTCAGCTAAATGCTGAAAACCTAAATGTAAAAAATGTATTATTGCTAACTGTGCCCGAGTTGAATGCGACTGTTCCATTTAACAAACACGGCAGCAAGGGGATGACACTGGTCTACAGCAGAGGTACAGTGTTTGCTGGGAATCTGGACAGATGAGAGTATACAGGAACAACTGGGCACAACATGCGAGATATCTGAGATACTGGGTAAAGTTGGCATGTGGACCCCAAACAACCACTGAAGAATGTTGTGACAAGCTGAAAAAAACATGCTCAGTAATGGAAGGTGCAGTAAATTTGGTAGCTTACTGGATGAAAAAGAAGAAGCAGAGAGTGATGTGATGACGCAAGTGAGCGCAGGCATGGTACAACGTGAGTGCAGGCCAGTGATGAGGTGGGGAGGGGGGCACATGCTTGTGTTCGTCCATGGTACATGGCAACCGGTGTAGAGATATGTGATTAATTTTGCGAATTCGGACTGGCTGCGCTGTACAATGACTTGCTCAGAAAGCAGACCAGGCTGAAATATGCAGAACAAACTATGTTTAGACTAAACTATGTTTAGACTGAAATTCTCAAGGACGTTGGATCCTTTAGCCAAACCTTAGGAATGCCTGGATCATTTGGAAGGCTGTATTTGATTCATTTGCCTCCCGATAGCCAGGAACAGCACCATGTTTCATTCTTCTTCTACTTTCGGCTGCTCCTGATTAGGTGTCGCCACAGCGGATCAACTCCATTTCCTTCTGTCCTCGGCATCTACTTCTCCCACTCCAACTGCCTGCATGTCTTCCCTCACTGCATCCATAAACCTCCTACTAGACCTTCCTCTTTATCTTCCCTGCAGCTCCATCCTCACCATGCTCCTCCCAACACACTCAGTCTCTCCTCAGCATCCTTCTCCCAACACTCTCAGTCTCTCCTCAGCATCTTCCTCCCAACACACTCAGAGTATCTCCTTAACATCCTACTCCCAACACTCAGTCTCTCCTCAGCATCCTCCTCCCAACACACTCAGTCCCTCCTCAACATCCTCCTCCCAACACACTCAGTCTCTCCTCAACATCCTCCTCCCAACACACTCAGTCTCTCCTCAGCATCCTTCTAAACCTGCATGATTTGTACTGTTTCTTTAAGACAACTGGAGGCCACAGATGCCCCCAGAAGGTCTTTATTTAAGTCTATTTCCTAAACATCAAAGGTTCCAAGCATGTCGTTACAGAAAAGTTATTTAGATGTCTTGGTTTTTGCATTGAAAATCCTACAGAAGGTGGTTTGTTTGAGAGGATAAAAGCTGCTGTCTGTCCGCTCCGCCCCAAGGCCAGGATCGAATTCTTTATTCAGCCTCGGCCGGGTTACCAGGGTTCTGGAGACGGGCCTGTTTCTGTCGTAAAGGCCGTCGCCTTGTGCTCCAGTGACACAGGCTCGGATCCCAAAATCGACCTCTGGCGATTCGCCGCCGCCTGCTTTACTCGCTCGATAATGTGGCGGAGTCTCTTGTTATTCGGCATTGATTCGGCCCGCTCTGGTCCACTCAGTGTCCATCAACACGCCGCCTTTAGCCCCCAGCTGATCTGGAACAAGAACCCGCTGGTCGCGAGCACAATGACGATACCGCTCACATCCTCACGCCCTTATTAGGGCTGCAGAAAATGTATCAATCTGAGGGTGTGGTTTCAAATGCATTGATTTTAAAATGTTATAACTGACAATACTATTATCACAAGAATATTCAGCAACTTATTAATGTGAGTAATTGAGTAAGTGAGTGCATGAATGAATGATTGAAATGGCAATTCAGGGCATTATTTTAAAATGTCATAATTATAACCAGTAAATTACTACTATGGGTGAGTGACTGAGTGACTAAATGACTGAGTGAATGAGTGAATAATAAATGATAAAATAAGTGAGTAAATGAGTGAGTGAATGAACAAAGGAACTAAGTGAAGGATGAGAGACTGAGGGAATAAATGAGTGAATGACCGAGTGAATGGGTAAGAGAATAACTGAGTAAAGAAATGAATGAGTAAATGAATGAGCGAGTGAATGAATGAGTAAGTAAATAAGCGAGTAAATAAATAAGTGAGGGAGTGAATGAATGAATGAATGAATGAATGAATGAATAAGTGAATGAACAAATTAACTACGCGAAAGAATGACAGTGAATGAGATAAGTGAGTAAACCAATGAGTAAATGAATGAGTGAATGAGTAAATGAACGAGTGAATAAGTGAGTAAATAAGTGAGTGAGTCAATGAATGAGTAAATGAACAAGTGAGTGAATGAGTGAGTGAATGAATGAATAAGTGAATGAACAAATTAACTATGTGAAAGAATGACAGATTGAGTGAATGAGTGAGATAATAATTGAGTAAACCAATGAGCAAATGAATGAGTGAGTGAATGAATGAGTAAACGAGTGAGTGAATAAGTGAGTGAATGAATGAATGAGTGAACGAATGAACAAACAAACGAATGATTTCTCAAGGTACTGCATCCAATAATCACACAAAGACCAGTTTTACACCCCCCACTGTTTCACTCGCCTCATTCTTCCTGTATTGTGTATTAACTGTATTTATTGTTCTTGTTGTAGGTTCTGGGTGTAGTTTTGCACTGTTTTGTCCTTCATACAGCGACTTCATTATAGAGCTGCATGTGGATGGGATGACAACATTTTTCCCGACTCCTGATTACAGACGGTCTCTTTCTGAAGAGCAGTCAGTCCCGCTGAGTGATTTACTCCTAATGAGGCTTTTTAAACTGCCATAAAGTGGCGGAGACGTTAGGAGGCAATGAGATTAACGGTTCTCTCTGAAGAAATCGCTCTCGAAAAGTAAACAGAATGTGTTCGGTGTAAATTACACCGAGGGGTTTGATGCGATAAGTGTCTCCGATTTATCTGCCAAAGGCCCGAAGCCAGGTATTAAACACTTATCCTGTAGTAAAACATGTCAGACACACATTAAGGTGAGACTTACATTTGAGCTTCCGTCACACTAGGAAGCTGCAGTTTTGTCTCTCTTGCACCGTATAGAGCTCTTATATGAAGCCCCGCCTCTCGCCGTCATGCTATTGGTCAAGAGTTTTGCACGCAAAACGCGAAGAATCATTCACCCCATTTTACTTTTTTGTTTAAATAAATGAAAAATAGATTTTCAATGTGGTCTCATTCGTAGGTCACTGTGTGTCTTAACCATTTGGTTCATCGTTGGTTGGTATCGTATCTTTTTACATTATGAACATAAGAAGCTGTTTTTTTATTCGGTGTTTACATTTAAAGAGAGCTTGAGAAATCAGCTGTGGCCGACATAGAGCAAATACTTTATAGTGGTTAAAGTATTGAATTTGATATTGAATTTGATTCAAAAAGCTGCAGGTTTGTCTGTCTTGCACAATATGGGGCAATATGGTGGTTAGGGAGTTGTCCCTGTGATCATGAGTTCGAATCCCATGACTCCCAGTGGCACCACTGAGCTACCTTTGAGCAAGCTACACCCCCACCCCACCCCCGCCCCCCCGCGCACACACTGCTTCCTGGCTGCCCCCTGCTTCCCTTGGTGAATGGGTTAAATGGGTTAAACGCAGAGAAAGAGTTTCACACTGTTCACACTGTGTGCTGTGCTGTGGTGTGTTCACATGTGACTATATAGCGCTACTTTATGAAACCCTGCCCTGCAGAGGTCAAGATAACCAAAGCAGTGATGCTATTGGTCGACAATGTGAGCGTATCAGAGCTTCACACGGAAAATTTGTCCTTGGGAACAAAACGCAAGGTTTCAGACAGAGAAGTGTTTCACCAAAACAGGCCAAGCAAAGAAAAGCAGAAAAATAAGGGGAAAAACACACAGTTAGCCGTCACTGCTTGGTTTGACAAGCCTGAGAGATGCAGATAACGACAGAGGCAGGAAAAAGCCTTCAGCCAGCCATGCAAACACACACACACACACACACACACACACACACACAGCCTCGTTACAGCCGAAGTGCCGCATTAGCCACTGCTCTTGTCACCTGACAGCTCAGGTGCCCACACTGCACTCTGGAGGTGTGAACTTCACAGGACAAACACAAACAGAGCAGCAGAAAGGTATGATCTTCATCTCACAGACCTACAGTGGAGAACAGCTGCCGGTCTGAAGTACAGAGGCTGTCAAAACACCAACCAGACACGTGTTACACACAGTGCCGTGAAAAAGCACCCTCGGTTCTTTATATTTTTATCTGAATCACCTTGTCGGCGCAAAAATACTAGTCTATGCCTCTCAAACTCTCAAAATGAGAGAAATAGGAACAAATGTTTTACTGACAGGCTGCAAAGTGCCTAAAGATACAAGGAGCCTAGATAAAGGAGTTCCAACCACTCA
>JBBPCY010000039.1:20127292-20137440 GCA_037974405.1 Brachyalestes nurse
TGTTTTTCTTCTAAGGGTACAGGATGACTTCACCACATTGAGGGGCCAATTGATGGGGCCATGTACCGTAAAATCTTAGACGAGAACCTCCTCCCCTCAGCCAGAACACTGAAGAAGGGTTGTGGATGGTCTTCCAGCATGACAATGACACAAAACATTCTGCCAAGGTAGCAAAGGAGTGGCATAAGAAGAAGCATATTAAGGTCCTGGAGTGGCCTAGCCAGTCTCCAGACCTCAGTCCTATAGAAAATCTGTGGAGGAGCTGAAAATTCGAGAAGCAGCCAAGAAACCTAAAGGATTTAGAGTTTCTGTAAAGAGGAGTGGGCCAGAATCCCTCCTGTGATGTGTGCAAACCTGGTGACCGACTACAAGAAACGTCACTGCTGTGCTGGTCAACAAGGGTTTCTCCACCCTGCAAGTCATGTTTTGCTTGGGTATCAAATATTTATTTCACTCAGTGACATGCAAATCAGTTTATAACTTTTATGTAACATGTTTTTTCTTGATTTTTCAAAATTATTAGTGTATAAATAAATGCAGTAAAAAGGCTATATAGCTATGTATGTCATTGCAATGCACGTTTATACAGTGGTGTTGTACAGAAATGTACTGACATATTGTGATTTATGCTTGTCATTAAGTGGTGTAGTGATTTATTGGTGAAGATAGTGGTCTTGGTGTGTGTAGAAAAATGCTTTTGTTAATTAATTGGGAAACAAACACAATTTTCAACAGCATGTGAATGATCTAATTGAACTTTTTATTGAACAGTGAAGAAAGAGATCATTTTATTCTTAAAAGTACACTCCAAAAGTCATAGCACACAGCCGAGGAACCACATACATGGAGAGTAATATAATTTCCCAAAAGTCAGAGCTGTGTATGTGGGGGAGGAAATTGACTAAGTGCTTGGGTCAACATTTGTACTCTGTACACAGCATGATGATAAACAAGAGTGATCTGAATGTGCTTAACTCAAAGGTAGATTCAGTTTGGATTAGGTAGGTCATATCTTGTCCCATTTAAAGTGCTTGCACATATACATTTGGGAGAGCACATCAGTGAATCAATCAGTCCGGAGCAAAAAGAATGTAAAAACACATCAATTATGAACATTTAAGACTTCGCATTGCACATTGCCACATTATGCATTTGTGGCATCTTAAGAAAAGGAAAAGAAAAACAGCTCTGAAGAACAATTTCATCCTATTGTACATATATTATTATTCTATGGTACATATATTTATAACAATTCAGCTATTTCACTTTTAACCAATGGCATCCGCTCTGCAGGCCTGTTAACTTCTGCCACATCTTAATGCGCAGTTAAATGTCCAGTTAAGCAGAATTTACAGTGCCATTATAGTCTGGGGAAGCTTGCACATTCGCAGTTCATGGAAACGTTCAAAGGAAGGTCTCTTTTGAGTAAGACTGAACGGAGCGTCCCTTGGAGAGGTCTCTTGGTTTTGGTGTGCGTAGCAGTCGTGGCGCTGGTTAAGGTGGCAGTAGAGGCGGTTTAAAGGTGCACGTTCCCGTGCAGTGGCGTGGTGTGAGCATCTTGCAGGAAAAATGGTGTAAAGCGTCGTGAGCTTCTAGGAAAAAACATAGTTTAGTACAGTGGACAGCAGGGTGAAGCCACTATGTTATAAAAAATAAACAGAACATAGTTAAACAAGGGCTGAATCTCAGATCGCTCCCTAGTCCCTACTCCCTTTATAGTGCACTACACAGGTCATGAAATGCAGTATCTGCAACCAAGTGGTGAACTGTCACTATGAGAGTTTACAAAACTACAAATACAAAAACAAGTTATTGTCTCAAAGACAACACTGCCAGTATCGCCACTGGAATTCTGGTAGCTTTTTAATGCTAAGCTAACAGAACATGAACATTTTTGGGGCATTCTTTATTAAACATGAACATCTGAAGCTCGTAAAAGACATTCCATGCTATACTTGAAGATATAGGGATATTAACATATTTCACCTATGTTGCATTTCTAAAGTGACTCTTTCGGCAAAGAGTCCTAGCATGGAGCCGCCACTGTCTACCATCTGACAGTCAACTATATGGTTAAGCTACTGCTCCTATTTTCATTCAGTGATTCACAATCATTGGACATAAAAATGTGATTAGTTGCTTCCTCCATCACTTTCTAATTATGTTGGTCTTCCTAACCAATGGGAGAGCTCACTTAGTTATATCTGCCTAAATACCATGGAGAAACAAATTCTGATTGGATGATTTTCTGTCAGGTGTTTCAAAAATAGCCCTATTGTTTCCAACTAAAACGGAAAAATGAAAGGAGAATAGTCCTGCAGTACTTGCTGAGTTTTCAGTACGACGTACTCTATATGGACAAAAGTATTGACATTGCATTCAACAACATAGACTTTAACACTTTGAAGTACTTTGAAGCTATTACAGCTTCCACTCTTCTTGGAAAGCTTTCCATATAATTTTGGAGTTTGGGAATTTGTGCTCATTCATTCTATAGAGCATTGATAAGGTCAGGCATGATGTTGGATGAGAAGGTCTGTCTTGCAATCTTTGATCCAGTTCGTCCCAAAGATGTTGGATGAGGTTGAGGTCAGGGCTCTGTGTGTGTCAGTCAAGTTCACACTGAACTCATCCAGCCATGTCTTTATGGAGCTGCTTTGTGCACTGGGACACAGTCATGCTGGAAAATAGAAAAGGTTCTTCCCCAAACTGTGTACACAAAGTTGGAAGCATGCCATTGTCCAAAATATCTTGGTATGTTGAAGCATAAGGATTGCTCTTCACTGGAAGTAAGGGGCCACAGGAATTCAATAATTAAGAGGTGTGTCCCAATATTTTTGTCCATATAGTGTAATTCAAAAAAATCATTAGGCCTTCTCTGATGGCCTAGAAGGCCTACAGGGGGCTCCTGTCTGTAAATAGTGGATTAAATATCTATTAAAAATTAATTTATAGTCGGTTCAAATTGCAAGACTCCCTATCTAATATTTATAGCACTATTTGAGTGTAGAAGCCATAGTTTTATCATGTACACAGCACATTATATAGGGTGCAGGGAGGAATTTGAGATTCAGTCATGTTGTACATAACTGTACATCACTGGCACAAAAGACCTTAAACATTTTTAAAATCAAACATTCAAGCCTATATTAAATGTAAAAAATCAGATTTCAAAGTCACTTTGATGTGGTCTAACACAAAATGAATACTGTTACTAATCCAATATTTTAAAATGTGATGCTTTAAATAGTAACACGATTACATCTAAAAAAAAAACGATCATGTTCAAACTACCCTCTACTACCTCACAGAGAGAAATACACAGCTAACAACATGACATCGCACTGTGCGGGTGTAGCATTTCAGCCTAGATTTGTTACAGGACTGGATCAGATTCTTTTGTTCCCCCCTCTGATATCTGATCCAGAATTTTCTGCTAAAATCGGACTGATACCTGGTATTGGATTGGTGCCGTTGCTAAAAAGTAGCACTTGCATATTTGTTGCTATTTATTTATTTGTTTGTTTGTTTATTTATTCATTTATTTTACTGAGGATCTGGCTGTTCAGAGAGTCGAACAGCGTGGGCTGAATGTTTTCTGTTGGCTGTCACTATAAATTACCTTTTAGCTTCTGCTGAATTGCATAACGAGCCTTTCTCTCTTGATCCAACTCGTTGCACAAAGTGTCTAAAATAACAAAACAAACAAAAAACAAAAATAAATCAGAAGAAAGAAAATCAAATCAAAACTTTTGTTTTGGCTTTCGTCCTTATTTCATATCAAATTTATGATTGGCCTCCTGAAAATATGCAAGTGTCACTTTTATATATTTATAAAACACCGTGTTTGTAAATAATGTAATAAACTAGCTTACAACATTTATTTTCTAACACTTGGTTGCGTGACCCCGGGCCCAAAAGGTATAGGTTAGTGAAAAAGTTTACACATATTCTTGTGTCCAAATGTTGCATCTTTAGTGTAGAACTATAGCTGTATTGCTAGAAAACACTAGAACTCCAAATAGCCCAAATCCTCTCCATAAAAATCCATCACCAAAACCTCTCTCAACCTTCATTAAGGTGGAGTAGAATCATCCAAGGATTTTAAAAGCACAATATGACTTACTGAGAGCTGTAAAAATGAGCAAAACGTCACCACTACAGGCCTCCATGTCAGACAACACCAGGACTGGTGTTCACAAAGCAGTTGTTAATAACAGGACTAAACCACATCCACTTGCACACAGAGCCTTAATGAAAATCTGGATACGTTTTGAGCCAGTTGAAATTTTGGTTACAGATATGATTTGGGTGACTGTTGACTTCTAGTGTTTTTACTCATAAGCCTCATAGCTCCAGGAAAAACTAAATAAACTAAATTTGGACTCAAAAACTTGGTTTGACTATATGTGGAAAAAGTGGAAAACTGTGTACTTTTTGCTGAACTAGTGCTTTAACAACAACTTAAATCCTGTAAAACTTACAGCAGTCTCCTGAGAAAGTTCCTCTCCATTTTAGTCCCTTCTTCCACATACTGGGTGCACATTTCAGTTTTTTTGTACCTATTTCCAGGTTTCACCTGCTTTTCCACATTGAGAACTGAGATTGTGGTCTGGTGGACAGTCAAGGAGTTTGGATGTCTGCACCCAAGAGTCTCAGGGGACTCCTGTAATCGTTACCTGACAGGCCTGTGTAATGTGTTCAGGCAAGGGGACTTACAACCAAGTATTTGAAAAGAAATGATGCAAGGACATTTTTTTGTCTTTGTAACATATTTTAGCTAATAATGAATTACTATTTTCTTTGTGTTTGTTCCATCATTCTTCGACCCATTCCCTCACAGCATACACACACGGAGGGTGTTTCCCCTGAACTCACCGCGCACTATGTGCAGCTGCTGCACCATCTCCTCCCTGTAGGACAGCTCCCTCTTCATCTGATCCTGAAAATGATCTGTTCAACACACACACACACATAGCTGTATTACACTATACACTCAGCAAAGGCCATGTATTTCAGACTGTGTGGGTTTTAAAGGGCCCATGTCCTACATTTGTTTTATTTTTGTCTCCCTGAAGTAGCTTATAAGGTTTACATGCTTTTATTTACCAAAAACATATTTCGTTTTCACAGGTCCATTTCCAGTTGTTTTTGCTTTCAAGACTGATATATGAAAATTATCTCTGTTCCAGTTGGCTGAATATATTGTGCTTCATTCAAAAAGCAGTCGGAAACACTTTCTAAACTTCTAAAAGTGGCGCTAACCTGTAGGCCAAATACGGGAATTTATGTACATGCATAGGTTTCTGTGGCAAACACAGGGAATCAAAAAAGGCTGTTCTTGCAACTTAATTTCCACATATGGACCGTATGGACCAATAGGTGAAACTTCAATAGTACACTTATGTACACTTGACTTTTAATGTTATGGGCCCTTTAAGGCTCAGTTCACAACAGTGTGATCCAGTTCTACCTTTCAGACTCTGAAATTCTCGCTCCATCTTCTTCCTGAGCTCCACCTGCTCCACCAGCTGCTTCTGAAGTTCCTCTATAATAAACGAAAGGAGCCTGTTTAGTTTCTGGATATTCACACATTTACAGTAGAGCACTATTTTTAACCCGTTCCTGCGTGAATTGAATATGAAAAGGATGAGAAGCTGAAGGAAAGGCGTACACTTCATTGCAATTCTGAATAAGTTCATAATAATTAAGACACATCAGTCAAAAGCAATAAATAATCATTATATATTGTTATTATTATAATACAACATTCATATGTAATCATTCTTTTTATGACTATTTAATATAAATACCTAACATTTTTAAGTTCACAAAGCCAAAGGCTACAAAGCTTACAGGTTTAGAGACTCTACAAATAGTCATGAAGTCATGAAGAGTAATTTTAGAGATGCCTTAGAAAAACTACTTTTGGTTCCGTAAAAAAACAAAAACAGAATTATGAGGGTACAAAATACATTAAAATGAGCTCCACAAATGTAAAAGTTCTTTAAACTTTACAAACGTTCTTCATACTTATTAAAAAAAAAAGAGGCATCTAAAGAGGCATCTGTTGTTCTTTTAAAGTGGTTCTTTTACAACATCACTCAAAAAACCCTTCCTGGCACCTTTATTCTTAACTGTTGAATGTCTGATTGCCTAAAATGAACAGAGTACCATTAACTCAGAAGATACAGGTCCTGAATAACCATCTGGCTGCTTCCTCAGAACATTAAAGCTACAGTACTAATTATAGCAATTCAGGAAAATTGGCATAGAAAAGTGATGCCACAGACAAACCACTTTAGTTCCTTAAAGAAACATTTCAAAAAATGAGATACACCATAAATACAAAAAGTAGCCAGACACCCCAAATAAATGAATCCTGCTACTACTGTATAATATCTATAGACAAGCTCTGCCTTGTATCTTAGTCATGTATTTATTTAGTTAATTATTTATTGCTGTCTACCTCAACCTTTGCATTTCTTTGCATTTTTTTTTTCACATTTAAGGACTAGAACACAGTATGTTATGATACTGTATTCACTCACACTAGTGCTGTCACGGTCCCCGTTAACTACACTGTGTTGTCTTGTCCTGCAAATTATTGTACTGTTGCTCTTTTATTATTAATTGTATATATTTAGTCTCTTTAGTCATGTCTTGCCCGCACTGTGGCCTGTTTTTGTTCTTTGTGGTGTTCTTTTTTGTTCTTTGTGGGTCTGTTGTTGTTTATTTGTGTTGCACCATTGTCCTGAAGGCATGTTGTTTCATTTCCCCGTGTATTGTGTTTATTGTTAAAATGACAAACATCTACTCGATTTATTTGACTTGACCTGATTCATCTATTTACCTCTTCTAAATACATTTCCTTTACATGGATGTTCATCAAACATCAAAAAGGTTCTTCACACTCATACATCTCATTTACAAAAAGTGTTCGTTTTCAGAACCAACCATGGAAAGGAAGAAAAAATGGTTCTTTTATGGCAAAATGTTTCTGGCTCCTGCAAGTTTTAAGAGTAAAGAGCAATAATTTGCTAATAGATTACTCCAAAAGTTACAAATAACCGACTTTCAAATGAACAAGCATTTCTAGAAGGTATTTCTGGGCCATTCAGAACTAGTTTAAAGTGTTAACATGAACTGAAAAAGAATACATGACTGAACACACTCCATACACTCCAACATCAGTCCAGAGTGAACAGTTGTATTAAATGTTGTTTTTATTCTTTCAGTCAGATCTGGAGTTTGTATTTTTGATCAGTAAACTCTCACGTGAGCAAAGGCTGTGAAACTGTTTGACTGATTTGATTTTTTCCAGATTTGTGCTCAGGGAGCAGATGGGCCACATTTAGAGCGTTTAAGGCGGGCCTTAAAGAGTTAATATCTTATAAATAAGAGTGAGCTTTTTAACGGATTTTCCTGTCACGCTTTTCGGCGTGTTTTACAGACAGTGATCAGTTACAGAAAAGCAACGGCTGCCGTTTTCTCAAGCATGATATTGGAAGATAATGAGCAGTGTTGCCTCGGGCTCTCTCTCTCTCCCTCTCTCTCTGTCGTTCTCTGTGTGTGTGTAGGACAGTCTGTAGCAGTTCAAGGACATTTGTGAATAATGCGTTGCGTTTATTTGGCTCTTTTGTGTAAAAACAAAGGAAGCAGCCCGTCATTTAGTGCAGATCAGACTCACACGAACATCAGACAGAAACATTGCCCGAACACGAGGCGAGACTCCCCGCCCATCAAGGAGCTTCACTAACAACGTCACTTCTTTGTTCAGGGCCTCAGCAGAATCAGAGCCGTGATTCTCAAAGTGTGGGGCGCAAAGTGTGTGTGTGCATCAGAGTCATTTTAACGACAGAACAAAGAATTCACATCGGTTGCGTCAGCAACCTGTTCATTCACTGCTGTCAGAGCCTTAGAGGGTAAAATGGACAGATAATAAACAGGTGATGCTTATGAGAGAAACGAGGCAAGTGCTGATACCCGGCAAAAAAGACAAAGGAACTATTGCCTTGTTTCTCTAAGAAGCATCACCTGTTTATCTTTTAGCACCTGTCAAATATCTGGCTCCGTATTCAGTTAAATATAACAATTCACTGAATTGCATTTCGCCTTGTCATGTTTTTTTGCCTCTTTATTCGAATGGCAATTCATTTTGCAATTGACAATTCAATATCATTTAGAGAAAAATACTATTTTGTATTTACTATTAGATATGTAATGCTATTTGTTATTTTTATTGATATATGGATTCAATTTTATCATATCCTCATTGCAAAGCTTATTAAATTAAAACAGTAGATAAAACAACGAAACAAACACTGCACGAGACACCACAAATTACCAGGGTCCTGTTCCAGGGACTGGGAGGGGTTACAGATTACAGACGCCACAGGTACACAAACTGAGGAGATGGCAGGACTGAGGTGAGTAAAGATCAAAACAAAAACAACAGCACGTGGCACAGGAAAACAACAAATGGCAGTTTTCCACTGGCACAAGGAACTGTGCCGTGCTGCAAACAAATGTTTTTCCATTACAAAAATTTTCTATTACATGCTGGCAAAAAAGCAGGACACCGCCAAGCTGATCACATTGTTGCTGTTTGATTGGTCAATTTTTTTTACTGTACTTTCTACTGATACAGCTCCAGGGATGCAATTTTGGGACGTGTAGGCAACACTGTTACTGGGCTAAGATTAAATGAAAAATGCTGCAACTTCCATGTAATTGCAGTAGGGTTCAGAAACAGTTGCCACATGCTTGTCCCCTAGACTCCATAAACAATAGTTTGACAGGGAATCAAATGGCCTCTAGCACACAACAATAACATGTGGCAGCAGTTCAAAGAAGATATGTGAAGAATCTTACAGACACATCTAAAGGTGACATTGACCAAAGGCTGCAGGCTATGACAACTATCATTCTCAGTTATGCGACGATTCAGCTACATTGAAACAGGGAAAATCAAGGTACCCCCAACAACCGCAAGGCCACCAGAATATCACAGTTCTGTAAAGAGATGAGAACTCTCAAGAAGAAGCACGAGGAGGCCAGTGAATTGCAATGGCCCCCAACTACTGAGTTTGAGGTCCAGGAAGTTGTTAAGGCAGCAAGATCAGCTTTAAGTGGGGTACCAGGCATTGTGTATAAGTCCTGTCCACGATTCCTCCAGCAAATGTGGAAGATCCAGAGAGAGATCTGGCATAGAGGAAGAGCCGCAGGCAGTGGAAAGGTGCAGAGGGTGTTTAGATCCCAAAGAGGACAGCTCTAAAGACACTGAGCAGTTCAGATTCATTTCACTGCTCAGCACAGAGGGCAAGATATTCTTCAGCATCTTGTCTTAGCAGCCGACAAAGTTTCTAATAAAGAATAAGTTCATAGGTATACTAGTACAGAAAAGGAACACCTGGCTGTTTGGACCATACATGAGCTGTTACACAGTTTCTGAGAGAGGCGAAGGTAGGTCTATCTTGCATAGTCCTGTGGTTGGACCTTGCCAATGCCTATGGGTCCATACCACATAAGCTGGATTAAGAGACTCTTCAAAGATACTGTGCAACAAGTGAAATAAACAACCTCCTTCTGGATTATCACAAGAACTTCCAGAGGAGAGTTCTGGGTTTTCAGCATCAGAGTGGCTCAGGCTTGAGAAGGGAATCATCACTGGCTGCACCACTTCAGTCATTCATTTCGCCCTCAACATGAATATGGTGGAGATGGAGTGATTTTATGTGTCATTGTTTTTGCTTATTCACTGTTGCAAGCAAATTTCACAGATGTTCAATAAATTAAGATTTGGGGAATTCTTTGTTGTGTTCCTCAAACCATTTCCGAACAGTGTTGAAGTGTGGCAGGGTGCATTATCCTGCTAAAAGAGGTCGCTGTCATAGGGCTCACTGTTGCCATACAGGGGTGTATTTCGTCTGCAGCAATGTTTAGGCAAGTGGTATATGTCGAAGTAGCATCCACATGGTACCAAGGTTTCTCGGTAGACAGGGGCGCAGATAGCATTTTTAATGTGGGGGGGACGAAACGGCGGTGGCGGGGGGCGGTACTTGGCGACGGGACCCAACGAATCGGCGGTTGTGGGGGCGGGGCATGGGGCGGGGCTAGGGGACGGGCACTAGCTCTCAGGACCACAG
>JBBPCY010000039.1:20153129-20165623 GCA_037974405.1 Brachyalestes nurse
AGTCCTCTGAATTAAAAGACTAGCGGTTTCCTTGGTTACGTGTTACCCCCTACACACACACACACACACACACTCACATATATGTATTTCTAAACATATCCATGCATACTCAATGATCACACTGAGCAAACACATGCGTTTACACTCTCTCTCTCTCTCTCTCTCTCTTTCTCACACACACACACACACACACACAAGCTGTAATAAATCAGAGCTCAGACGGTCACTTGCTAGTTTTGGCTGGACTGGGACAGGCCACCCTCACACACACAGATACACACCCCACCACCTGTGTGTCCCTCTGTTCTGGGCGTGTGTCTGTATGTGGGAGAAGAGAGACGGTATGTGTGCGTGTGTGTCTACTCGCATGCCAGGAACAGCACCTCCATTAATTAACCCACCTGCTGCTAACATTGCACCCATGCAGGGGAAGTTATTAAGACAGGAAAAGCAGAATAAATACTCTTTTAGTTAGGTCATTATCAGCTCCTGCTTACCTCCACACTGTCGGACGGGGAAAAAAAAATCTCATTTAAAAGTGTGGCTACATTAATCACAGCCCCATATCAAAGTGTGATAATCACCTGAATTCTCCATTAAAATACAACTACCAAACCCAAGGGAAATCTCACCTTACTCTTTAATTGTTTTGAGTCTGTGATAGGCTTTTTAATCTAAGATTAATTTATGCTATTTTAAATAACTCTATATATGATTAATAAGCTTGAAAATTAAAAGGAGTCTAAAGCAATTATAACAAGTGGTTGGTCATCACCTCATTAGAACGTGTTGGCTAACAGCGACAGCGGAGTGCAATGTGTGTCAGTGTGTGTGTGTGTGTGTGTGTGTGTGTGTGTGTGTGTGATATCGGAGCAGGGAAAGAGCACGAGAGAGACAGGCAGAGTAAGAAAGGTGAAAAGGTCACTGTTATAACTAGGTCTTTTCAGATTTGCATACTAATGACATGCTCCCACTGGATACAGACAGACGTGTGTGTGTGTGTGTGTGTGTGTGTAGACTTGGCTAAAAGCTTCGGGAATGCTGATCTCCTAATTCAGCAGTCACCAAGGGAAAGACTACTGGTCTAAATTACAAAGGATCAGGGCAGGCTTACCAAGACTAGCATTACGTCCTGCAGAATGACTCTCTAACAAGACCCAATTGCATGAAGCCTTTCTCTCTCTCTCTCATACACGCACATACATACACACACACACACACACACACACACACACACACACAAACCCACGAGCACCAACTTGCCACTAGCACAGTTTTCAGGACTGTGAAGCTAAGGTTCAGCTAATTTGCTACAATCTTAACATTCTAATGCTTGATAACTCTGGTCTAAAGTGCTATAAACAGTGTAGTGGATAACACAGCTATCTCCCATGCAGCAGACTGGGGTTCCATTCTCAGTCCAGGCATCACACCCAGGTATACAAATAAGCAAGACTCCTAATGCCACATTCTCCTACATTTTGAACATGAAGGTTCACCACATCACACCCCAACCACCTCCCTGTCCTTATTTAAAGTACTGCCATCAAAGCTTTTCATTTTCCTTTTACACAACAGAATTTCACCCCTTTATAAAATTTGGTGCATTATATATTCAATGTTATATAAATAAAATGCTGGATCATGCCTATACACACACTGACAACATTGTTCTGTTATAAAAAAGGCAGGAAAAAAGCAATTAAAAGATAATATGGCATGTAATTCAAGCTCAAAATATTGAATAAAATTAAAAAATGTAATTTAGTCTCATTTATCCATTTTATATCAACTGAATCAGTTATAAAGTAAAACAACACAAAGTGATTCCAAAGTTTTAAACTGTACTTTATATGGTCCACAGTTTGCAATAACTGTGCAGAGCTTAGACTAGAATTCACTAAAAGTAAACAAATTATGAAAAAAAAACCCAAGTGTGATTATTTGATTGAGAAAATCTTACTCAACAAAATGTAATGATTAATTGGTTAAGTGGTCAACCTCCTCTGTGGTTAGGAGAGCTATGTGGTTGAGTGTGTGTGTATGTGTGTGTCTGTTTGACTGTCTCTTTCTTTGGGGGTTGGGGCCTTAGCAGAAAGCCACAGTGTTAGCAACCTAAAAAGGAGGATCACCCTCACGGGACTCCTGAAACGTCCTCAGTGTGCTAATGTGTAAACAAGTCATCAGAGCAATGTCAAAGGGCTTTCAAAGCCCGCTCTCTTCCCACTCCCCACGGCACAGGCCACAGGCATTCAGCAAGCCTGCGGATCTCTTAAAGGGCCTGTCCCATGAGAGCTAGCTACCTACACACACACACTGCATGGGCTGCAAGATATGGACAACATACTAGTATTGTGATCTGGCTGTTACATTTAGTGATCTCAATATGCATTCATGGTTCAAAATAAGCCTGCTGGGTTACATTATATATTTACAACATTTAAGATTGCTGGATTGCATTACTATCTTGATTCTCTCACACAGAAACATTCATCTGGAACTGTGATTGGTCAAGAGGCTGCCTAGAAAAAAACAATGGTTAAAGAGCTCATTTTGTTGTAGTCAATACTGTAATAACCATTTACAAAAGATATACTGAGCAGACATAACACACTCACACATATGACCATGCACACATCCATATGCTCATTTACAGAATCACAAATATGCATTTACAGACAGCGCACACCCACCATGTCAAACCTCAGGCCGTTTTGGGGAGGGGCAGATTCTATAGGTTTCTCAGATTTGAGGAGTGGGCTCAAATGTTCTATAAGGAGGATTGGCTCTTTTGTCCCACACAGCATCATCTGCTGCAGCTGGGGCTGCAGTCCGGCGTGCTCCTCTGGGACCGGGCCAGAGATGGACCACTGATGGGGAGGTGAGCTGGGGGACAAAGGTGCTAAAAGGCTGAGTGACAATAAGAGAAGCCCAGAGGGAGGGGGGAGATGTCAATCATCGGACAATCATTGTTGAAGTCTTTCTCACACACGCACACACACAAACAGGAGCCTAAACGAATGCTCCAGGACGCCAGGATCAGCTTCGTCTTTGTCACAAGTTGAAACGCGCAGAAATAAACAGACTGAACCCAAGGTAGTGTAGTGTTTAGTTATATAAAATTAATAAAGCTGTTCAGTTATAAGAGTGAGGAATTAAAGTGTGGCAATTTAACAATCACTTTAAATGTCATCATGTACAGTTATAAAAATACTGGAAGACCAAGAGTGAAAAATCATCTCTGGTTACTTAGAAGAAGCTTTCAAGAGCTCAAAAGAGAAAATAATCCAGTATTTTGTAATATACTCAACACACAAGCAAATGCAAATGTTTGGGTGCCCCTAGTCAAATTACCCACTTCTAAGTAAAAATAAACACACACCCTCTACACAGATAACACTTTTATTGCATTGTTTATTTGTTTAATTTAACACCCTCAAAATAAACCGTAAAACTCAGTAAATAAGTACAAACGAAAGTACTGCATCTAAGATCTCTGTACAGAATGTGTTTACTTATTCTCACTTCAAAATTTGACTGGGTTTTTTTTTTTGCATACAACTGTGCAACAGAAGTCAACAAACATCAGTCCTTAGGCTGAAAAAATGCTGGGATTCGGTTTTAATGATTCACCTGAAATTCTATTTAGTATGTCTTCTTTGGCACCAATCCAATAAAGCAATACAATGTTGGTCCCTTTTAAGAGTGTACATAGTCACGCACATGCAGACATCATTCATCATTCAGCCAGCATGTCTTTGAGAGGACACATTGGCTCTCTCACAGGAGCAGGCAAGAAGAGAGGATGAGAGCAACCACTGAGATTCAAATGAATAAACTGAAAGATATGTAGATATGAATGATATTGAGCACTCATTTAATGATATTAATAACATTAACTGCCCCAAAACTATACTATATTATTACACAACAACATTATTTCATCATTATCTCAGAACACATGACATTATGGCATGTCATATGTTCTTAGATATGTTTATTAGTTGACCCAAATAATGCAGACTAATGAACCATGGCACATTCTTGTTTCACCAGTACATTTTTAATATATTACGAAGTGCCAAGAGTCACTAAAAAGTCTGAAATAGCTTCTGAAGTAAATTTGAAGTAGCTTCTAAAACAAAATGCATTACCAAAGTAATTATAATTGGTGGAAAGATCAGCAATCAATCTAGTCGCAAACATTACCACAAAAATATTCACTCAACACAAGTAGTACATTTGGGTGAATCTATGACTAAAAATATATACAAATGATTTACAATTTTCCAAATGTCATGCATATCTGACTTCTCTCATTGTTTACAGACGACTTTGTTGTAACATTACAACTAACAAGGTTGGCTTGCTCTCACAGATACTATATTTACTATATACTATAGATACTGACCAGAGGATTCAAATAATAAACTTTGTGATTTACACACACAGCACAGGAAACGGAAATATTTACAGTGAAATATTTACAGTGAAATAATCACAATATCTGTCCGCTGGCTGTGATTAGATGCATTGCTATGGTTATATGTGAAGATGAACCTTGTAACTGTTTCAGCTGCATTACATGTTCGATTTATATTTTACTCTAAGTTTGCCCTGCTCTTTTCCCAGTATAATTGCAGTGTTAGTATTTGTCCATAACTGGCAGCCATACTCTTTGAAATGGAGTGATGACAGAAAAGTTGTCCTACTGGACAGAGGAGAAACAATTTGCTGCTCAGAGTCATGAGTGAAGACACATGTCCCTCTAGATGACACACTACCAAACTGACACACACACTCGCTAGCACCAACACACACCCATACACTTTGCATTTGCACCTGGTTCTCGGCGGACTGTGCTGCTATCCATGGTGCTGAAACAGCCCTGGCTGCTGTGCTGACAGCCTTTAAAGACCTCAAGTGCAAATAGCTGCAACCTTGTGCGCTAACGTGCTATCAGAGATTTCCATCAAGTCCACACAAAGGGTGCAAGTCTCCACGGCAAACAGACAGAGGAGAGAAAGGGCAAACAACTTCTCTCCACAAGAACTTCAACCAACTCAGATAAGCAGCGGAGCACATTTCATTATGTATGTTACTGAGAAACTGTTAATGAAGGAGAAAATGAAAGAGACTTAAAGGAAGACTTCTGGATGATATCAGTAGCCATCTCTAACATACAAGGTGTCATCAGAGTAGTAATTTTAATTTGAACCCACATGTGTGTCTTAATTAGGTTACCTTTGCTCTTGTGGACATATAAAAATTATATTTAATCAAATAAATTGGCAGACATTGGGTAGAAAAGTAAAAGAACAAGCCTAAGTAACCTAACCTGTATTGAGAGTGAAACAAACTGAAAATCTTGAGTCAACCAAGTTCACTTACTTTCTTAAGTTAAAGTGGTGCATAATTTCATCAAACTGTCTATCGCTCATTTTTCCCCACCTGGTGTGCATTTCCATACACACCCAGCAGCAAGACAAGAGCGTCTTGCTATCACTGTTCAGACTGATAAACATTTGTTTCATATCAGACAAAGTAGATAGTAAAATGTAAGTTCTGTGTGAGAAATTCTGAAAGCCATGGCGATTTTCACATGCAGTATCTATCTGGTACTCGAGGCTGACACTTCCTAAATTATAACAAAAACAATTCTGTGGTGTACATCAAATCTGCAGACAGACCCTATTAGCATGTTACCTGGAAGAAAACTTTCTCTGATGTCTGTAACACTTGCTTTTTTCTTATTTTGATAATGATCACTAGTTGCATCTACAACTGGATCCTAGAACACAACCTGCATATTGAGTGCCTGCCTTACTCATTTCTCCCTGCTCATGTTACTGTGCTTAGTCCAGCATGAGGTACACCACTGACAGTCTTGGACAGAGAGATGCTGATTAACTTTGCTGTCTTAAGACTTGAGAAGACCAGGACCACACTTAGAGCTCAAAGAGGCTTGATCAATAAACCCAGCTGGTTTTTGAGCAGTGCTTAATCATTGCTGAAAATTTAGCTCAACACTATGTACAGTATCATACAAATATTTGAACATTTGGTCACACTTTACACAGACATGCTGTACAACACATACTGTGAGATTCTATAAAGTTTACATATTTATCCTAGAATGTAAAAGCCAATACCAATTTAGAAATCTGATTTTTGAGAATCTCAGGCCTTGACTTTTTACATTCGGTAACCAAGGTTATTTTTATTGGTCTCAGATTAGAAAGAAGAATGGTAGTATTCAGTGTTACCCCTCCTCCATCCAGTTCAAATACTCCTTAGAATTACAAATGATGGCATTAATATATAAATATATCATAAATATTCACTCACCATGAGGTTATTGGGAGCAGGACGTTCTTTTGGTTGCTTTCTCATGCTGTAGAGAGTAAGAAAGTCCATATCAGTGTGTTTGACTTAAAAAAAAAACACTACTGCAGCAAGGACTGTTGAGGAACTGGAGGATAATCAGTTACTCACATTTAAACAAAATGGACAAGGAAAGAACCACACAGTGCAGTGAAAAAACCTTTCTGCCTTAAGACTCTTAACATGTTAGGAAAGCAAAGAGACACTTGGAGACACTGTGAATGTGATGTTTTCGACTGAAACGTAGTATCAGGAATGTTTATGTGCTCAGCGTTTCTGCTCAGTGACACCTGGGGTTGGTATTGGGGGTGAAACCTGATATTATTGGTTAACATTATATTACCTACTCACTTGGTCTGGTGGAATAGATTAACACAGATGAAGAAAACAAGACCACTGTCTTTTAAATGGTATCAAATAATGAATCATGCACTGAACAAAGAATGTTAAAAAGGTTTGATTGGTCACCACTATTACCCCACAGTCATCCTCTTGTCCTTTTGACTGTTTTGGTAAGGAGTTAAGGTGAAACAGCCCATTCTTGTTAATGGCAGTGGGAAAGGTAAGTAAGCCCATTAACAGCTCTCTCCTTGGCACGGATCTACTTCATGCAGAGGTAAATCAGTCAACCTGACCCATTTAAAAGATAGGAGGGATTAAGGGGACATCGAGATGTACAGAGGGGCTGTTTGTGCCATGATGAATGAAGCATCCTTAAGAACACGCTAATAATAGCAGGGTGTGCTGAAATACCAGTGCCAGGCTTGGGTGGCACCTGGAGCCAGGTGACCTGTTTGTGTAAATAAAGCAGGTGGCAAGTAAACAACAGCTGCTAAACAAGCCCTTACACATCTGGCTGTTGCCATAGCGCTCACAGGTCTGACACAGCAAAGGGAGTGAGGGGGATGAGGTACAGGAGTTGTGGGAATTTGGGGCATAACCTGGGAGAGACGACTGAGCGCACATGTGTGTGTGTGTTTGGGCAAGAAAGGGCAGGGCAGTGTAAATATTTTCATTGATGTAAAGCTTGGCTGACTATATAATAAAATCATCAATCATAGTCCACTGACTGTACTGCATGGCTTTGCTAGAGCAGAGGTGCACTTGGTTGGTAGAAGGGAGAGCTGTACTGGCGATATATCGGCTCATCCATTATACCAGTTGAAATTTCTCTCATGGCTTGTGTTTTGCAGTACCCTTTAGGTATGTCTGAAGTAAAGCAAAAAGCCACACATGCCAAGGTTATTTGGTTCAAGTGAATGTCTGATATATGGACGTTTCAAGGCAAAATGAAAACCTTCCCATTCTGGTCTGTAGTCAGTTTCAGTCAGAGGCAGTAGACATGAGAAAGAAATATAGAAGGAAAGGCCAGTCTTTTGGGATTGGTCTTTAGCCTAGCACAGAAAACAGAAGGCTTGCTGTACTTCCATTTCTTCTACACTTCTGTCTCACGTCTTGACAACACACGGCAAGACTCTAAAGAATAGTGAGGATTATCAGCGTGACTGATTTGCAATATTTACCAAATTCCAGCAGTGCAAGCATCTACAACTGGAAAGTGCATCACTGATGTATTAGGTGCACTTAACAGACATACAGTCAAGTCCAAATATTTGGACGTCAACGAAGTTATGATTATTATTTAGGCTCTATTGAAAATCAGTAGTGAAAATGATCTCAAAGTGCAAATCTTCAGCTTTAATATAAGCTTTTTACTTCAGAATCTGGTGAATGCTGCAAAAATTACAATGACCTCCCCCACACATGCATTTTAGGGGAATAAAATAATTGGTACTCTTTCACAACAGAAAAAGAATGCTCTACAGGAGGCACGCATGTCTGTGATAAAGTCGACAATCAAAAGAGGATTTCAAGTGAATTCAGAGGCATTACAAGATATAAACCACTGGGAAACCTCAAAAACAAGAAGGTCAGATTATACTTTGTATAAAACATGTATTTAAAAACTTTACAGTTGTAGAACAACATCTTATGGAGAGATGAGACAAAGATTAACTTCTACCAGAAAGATGGGTAACATTATGCTTAACTGGCTTCTTTATGTTAGCAATTCTTTAATATTTCAGAAAAGATTTCTTATAGTGCTAAATTCTTTCTATGTCTGATTCTAATTCTAAGCTTAAAATCTCGACAAGACTTGACTCAGGCATGCACCCCAGAAATGTGGGACTCAGTTCAGTGAATTAGACACACTCACCACTGTGTTATAAAGTGAACAAATTTCTCACTGAACTGTCCAACTGGAAACACAGGTGGGTCCTAAAAAAACAGTGGTAAAGAGTATTCTGTTAGAAAGAAAAATATGACAACAAAAATCCATATAAAGAGCAAATATAAATAAACAATACAACAATCCGTATTTTTCTATGAAACTGAATGAATCTTTGTGGTACTAAACTACTGTCAATTATCTTTCAAATCTAATCACTGGGCTCTGCAAAATCAAAGTGTAAAAGAATGATTAAATGGAAGAGGAGGTATTTAAAAAAAGAGAGAGAGACAAAAATACCTGGAGGAACTCATATTACAAAAAATTGTCAGATAAATGAAAAATATCTAAATTAAATAAATTAAATACAAATGACCACAAAATAATGTTTCCTGTATTTATGTATTTAACACAGTCAAGGAAAATCAATAAGAATATAAAAAAAAACTGCAGACTGATTAAGGAACTCATGTTTAAGCTTTTCAAAAAAATACAACAAATGCTCGTAGTGAATGATATGCAGGGTGCATGTGTCCTTGATGAAGAGGTTTTCCTTTGGTGAAAAGAAGCAGCGTATATTAATTTTTCTGCAGCACCTGAACCCCTCTTTTGTTGGAGAGGGTACAATGCAGAACAATGTATAACCGTGATTACAACCTAAACAAACACAGAGGCCCTGAACGAAAAGACGGAGGAAGACAGCAAGGATGTCCTGTTTTCACGAGAGACAGAGATCGAGAAAGACAGACACAGAGAGAGAGAGAGAGAGAGAGAAAGAAAGAAAGAATACTAGTGGACACGGGTTCAAACAAAAACTATTTCAGCAAAAAAACTATTTCAGCAAAATTCTTTAATAAAATGTAAGTTCCCACAACAGCTCTTCAGCAGCCTCAAACCCACCAAACCCAAAAATGTTCAGAAGTACAAACAGAAATCCCAGGCAGAGAATTTAAATTTCAAATTGCGAATGAAGAACTTGAAGTCTGGTTCTCACATTGTCCTGACCTCGTATTGTAAGTCGCTTTGGATAGAAGTGTCTGCTAAATCAATGTAATGTAAAGTAAATAATGATTTGTGAGCTATTAGCACCACACAATATGAGAAGTATGGACAGTTGTTCCTGGCTAAAATGGATAGCGCATTAAAGAGGATTTACACTTAATTTGGAACACTGATTACTTTCTTATAGCTTATTAATGCAATATTATAATATATTACGCTATCCTGTCCATGAGCTGGCTCAGGATAAGCCAAAAAAAAGTGCACACATATGCTCAAACCTGTTACTGACCAAGAAAAAAAAAAAACTTTTACATTTGTTTTACATTATTTTCTTTAATTTATGTTTAACATTCTAAATCTTTGATACTTTAGGACATTTAAATTTCAATCTGTAAACAAACAAAGTAGTTTTGGAAACAATATACGATTTTCATGTTTGATTTCAACGTATGTCTGGCCAGCCCATCGCAGATGAATCAGCCTCCTCAGAGTTGGGTAACCTCTATAATGATATACACAGCACTACACTAATTAGACCAACTATTTCAGTCAGTTCCTAGATTTAACTGAACATGAAAATGAAAATTAGCAACAAAACAAAGAGGAAATCCTGAGTAAAAATCTTTGTCACGCAAACACCAAAG
Source organism: Brachyalestes nurse (assembly GCA_037974405.1). Taxonomy (NCBI): domain Eukaryota; kingdom Metazoa; phylum Chordata; class Actinopteri; order Characiformes; family Alestidae; genus Brachyalestes; species Brachyalestes nurse. The sequence goes on from JBBPCY010000039.1 coordinate 20,163,390, forward strand.
AGTCCTATAGAGGAGACTAGCTAAAGAAAAGGCCACAATCAACGATCAAAGCAACCATCAAAGCAATTATCAAAAATACTTCAGAATGTATCGCTATATCTTGTGAGTAATGACTGATAATGGGGGGGTTGGGGAACGAAAGAGAGTTGCGGAAAGAGGTTCAAAAAAAGAGAGAAAAGAAAATTAATAGTCAGTATTAGCGGTGAAATTAAATGCTAACTGCTCTGTAGAAGCAATCTCATTACAGACCACAACACTCTCTCTCTCTCTCACACACACACACACACACACACACACAATAATGCAGCTAGTCAAATCATAGAAAAGTGGATTGATCTCATTTGGCTATTAAAAAGCCCTTTGGGCTGCTTTCCTCTCTCTGCCCTGTGCTCTGGGTGGGCTGGAGGAATATGATGCATGCACCTATTTAAATTAACAAAGCAATAATAAGAGGCTGCAATGTGCTACTGCTCGAGCGAGCCGCAGCCTAGCGAAGCAGTCATACATCATTACACAGCCTGGGCCTACAGCCTGGAGGTCTAAACACACACACACACACACACACACACACACACACACACACACACACAGAACAACAAACAACAATAGTGGTGTACAACACAATATGATATTGATATTGTAAGAAATTACATCATAATGTCCTAATATATCATAATTCAAGAGCACTGAACAACTGCATGTATCACTACAAACCTTTACAAGAGGTTTGTGTTGCAAGTTCGAATGCTGTTTTCAGTTCTTGAGCCACACTTCCATTTTTATCAGTTTAGGTTGGGAAACATTTAACCAATGTTAACTTCAGGATTTTTTTTACTAAATCTAAGCTTATTTTAAAATGTTAAATTAAAATGAAATAAATTAGTAATTAAATTCTACTTTTACAGTCCAGCCACTGCACTGCATTAACATGGCTCAAGCGCCATTTAACCTCAATTGTCTCAAAGAGATTTAACTGTGATCGGAACCCTGTGGCTCAAGTACATTTAACAGTGATCGAAATCTAATGGCTGAAGGACACCGCCAGCATTCGGAATCCCGTAGTTCGCACACATTTAAACAAAACAGGTAATGACTTTAGAGGTCTATGAGCCATCATACTTGGTATACTTTTTCAGCCACAGATTTTAGTTAGTAGTTATTTGTATTCAATATCACACACTTAGATTTGATTACTGAATAAAATCAACCAAAACTGATGCCTCTAAAACTGCAGTGACCTGCATATCAGCAAAAAGGTATTCACGATACATCGGCGTATCGATATGCTAAACACAGCTTTGGCAGCCACACACACGTGCACACACAGATGCACTTGCACGTACGCACACACCTTGAGAGTGCTTTGATGTGGCTGTAGTAAGATGAAGACGATGACGATGATGAAAGTGCTGGTGTATTATGCAGCACCGTGCCATTATCCAGCACTACAAACAGCCGCAGAGCCGGAGCCTCAATCCCTCCACAATACCAGCGGTAAATATACATGTAATTGCCCAGCAGCAATTATCAGGCAAAATTAGATCAGTAATTACAGCGGTGAATTTAAGCGGTCTTATTAGAGACATCAGCTCCTTCACAACACACGACCAGAGCGGAACAATAAAAGACAAGCTGCCCTGCAGATGTCCAAACGAGCCGCTGGGCAGGCACTAAAAGCAGCCTGCTTCAGCCCAGCACAAACTCAGCCTGCAGAACAGGAACAAATGCATGTAAAGGCAGAGTGAGAAAGAGAGGCCGGGAGACAGAGGGGGAAAAAAAGGCGGGGGGGGGGCGCAAAGAGAGCTCTTGTATGTATTACCTCATTTAGCTGTTTATTCACTCCTCACCTGAGCCCCATGAGACCTTGCAACCAATTCTTTATTCCTCTCCATGGCAACCCCACACACATACACACACACTCACTTCATACAAGCCTGGTCCAGAAAATGAACACAAAAACAGAAAGCACTAGGTCTACCCATCACATGATGCCACCAGGATTGGCAGGACGAAAACTCGCACACACCTCCTCTTTTTTGATAACTGAGCATGTCTGGGGTAGGCTTGTCACGATACTGAAATTTCAAACTCGATACCGATACTAAGGATGGTATTCGATATTATTTTCGATACTACACAGGGAGAAAAAACAAACACATGAACTATTTTTTTTTAAAATTTAAGTGTTAGTAGACAAACAATGCTTCTTTTTCTTTGTCTACTCAAAATTGTAC